>JAZHPD010000031.1:0-382797 GCA_037575805.1 Lecanicillium sp. G3 | reverse complement strand
ATAATAAACTTTAATAATTATTATATAAGATTTTTTACCTAATATATATTAATATATTTTTATTATATTTAGAGAATAATAAATTTATTATATCTTTTATATTTTTATAATATAGAGGTAGGCCTTATAAATTTAATTATAAAATAAACTTTATTATAATCTCTTCTTTAAAATTTATTAATTTCTTTAAATTAATTATAAAATTATATTAATAGATTCGGCCATTATATTAATCGTATATAATAATAATGGGTATATTAAAGAATAATATAACTTTCTTAATACTTAATTTAAGGTCTTTTTCATGAGCTTCGAGGGTAAGATTTATTCTTGCCTCTTTTAATAGGTTTTTTATAAATAATTATTAAGTAAAGATAATATGAAGGTGAAAGTATAAGAAAACTAAGCGGAATATACGACTCGCTTATCAATTACGTTAGAATAAAAAGAAGGTATAACTATTATAAAAATGTAATCTTAATATGAAGATAGCGAAAAGGACGTATTATAGATATAATATATGCGATGTTGTCAGACCTCTTGTCAGACCTCTCCTGATGAGGTCCTCCAGCAATGACGATGGAATCGTCACTTCTAGCTGGGAGCTCGTTGGAAACAACGAGCCTCTGCTTATACTGGCAGTGCAGCAAGCAGGCGGATCGAATACACCGTGCACACGTCAAATATGGTATGCAAAGTGTAAGAATTGAATTGATGTCCTCCTGCCAAGTGCAGGAGGAGCTCAGCTATTTATGGGCGCCGGCTCGCCATATTTAGCGAGCCGGGAATTGGCTATGTAACAGATGTACTCCGTATTTATTTGTTAATATGGAAATTATTGGTACTTCTATTATAGTACATTAGTATGACGTACGCCTATGCCGTCAGGCCACGGGGCAAAAGATCAGGGCATTGAGAGCAATTCTAGCACTCAATGTAGGCGTAATAGCGGTATATATAGCTTTTCGGGCCACCAGCAAGCCGTTTATTACAGTTAGCCCGCTAAAAATAAGTACCTTTAGTTCCACCTCTCCCTCATTGGTCAGTACCCATGTAAAACGTACGGACCAGAGCCTTCGTACAGTCAAAGGGGTAGCGGAGTACACATAATATAGGGCAGTGCTGCCATTTCAACTCTATATTGCGCATAACATTGATTCTATAGTCGGGATGCCAAGAGCGCCGGAGAAACTTCGTAAAATAACGCTTGCTTGCTCGGCCCGACTTCAGTGTCGCATGAGCGTATGACTCGTATGTACTCGTATTAGCCGCCACATATCGCACGCTTTTTTGCTGACGACCTTCGAGCAATAGGCACCAGCTAGGTCGAAGTTTACGTCCTTCTACGCTAGACAAGCTTCATGTACTTTCATGACACGACTCAGCATAGTCCATGAAAGCCACTCTTGCTTGACTAATTCATGCAATTTGCCGTCGTCTACTCCGTAATGCGCCATCCTTTCGTGTATCGTCCCAACTCACGCAGGGGCTTACAAACCTTCTCGCTCTTTGCCAGCCTCAATCGATGTTGTACGGTTGGATATAAAAGAGCAGAGCCTGGCTTGTCTAAACGGCCTGTATGACAATCGACTACGCGATAGGACTAGCTTTTTACAGCTTCCCTAGCAACTGCGTCTCGAGGTCATTTACTTCGGCATTCATTTCAGCTTATTCAAGTCTAGGTTATTTTCCAGGTGTCATCATTGCATCTTGTCCTAATTAGCCCAAGATGCAGCTGCAAACCCTGGCAATAGCCTTCCTCCTTTTGCAATCTTCATGGGCACTCACCGTATCCCCCAAGGGAGGCATACCTCGAGAACCCGGTGCAATTCCTCGTGACGTCGATAATGAAAGCAACATCGCCCGCGGTCTCGACGGGGGACCGCCAGGACCGCCGCCACCGCCGCCACTGCCAAAAGGGCCCGAGGATTTCCCAAAGCCTGCCAAAACCGAGCCAAAATTAACACCCGATTGGAAGCCCCAAGAGTCGGTCTGGCGCGGTGAGTTTTTTAGAGAGCCGAAAGACGTCAAGGCTGCGGGTGGCTTTGACTCTCACGCGAAAAGAATATTCGATGGCAACCACGAGAAATACAGTCTAAAGGAAACCCCGGGGAAGGAACTATTCACGAAGGAAATGTTCGTTGATGGCAGTAGCTTGTCAGAACACGGCACCTGGAAGCGTGATTATTCTCAATACATCTCGTTCAGCACTGACAAGGAGAGAGCCAAGATATTTGCGACGAAGCCTGGCAGAACGGGCTACGTCTACAAGGTTCGCTCTAGCCCGAACATGGTCGATGTGAACGAGTCTCTTGGGGGGAAAGATTTCTATAAAAACGCCCACGAACTTGAAGTTGCGGCCGCATATCACGCCCCATGGGAACATGTCGAAGGCTGGCAAAAGTTAGAGATTCAAGGAGATGGGACACATCAACTGGGACCCTTTGTGGCAAACAGCGACTTCAAGCCAGAAAGGATTACAGGAACCTATTCAGCGCAGCCTGGACTGGCTGGGTGGAAGGATCGGTCAATCTATGAGAGCCAGCTATATCGGCCCTACAAGGATACGCCGGCCGAACTCGAGCTCAACCAGTTTCTATTCAACAATGTTGCCAACAAGGACGTTCAGGCATACAATAAGGTGCGATCCGAGCAATTGCCCGAGGAATGGCGTCGTTTCCCAACCAACACACCCACCGGGTCTTTACACGGCGCTGCCGGAGGGGTCCAAATAGAGAAGAATGGCGGCAAGCCGTCGGTATCTTGCAAGCGGGCCGGAGGGAAATGTGGCGGCGTGGAACTAGAATCGATACCCGATAACGTCAAGTCCAAGATGATATCGGGAGAGGAGGCCGCCCGGATTCAAGTCAGGGGCACTTCCAAGTCACGGACGCTGTTTCGGGGCGATACACGACCGCCTGACGTCATATTTAAGGAGGGTTTCCAGCCAAAGGGGACCAACCTGGACCTTAGTCTATGGTTGGGCGGCAGCTCGGAAGGCGGCTATGTGTCTACGTCGCGGTCTTTCAAGGTAGCATCGAGCAAGAACTACGCACTTGGAGGCGCGCGTGAGGAAGCCCTCGCTATCTCGGAGGGTAGGCCCCCCGTCGCTGAGGGTTATGCCTACCAGATCGACCCACAAGGCCTGAACGGTCTCTGGATGATGGATAGCGGGCGGCCAAACGATCCAAACCTCGAGTTTGCCGTCATAGGCGAGGTCCCTGCCGAGAATATACGCTTCGCCTATAAGGTCACCAGGAATCCCGATGGCACAGTCAAGGTATCCAAGAAGCCATTCATGGAGAACAAGGACTCAAAGCGAGCTGCATCTGGCTGGTTTTCATGCCTACGGGGTCAAAACCGTCTGCGTCGTCAGGAAAGAGAATGCACCAACTGGGAGGAGGGCGGCATCAGTGACGCCTCAGCTTCGGAGGCTGAAGAAAGCCAGGGCATTCTACAAGAACTGGAGGAGGAAACTACCCGGGAACTGGAGACTGTGGCGGAAAAGTTCGCAGAAGAACAGTTCGCGGCGCTCAGCGTCAGGTATCGGCTAGCCAATGTGAAAACCCGCCAATGGAGCGTATCTCCCCTTGAGTTGCGCAAACGACTCCAGGGGTATAAGAGACTCCGTACAACGACGAAATTCAAGCCAGGGAAGCCAGTAACCCTGGCTGGGGGTGGCCTGGCTGCCGGTGCTGGAGTTGTTGGCTTCGGCCTTTGGGTCGACGATGTAGTTAGGACGTTCCATGCGGAAGTGAGTCACTGGGATAAAGCAGCGGCGTTGACAGCTATACTGCCTTTGGTGGGTTGTCAGGTGCAGGCAGCGGCGGCCGAAGAGCGCGGGCAGCTAGATCTTCTTGATCACGGCCTGTGCGTCTTCGCCGATGGGCTTATGATGACTGGAGTCGGCCTTATACCTGGGTTGGCTGTGCATGCATTCCGGTCGATTCGCAATACTCTTCTAGGGAAGCAACTGCCATCGGCGAACGATCTGCTACGACTTCGCGACCAAAAATGGCAAGATCACCTGGGCTCTATGAACAAGTCCTTATTCTCCGAGGACTTCGCGTCCTTGGTAGAGGCTGACTTCATGATCGAGATGTCGACGGCCCTGTTCGAAGCGACAAATGCGCTGGGCCGCTTACAGGCGGGTGAGCAGGTAGCTCTAAAGGCGGGTAGCGACACTGAACAGGTTCAAGCTATCCAGGCCGGCATGTTGGAGATTCGAAGGCAGTTTGTGAAAGGGGTAAACCAAAGAAAGGCTGAGCTCAGGACAAATCTCCCAATAAGGATGAAGAGGGATCTAGAGGCTCAAGCTAATAACTTCAACGAGAAGTTTATAGAGGCGTTGAAGCTCGAAGGATACAATGGCTATGAGAAAAAAGAGGGCGGCGATTGGACACCGCTCGTGGACTTGAAGCAGATCGAGTCGATTGTCCAAGAACTGCGGCGGAGTCCGTTGCAAACACCGGATCTTGAGATAATTACGACGCTCGTCCACCAGAGGCTAGATCCACTGGCCGTGCCGTCCCTGGCCACGGAATACCAGGGCGATCGTGAAATATATCACTTCGGCGGCCCTTCTGACAGCGGCGACCGCTGGCAGGATAGCCCCTGGAGGGATTCGTCGCCGCCTGTAAGTCCGGGTCCCCTTGTCGCATTCTGCGTTGACGCGGCGCGATGTGTCCAGGTCAGAATCCGTTTCGGGACGTGCGGTATGTCCTTCCTTTCCCTCCTTGAGAAGCTTCAATACCATGGCTATTCCGCTAATAGATTTGCATAAAGACACCTTTGGCTCTTTTGACCATGATTTCAACGGCACCATATCTTCATTCAGTCTGGACAGATCTGCCAGCACCTGCCGCCTTTACAGGTAATTTTGGCCAAGACGCACCTGGACGAGTCATAGGAGAGACTAACAACTTTAGGGATTCTAACTGTGCCGGCCTTCACTTGACTACATCTCATCCCTATAACGAGCTTCCCAGCCGTGGCCCCGAGTTTGGCAATGTGGTCAACTCCTTTTCTTGCTCGAGCAATGAGCCGCCCTCGGCCAATCCTCCTGCAGAAAGGGTCAAGGACAACGACAGAGATAGTGAGGAGGAATCAACCGTAGCGAAGCCAGTTCAGCCAGCCCTAAAGCCGTCAGAGGAGGGTCAGACATGCCCATTTGAAGACCGCAATAAGTGTTCCGGAGTTGAGTTTTGCATACATCCTTACTACAAGGGGTGTCGCCGCGTGGAAGGCCCTCTTGGGGACTGTTGTATGGCTTCCCTCTTTTCCCGAAATCAGCTTCCTCCGCTAACAACATGAAAGCGAATCTGCCCCCTGGATCCGGCAATCCAGTGTCTTCCTTCCATGTAGACAGGTCTACTCTCTGCACCTTGTATAGGTAATTTTTCCTAGTCACAGCCCCAAGGAACGTTGACAACCGACATGTAAACTAACAAGTTTAGGGATTTCAACTGCGCTGGCCGCAGCTTAATTGTATCAACGGACTACAAGGACCTCACTAGCCAGCGACCCGAGTTTGGCGGTGTGGTCAAGTCCTTCCGTTG
Source organism: Lecanicillium sp. G3 (assembly GCA_037575805.1). NCBI lineage: Eukaryota > Fungi > Ascomycota > Sordariomycetes > Hypocreales > Cordycipitaceae > Lecanicillium > Lecanicillium sp. G3. The sequence goes on along the minus strand of JAZHPD010000031.1, from coordinate 377,239 downwards.
CCGAAAGACCGAGCCACAACCGAGCTTTTCAGGTTCGCGCGACCGCGACGGTCCTGGCCCTGAGTAGCATAGGCTACGTGCGCGCAGCGAGTTCTAGAACTCGGCTTGGCCTACAAGTTCCTCGCTTCCTTTCTCTCTAGCTGTGGAATAGATGTTACTAAGAGTTAGGGTTAGGTCTAGTTATTTATAATAGAAGAATCAGTCTCTTGTAGCGTTATAGAGTAACCTAACCTGGGCCTACACGTAGGTGTCCCCAAAGGTCTCAATGGTAGTAGTAAACTTTTGTGATTGTTACACGAATGTTACAATCACGAGACCTTGGGTAAAGTCCCTCACCGACTAGAGGTCTTTGGTCAACTAGGCAGTGTGGTAAATAATATGACAGTAAAAAATATTAAGTCTGCTATACAAGACTGTTGCAGCGCGTACAGTGCATCGGAATCCGATAGTTACTTGTCTCCTTACTGATAACCCAGCATCCAACAGGCCAGGACATTGATGTTATACCGCATCTGGCAAACAAGAACGAGAGTATTTCTCTATGTGTGGAAATGTCTATGTTGATGTGGAACAGCTTTAAGTGAATGGGCTCGCAAAATACATGAATGTGTTCTGACCCGCCTACGTAAAATGATGCTCATGGCGGTCGTGGCGGTACTTCATCAGATGGATACAGGGGTTTCGAAAGGTCGTTCAAATGGTCACGGTCGGCCATGTTCTTACGTAGTATAGATGGCCTAGACGCCGTTGGAACCCTCTCTGGCGGATTAGAGGCTGGGTACGGAGGCCTACCCGTCTTGGCCGGGCGACGACGCCTCTTGACGCTGGGCTGGTCTCCTGGAGCGACCATAATGAAGCATTAATTGAGATTTTTCCAAAGGTATTGATAACTGAAAACGAAAATTCACATTTTCCGAATATTCTATAGAAATTCCCGAGGTTCGGTCGTATAAATGTGTACGGGAGACAGTTCGGAAAATTCACAATTTCCCGAGTTTTGTCGTAAGCAAGAATCCGGAAAATTCGCCTACCTCGGAAAATTGTCTTAGTCCGATCTTTCACTTACATCGTCCATCAGGGTCCATGACCGGGCACATGATTTCCACTGTCCAACTATATTCTATTTCTCTAATTTTAACATCTACTCTCTCTTATATACACGCTTCCCGCTAAACCACGTTTCTGTTACAAACCCGTCAATCAGCTTCTCTGCCGTGGGCTCCAGCTCACACACCACAAAATCCGCCTGCAGCCCAGGCTTCAAGCTCCCCGTCAAATCGTCTGCAAAGCAAGAGTACGCCGAGCCATGCGTCGCGCCCGAGATGGCCTGCGCAACAGTCAGGGCAAACTCCGGATTCACCACCGTCTCCAGCGCAGGCTCCCTGTACGAGCGCCGCGTCGTCGCGACGTACATGTTGGGCAGGGGGAGGTGCGGCGCAGTCGGCGCGTCGGAGCCCAGGGCCAGCGTCGCGCCGCCGTCGACGAACTCGCGGTAGGCGAAGGCGCGCTTGCACCGGTCGGGCCCGATGAGACGTGGCCACGCGCGGAGGATAGCCGGATCGGAGTGTACGGGCTGGATGGAGGCCGTGATGCCCAGCTTTCCCAGGCGCTTAGCGTCCTCGGCCGACGAGAGCTCCAGGTGCTCGATGCGCGGGCGGCGTGACGCGTCCGTGTTTGCTTCGAGGACGTCAATGGCCATTTTGATGGTTTTGTCACCGATGGCGTGGAGTGCGACTTGCAGCCCCAGGCCGTGAGCCTTGGCGACGAGCTTGTGCAGCACGCTCTCTTCCCATAGCGAGTCGGGGTTCTCGCCGGTGGAGTACGGCTCTCGCAGCGACGCCGTGCACGCGTCGATGATGCCGTCGCAGATGACCTTGACACCCACGATACGGCAGTCAGGCATAGTGTCTTTCGAGTGTTTGGCTGCCATTTCCGCCGCGCGATCAACTTGAGCGAGGATGTTGTCGAGCGATTCGTTGGGCTTCATCAGCCAGTACGCGGAGATGCGCATACTGCCCAGGCCTTCCTCCTCTCGCAGAGCCATGAGCGGATCCCAGATGTTGTCATCCATCGCCATGTCTACCATGCCGGTGTAGCCAGCAGAATTGAAGTGCGTGATGGCGGCCCTAATGGACTCCTTCTTCTCTTCCATGGATGCGACAGTGGCCACAAATGGCCATATGATCTGAAACACGGCACCCTCGTTGAAGACACCGTTGAGCTTACCGCTCGCGTTGCGCTGCATGGTGCCGCCGGCTGGGTCGGGGGAGGCATCTGTCAACTTCATCACCTCGCAGATTTCGACCAAGCCCGCTGTATTACACCACGTTGAGTGCAGGTCCTTTGTGTCGACAAATATGGGCCGCGGATCAATATCGTCCAGTGTGCTGCAGTCTACGCCGTCGGGTGTCATGGAATGCATCCAACCGCGACAGAATATCCTGCTCGCAGTCGGATTGGCTTCAGCGCCGGCTTTAATGGCAGCACGCACGTCCGCCAGTGACTTGCAGTGGTCCAGGCTGACCTTTTGCAGCGCCTGCCCGACCATAAGTAGATGCAAATGGCCATCAATAAAGCTAGGCAAGATGTATTTGCCTTTGATGTCCTGCACAGTAGCACCGGATGAAATGGCCGCCTGTGCGACATTGTCCGCGTTGGAGCCGACATGCTGGATCTGTCCCCCGCTCACCACCATGCAATCTGCAAAGACTGGAGGCGCTTCATTTTTGTCAACGGGTGAATTGTAGACGCGTCCGTTGACGTAGACGACCGTATCAGACATTTTGGGCCGCTAGAGTGATTGTAGATGTGTGATGCTTCAAACAGTAATTTGTACAGCTGGAGTTGGAGGCGACCTCGCAAGACCGATGTCGCCGGCCTTATGCGGAGCTCGCCTGCTCCGCATCACGTGTAGACCTGGTGTAAGCCCGAGCTGCAATCTCAGTCAAAGTTTCTGCTGCCATAGAATCGACGTTGAGAGATTTAATGTGTTATAGCTCTGTGGCATGGAGCACGCAAGATTGTACACCCACATGCCTTGGCTCGACAGTTGTCGGCATGATCTCGAACAACCGGGCACAGTGGGGTGGTTCTGTATGAGCCCCCTGTCAGCTGGTTGGCTCATTGCGTACGGCTTGCATAAGATGATTACTGGTACATAGTTCTGGCGACATGGATTCTATTATTGACATGTTTCCAGCATCTACGCTAAACTCACGCGGTCTCGGGACAGTGTGAAAGCAGGCATGTCGAGTCGTGCCCACAGTCCGCGTAGGTATGCGCCAAACACTACAGCGGTGCCAGTCTGAAATGACGTTCTGACACGAGCTACTTGCAGGGGTTCACACCCACTAACAAATTACCAATACAAACAGACCGCTTAATCGATAGCAACCCCAATTAAGCAAGTGAGCTCCTCATCTCATGACCAGGGGCCTCTTTGATGGCCTGCCATTTCCTCCCTCTTTGTCCCGTCTTGATGCGCAGGAAATGTCATCATGCCGCATCCGAATTTCTAGCGAATTTCTTTCTTCGTTTGCCCGTACTTCTTCATACGCCCCCAGTTCCTTTGCGGCCATGGCCCTGAAGCGGAGAGATGCCGTCCTCGTCGGCGCCGTCGCCTTCATCGCCTGGGGCTACGCCGTAAACTGGTTCACCGCGCTGCGTTGGGCCGGCTACGCCTTTGGCGGCGGCCTCCTCGCCGGTCTCGTCGCCCTGCTCGGTGCCCTGCTGCTCTTTGCGCGCAACCCGGCCGACCGACGCCCGCGCCCGCGTGCCGCCGCGTTCCTGGCCCCCCGGCGATGGCGCGACGAGGTGGCTGCACTGCGCCGGCGACAGACCTACGAACGGCCTTCGCTGGGCCTGCCCTCGCAGCGCGTCGCCATGGCGGTCGATAACCTCCTCAACCTGATCCTGCGCGACTTTGTCAAGGTCTGGTACGCCAACATTAGCCCCAACGACGAGTTCCCCAACGAGGTCGACCGCGCCGTCCGCATGGCCATCGTGAGCCTGCTCGACCGCTTGCGCGACAAGGATCTGGTCGAGATGATAATTAGCAGGATCGTGCCGATACTCACGGCACACTTTCACGACTTTTACGAGGCCGAACGCACGATTCGAGGCAAGAAGCTGAACAAGTCGGTGACGGAATCGGAGGAGCTCGATCTCGCTATCGCGGCCAAGTACAACGATGGGAAACTGCATGCTGCGGCATCTTTGTCTTTCCCTGATATGAAAATGGTGCAGCAAGACTATCTTCGAGGCCTGGTGGCCCGGATTCTGCCCAAGGTTCTCCCCCCGAACATGCTCTCGAGCCGAGCAGCGACTGTCATTGTTAAGGAAATCGTCAGTTGCGCCATCTTGTGTCCCTCCATGCAGCTAGTTTCGGACCCGGACGTGTGGAACCAAATCATGGAAAACATGGGACGGTCCATGCTACAAGACCGATCAACTGTTCGCAAACTGCGAGCGGTTCTCGACCAGCACGCCTCCCCAGCGCCTCGAACCATCAAAGCTTCTGCCGCACCCCGAATATCGCCAGGAGACAGCGAGCGCAAGTTTGAAAAGTTTATCCGCGCAATCAGGAAAGTGAACAACCTTTCCGATGCCCGAAGATTTCGCAACGAGGTCGCCAGCCAGCTGAAGCGAGACTCCCTGGAGGAGAACTCGGACCAAGTGTACCTACGGCGATTAGAAATGGGAAAGCGACTTCTCGATCAACGAGTTGCTCATTTGGCCGCTGGAGGTGATCGTTCCACTCGAGGAGCAGTATCAGCTACACCAACAATGGTGAAATCAGCCTCAGCATCTAGGCTGGAAAATGCTGGCCTGGTGGAGCTGCTAAGGGATACCTCTGGTCTTTCCTATTTCATGGAATTTATGGATCGTCAGAACATGATGCCTCTTGTGCAGTTTTGGCTTGTTGTCGATGGTATTCGGAATCCGCTAGAGGATGACGGGCCGGACGACGAAGAGTTGCCCTCCAATCTGCCCATGTGGACGGATTCTGATCGCCTAGACTTGCGCCAAATACAGCAGGCCTATTTGTCGAAGCCGGAACTCAAGGTTCCCGAATCGTCACAGGTCAACGTAAAAGACTTTCTACAGGCGGGTAAGGCTGCCTCCCCGGCCCAGTATTTCAAGGCACGAAGGTCAATCTTGCAGGTGCAAAGCATGGCACTGGAAAAGATGAAGAACCAGTACTTCCAGGCATTCAAAAAGTCCGACTTGTACTACAAATGCCTTGCGTCGCAGGAGACCACTGCTCTGCAGCCGGCCCCCATGGCGCTTTCAGCCTCTGATATGGGGACCCCGCATCAATCTTCCGCTCGCTCGAATGGCAAGACACCGAAGCCAAAGTCGCTGGCTCGTCTGAATCCTGCCAACCGACGATCAGGGTCTGCTTCAGATCTCACTTCTAATGGCGGTGATACTGATGCAACAGACCCGCTATCAAATTCGAGACGGTCTTTCGACGAAGGCCCGGCAAATCCTTTATTCGGCGATGATGACGAGCATGACAACATGGCCGATTCGAACCCTAATATTGAGCAGGAGCAGAATCAAGAAAAGCCTGATTCACAAGCCGTTGAAGCCGTTGAGCAGGCGCTTAACAACATTATGGAGGATGACAGGCCGCAGACGGCTGCTGATCTACGCGCTTCATTATTCATCAACGAAGAAGAAGGTGGCGGAAGCAACTCTGGCGGCCTTTTTGGAGACGACAGAGACTCGAACAGAGGATCCATGGATTTTGGACACCCTGCCGTTGGCAAGGATGATAAACCGAGCTTATCGTCCCTGGGACTTGTTAGCGCAGCCTCGAGAATCGGTGTCTTTGTTGACGATGATTTGTTTGGCGACGAAGACAGGCACTTGTCTGATGAAAGGGAAGACCCGGGCGACGATGACAATGAAGACGAGGATGAAGTGCATGCCGCGGCACCGGGTGATCTTGGTCTGGCGGAAGCAATTACCGTGCTCAGCAATGATATTGATCGTCTGACAGCACAAGAAGCAATCGTGGATTCGTTGACGAGGAAAGCGGAGCTTACAAATAACACCGCAGAATTGCGCATCCTGTACAAGTCCAAAGCCAGTCTGCAGAGAGAAATTCGTCGCAAAGAGCTCCAGCGTCAGCAGTATGTGGTCCAAGAGAGCGACAATAGTTTGTACGGACGCTCTACAATCAAGATTAAGTCTATCCAAGTTGGACGTGAGGAGGACGGCCGAGAATTCGCATTGTACGTCATTGAGGTGCAGCGTGACGCAGGCGAGCAGATGCCGGCGGCCTCATGGGTGGTAGCACGGCGATACAGTGAATTCCACGACCTGCATCAAAAGCTGCGATCGCGGTATCCGTCTGTGCGGAACCTCGACTTCCCTGGTAGAAGGGTTGTGATGAAGTTCCAGAGCGAATTTCTACGCAAGAGAAGAGTTGCACTAGAGAAATACCTGGCAGAGCTGTTGCTGCTACCTGACGTCTGCCGCAGCCGTGAGTTACGGGCCTTTTTGTCGGAGAGCGCAATTACGCAAGGTGAAAACCTGCTGGACCGCGAAGACAGAAAGGACATTGTGAGCCGACTGTGCGACTCGGTGACGGATGGTGTCGAGGACATTCTTGGGAATATACCAGTGTTGGACCAAATTTCAGTGGCAGGCCAGAACCTGATTGCAGCGGCCACGAACCAGCTCAACTCGGGGCCCATGAATGCCAATGAAGAGGCGTTTCCTGCGGCAGAAGCAGAGGCAGAGCTCATCGCATTTGAAAGCAAGGAATTGGAGCCATTTATCAAGCCAATTTGCGACATTTTCCTGGAAGTGTTTGAGCTCAACAGGGGCAATAACTGGCTGCGTGGAAGAGCAGTGGTTGTGGTCTTGCAGCAGCTCCTAGGCGGCACAATTGAGCGAAAAGTGCGAGACAACTTCAAGATGCTGACACGAGAAGAATCGCTGCTGCGTTCCATTGCTCTCCTGCGTGATAACATGTGGCCAAATGGCCAACTGCAGCGGGACAAGAAGCCACGCAACGCGGCAGAGAAGAGAAAGACTAGGACAGAGGCGAGCCTGATGCTGGCGACGCTGCTGCCCGACCTGGCGGGAAGCGTGGTTGGGCGAGTGAACGCGCAGGCAGCGAGCCGACGTCTGTTTGCCACGTTTAACAACTCGAGACTCAAGTAAGTTGAAGGGAGATGGATACATGCATGCCTAGAGGAGATTGCTTGGCTAACTGGAGTTTGCTGCTAGCGCACACTTGGCATTTACGGTACTGGACGAGATTATTGCGATATTATTTGACGAGGAGGTATAGCAATGTATAGTGATGGGCGCGGGAAGAAAACGGGAAAGCGCAAGCGAGGATGCGAGCCTGGTTGGGCATGTCTTAGCCGGCAGTGAGGAGTTTGGTTTGTGGATTCTCGCGGGATCAAGTCGGTGAGGCGGAAGACGAAGCCGGTGCTGGAATGGATACCCCCTGGAGCTAGTACATGGATGATACATGAGCATAGAAATACATGACATTGAATGGGAGTATGACAAGGCAGAAGAAGCAACGTGATGCGTGGAGACTGACAACTGACTAAAGGGAGCGCCTGTGATACGAGAGAAGAGCACTAGAGGCTAGAGGTGACTAGTCGGCGGCAACTAGCTCGATCTGGAGGATCTTGAAGATCTGTAGCGTGGCAAGGTGAATAACTGAGTAGCGGGAGAGCAGAGAGGTGAGGCGTGTGACTGCTTTGGGTGTTGAAAGCGGGATATCGCAATGGAAGGACGGGAAACAAGGCTGGCGGGCAGTCGTTGGGTGAAGCTGCGTGGCTGCGTGTGTTTGCTGCGTCTTTCTTGTCTCCCGACCGCCAGGAAATGGTGGACCTTTGAGACCCAGAGCGGAAACCGGGAGCCCGCCTCCACAAAAGGGTTCCGCTGCCATTTCGCCGGTAGGTACTTGTGGTTTCGGTGCCCGACGGCGCAATCTCCCATGTACCGGCCTGGCAGGTGGTGCACCAGCACAGTAGCTAACTAGCTTCATGGTAGCTTCAGTGGGTTGCAGCGCCATCCGCGTGCGCTGTTCCGGGGGCGCGCGCTGGAGGGGGAAGGGTGGAGGGCTCCGTTAGCGGCGTTGTCGCTGGAGTGCTCAGTGCGACCCTCACTCAACCTTTTAGTTAGTTAGTGCCTGAGCTTGGGCGGGCGTTGGACGGCCATCTTTTCGCCTTTCTCCTCATCTTGGTCCTCCTCGCCCTGGGCCATCTTTTCTCCTCACTTGCTGCATTCGCGCTCTGCATCAGCCCATCTTCTGCCTGCTGCACACCTTGCGCCTCCAACAGCTCAGCTCGGTGCAGCGCAGGACTCTCTCTCTCTCTCACACACACATCATACATACGCACACCACCATTACCAACCACTACTGCACCGCTCCCAGCCAACCATCTCCTCTGCATTTCCGCCCACCCCTTGCTCAGACGTGCATAAACTTCCCCCTCCTTTCTCCTCTCCCGCGCGTGCTGCCGCAACGCCCCCCGGACAATATATTCCATCTGGAGCTTCGGACCTTTTGTTTTCATCCTTTTTCTTCTCTCTACCCTCCTGGCCCAAGCCATCGGATCTCCGGCCTCCTTCTCTTCCTTCCATCTTTCCTGGTATTTGGTCGCCGAATCCTCCTCCTTCGAGCCCTACCCAACCGGATACGACAACTTCGCAGCGAGAAATCGAGGCTCGCCCGATATCCCAGCATCATGACCGAGGTTTCCAACACCCGGCTCTACCTGGGGAACCTCCCCTCAAATGGTCCATCTTCCTCTCTCTTCTTCAACCGCTTCGTCCACCGAGGCATCTCCTGGGTCCCCATCTACTGACACGATCGCCCGCACTGCAGCTACCAAGGCCGAGATTGAGGCGCACTTTGCCACGCATGGCACCGGAGAAATCACAGAGGTCAAGCTGATGAACGGCTTTGGCTTCATCGAATACAAGGATCCCATGGATGCCCGCGACGTCGTTCCTGGTTAGTGACGCCTGTCCGACTACAGAAATGAAGCAGACGGCTGCGCCGGCACCGAGCGCTCTGCCCAACCTCTCTACCGGCACGTTTTCAGCTAACATGGACACTTTGTTTTTCCCTCAACCAGCTTTCCGTATGTGGACAACCTTTGCGACGACTTTGCCTCTACTCCTGGCCGGCCGACTAACATTTCTCCCCCAGACGGATCCGACTTCAAAGGAACTCGACTCACCGTCCAGTTTGCGCGCGGCCCTCGTCCCCGTGACCCTCCTGGCGGCTATGGCGGCGGCGGCGGCGGCCACCATGAGCGAGGCCCTCCCCGGCCCCGACGAACCATCCACCGAATGACGATAACTGGACTTCCCAACGAAACCAGCTGGCAGGTCTGTCTCTCACCTCTCTTCCCACTGTTCGCAGCCCCATCCATCCCAGGACCTCATGGACTTGCATTTCCCCCCGCATGATATCACGAATACCTGGCTCCTGAGCCTTTGGACGGCCAGAACGCGGTACCATCGAGGACGACGCCCCCCCGCGTTCGCTAGGACTGCCCGGCTGCCATCGCTTGATTGTACCCTGCCGTAGTTTCCATCCCATGGTTCGCTTTGCGCCTATTCCTCGGACTGGGCTTTACTTTGTCGCGGATGACTCCTTTGTTCGAAACTTTTCTTGCATCAACTGGCCAGCAACTTACATGGACTCTGGATATAGGACCTCAAGGACTTTGCTCGCCAAGCGGGCCTCGATGTGGTGTACTCGGAGACGACACGCGACTCTGGTAGAGGGTACGACTCGACCTATACCGCGGATATCCAAGGCGCCCGCTAACTTGTCAGGTTTGTTGAATATGAAAATGCTGCCGACTTGCGCACTGCCGTAGAGAAGCTCGACGGATGCGAGTTCAAGGGCAAGGTTGTGCAGTGCATTGTTGACGTAAGTGATTTGCCGTGACGAGCGAGGTGACTCGTTCTGACATGTAGCAGACGCAAGCCGAAGTCCCCAGCCGACAGCGCGGGCGCTCCCGCTCCCCCGGTCGCCGACCGTACAACATGCCGCCGTTCGATGACTACGACCGCCGCGGCCCGCCTCCGCGAGGATATAGCCCGCGCCGAGACGAGCCGCCGTACGGATACAGAGAGCGTAGCCCCCGTCGTGACTATTACGACGACAGACCCAGATACCACTCGCCGCCCCGCCGACCGATGGACGACTACCCCGTCCCGCCTCCTGGACCCCGCGCTCACTACGACGAACCTTACCGTCGCGACTACCCGCCGCCGCCGCCGCCGGGCCCCTACGGCGGGCGCCCGTATGACCGCCCGCCACCACCCAGAGACTTCCCGCCGCGCGATGGCCCGCCGCCTTACCCTAGGGAGGGAGGCTACGGCCGGGACTATGACCGCGGTGGACGCTACTGGTAAATGCCTTTTCTTGTGTCGTGGTTCACTCCCGAGTCTTGTTCCCTTGTCGTGTCCAAGGAAGGTCCCAGTTGCTGTTTCGTTATACTCGATGTATCTGGGTGGCGTTTTTGACCGTTTATGGGAATCGTCCTTGACCAAAGAGTATGATAGATGTCTTGCAGCGCGATACCGCGACGAACCCCGAGAGGGACAACCAGAATGCGAAAATCGAGCGACGAGTGAAATGACGTGCGGGTGAGTATAGTGCGAGTGCGAGGGCGCGCAGAGTGGTGGGCGTATGTAAGCGACACAGCACGCCAATTTGTTCATATCTACCTACCATTTAGCGGCGAGCCTGTTTTTTTGATCGAGTGCGCCGGTTGCATATATAGGCATAGAAAACCCCAAGACTGATGTATGCTATGTCTATTTATTCTCAGTATCTTACGCAAGTTGTTGTATTTGAGATGATTTTTAAGACGCAACGACGTGATTTACAAGTCAGTGTGAGAATATGCGTGTCATCTGATGGGTTTTTTTTTTATTGGAATATCTTTTTTATCCTCGAATAACTATTGCGAGATCTTGATAAAAATTGAATAAATGCGCGTGCCGTGACAAAATTAAACATGAGAAAGAATTGGGACATTGTAAACATATCGGCGTGCCCCCTGCAGTCCATAACACGCAGAGGGCAGCAAGCAGCAGTAGCCTAGCGAACCGTCGGGTGGGAGAAGTTCACTCGTGCGCCTGGCAGGTAGAAGCGGTAGGTGGTTGTGAGGAAGTAATTGTTGATACACGTAAGGTTTGGACGTTGCGGATATCGAAGATTTCCGTGGCTGGGACCCAACAGGTATGAGTGAGGCAGCGCGGGCAGCGGTGCAGTGCGTTGGTCGTGAGCAGACCGGGACGGACGGGCCTGTCAACTAGGCCGTCTTGCGCCACTGGTTGTAGATGCCGATCAGCGAGGAGGTGGTACCGGCGAGACCGACGATGCCGTCGTCGAGGCCGACCCAGCCGAGGGCGGAGGCGGGGGAGCTCAGGTCGCAGATATCCGAGAGGAGCTGGAGCTGGCTGGCGGCTCTCTCGCTGCGGGGGGGTGGTTAGCAATCATGTACAGAGAAGTGAGCGGCTGACGGGATTCTTTTTTATACGTACATCTTGATGCGCTTGCTCTCGACGACGCCCTCGCCGTCCTTGCGGTCGAGCTTGGCCTCGCGCTCGCGCAGGCGGTACAGGGTGTAGAGCTGCGACGCGATGCTGAACAGCAGGCCGACGGCCCAGGCGCGCGAGGCGTTGGTGGTGAGGTTCTTCTGGTTGGCGTTCTTGCGCATGCCCAGGGTGTCGGGCAGCGCGAGGGCGTCAAAGGTGAGGTAGGTGGCGTAGCCGAGCTGCCTGCCGACGGCGGCGTACTGGAGGAACGGGTCCATGCCCTTGGCGTCGGCGGCGACGGCGGCGCTCTTGAGGTGCTCGACGTTCTTGCCGACGCGGAGGATCTTGCGGGCGAGGCCGAACTGCTTCTTGATGGCGTTCCAGGGCTGCATCTGGTCGGCGGTGCCGTTGGTGCGGAGCAGGTACCACGAGTAGAAGCGGGCAAAGTACTGGAGGGTGCGGAGGAGCTTGTCGCGGCCGACGGTGGTGGCGACGAAGCGGAGGTAGTGGGCCACCGAGGGGTGGTAGACGAGGGCGTCGGCGACCATGGTGGTGATGGGTTTTGTCGTGAGGCGTTTTTTGTGTTTCCGGTTTATGCAGTAGGGAGAGAAAGTGAAGCTGTTGGAGATGGTAGCTTCAGGCGGCGGGGGCGGGCGCTGCGGGTACGCGCTGGTCGAAGTTGATGCGGTGGTTGATCGAAGGGATCAAGATTGGAGAGAGCCGGGGGAATGGGATGAAGAAGAGTCGCGATGGTTGTATGAATGTCAAGAGGCTGACGTTGGATAAAAAAATAAAAGGGAAAAGATGACGAGAGGGCGGGAAGAAATGTCGACGGGAAACGCGCGCACATGCCGAGGTCCACCCCCCACAAAATATCGAGGCCGAAAGGCTACCTCGCCAGCTTGCTGGCGGCCGGTGGAGGAAGCGCACCTTTGGGTGCTAAGGATGATGCACACGGCGGAGCAGGCCGTAAGCTGTTTTACTAAGAAGGGACATGTATGTGTTGGTATTTAGCTTGGCGTGTATTTTTTGCAAGTCTCTACAGGAGATGGATAGATTCTTATTGATCAGAAGGACATATTTATTCTGTAGTATTTTTTTTTAAAAAACCTTTTTCTTCTCCTCCGAGGTATGCAGGTTCGTCATGCCTGTGTTGCGCTGCGCTGTATAGCCGATGAAGGAGAGAGGCGCTCCCCGGTCTGGGGTATTATTTACCTCAAAAGTCCGGTAGCCGGAGCACGCTCACAATGTACCTTTGTACCTCTGTGCCCAGCGGCGCAGCGCAGCGACCGCAGAGAAAAAATGCACGTGAGAAAGAAAAACGCCGGTTTTGGGGTACGTACCGTTTGCCCATATGACAGGGCGCTGGGAAATGAAGGGCACATCGGAAAGAACATGCAATCAAAAAAAAAAAAAAAAAATAAATCGGCGAAAAATTGTATTGGACAATTGATGTCTTGAAGACTTGCACGTGGTTGCATTGTAATCCATAATTCACAAGCAGGTATTGCACCGGGTGTGGTTTTTTGGCACATGTGAAGTGCGGTTATAGAGGCCAGTGACGAGAGATGCAAAGGTAAAGCAGATATGCTACTGCTGACCGGTTACTTAAAGATAGAGAGGGGCCAGCATGCAGTTCCAATTGATTTTCTCTTTGTGCAATCGATTGATACCGGTTGCCTCAATCTTCATCAGACCCGGGTGGACGATAGCCCCCAAGGTTGTCCAGATACCTTGCGCTGCTCATACTGGTTCCATGGCTCCCTGTCTCCGGGGTATTCCGAGGCACACCAGTTTTACCTGCTTGGTCAATCAACTTAGTTAACTACCCAGAGCTCTCTCTCTCTCTCTGCCCTTGTTATCCCTTCGTGCGCTGACAGAAGTATTGCGCCGCGCAAACTCCCATCTCTCCCACCCATCCCGTGCTTCACCTCGCAACGAGCCCGCTCACTAAAAAAACAATCACCGCTCTCGTCTGGTCTTTTGCCCGCCCGCCCGCCCCCCGTTTCTGCGCAAATCCAACCCCTCGCGTGACCACGCCGCCCATTCCGGAAAATCCTCTTGCAGCGGCGTGGCAGTTCTCTGCGGGTGGTGCAGGAGGAGCGGCCCCGCGCCCCTCTCCCCCCCTAAAATGCCCCAAGCTTCACGTACCACAGGGGGAGCTCCCAAGCAAAAAGAGGCCAAGCCAAGCAGCTCAAGCCCACCAAGCCTCGGATAGCCGCTTGCTTCTGTGGCCTGGGCCGTTGCGGGCATGAAGTGGAGAGCTGGCCGCGCTGCCCAACCCAAGCAAGCTGTTGCTGTGCTGCTGGCTGCTGCTGTTACTGCTGCCAATTCATACAGGTAATGATGTGGTAATCGATCCAGAGCTCCCTCCGCGACGAGCCGGAAGAACGGTCAGCCAAAAAGCATCAATGCAATTGCATGTAAAAAATTTCATCCAAAATTTTAAAACTAGCATTGTAGCCCAATCATTTTTGTAGATACAGTTCCCTCAATTCCAATTTCCCGTAACTACTCGCTCTCTGGCCCGTCCAAGCGTGCCTTGACCAAAAACAGTCTTTCCCCCTCCTACACGCTCTTTGCCCCTCCCCCGCCATCCCGACCGGCCCCAATCATTTTTCGGGCTTTGCATCCCGAGAATACGCGATAAACCGTTCTCCTCTCACAGTCCGCATCGTGGGACCTCTCTTCTTTTCCTTTCTTTCCCATAACACAAAAACTCTTAACCTATCTTCCCATCTTCCTGCATCCCTCTTCCCTTCCCTTCTCCCACAAAGTAACCTTCTCAACACCGCCATCATGTCGCAGAGCGAGACCGAAAAGATCAACACCCACATTGTCACCCTGACTCGCTTCCTCAACGAGGAGCAGTCCAAGCACCCCGAGGCCAGCGGTGACTTTACGTGAGTAAACCTCCCAGGAAGCTGTGAGAAACCTCTAACATGTCCTCAGCCTCCTCTGCCACGCCCTCCAGTTCTCCTTCAAGTCCATCGCCTACTACATCCGCCGCGCCACCCTCGTCAACCTCACCGGCCTGGCTGGCTCCTCCAACACCACCGGCGACGACCAGAAGAAGCTCGACGTCATCTCCAACGACCTCTTCATCGAGGCCATGCGCTCCTCCAACAAGTGCGCTATGCTCGTCTCCGAGGAGGAAGAGGACATCATCTACTTCAGCAACGCCACGGGAGCCCGCTACGCCGTCGCCTGCGACCCCATCGACGGCTCTTCCAACCTCGACGCCGGTGTCTCCGTCGGCACCATCTTCGCCATCCACAAGCTGCCCGAGGGCTCCAAGGGCTCCAAGGCCGACATCCTCAAGCCCGGCTCCGAGCTCGTCGCCGCCGGCTTCACTATGTACGGCGCCTCTTCCCAGCTCGTCCTCACCATGAAGGGCTCCACCGTCAACGGCTTCACCCTCGACAACGGCATCGGCGAGTTCATCCTCACCCACCCCAACATGCAGATGCCTAAGACCCGCGCCATCTACTCCGTCAACGAGGGTAACTCGCTCTACTGGGAGAAGCCCACCATCGACTACTTCAACTCCCTCAAGGAGGCCCAGGAGAACGGCAAGCCCTACAGCTCCCGCTACATCGGTTCCATGGTTGCCGATGCCTACCGTACCCTCCTCTACGGAGGCATCTTTGCCTACCCCGCCGACAAGAAGAGCCCCAAGGGCAAGCTCCGTATCCTGTACGAGTGCGCCCCCATGGCCATGGTTTTCGAGAACGGTAAGCTTCGCAGAACATTGCATCATAAAATTGGAGCAACCCTATATCATAGACATCTATACTAACAATCTCGCAGCCGGTGGCCAGGCCGTCGACAGCAAGATGCGCCGCATGCTCGATGTTGTTCCCGAGCACATCCACGACCGCGCCGGTATCTTCATGGGTAGCTACGACGAGATGGAGAAGGTCAAGACTTTCCACAAATAATTCAGCAATACAAACCCAACCCAAACAACCCCAAACAGACGCGCACAACACGCAAATCTACGACTCTACAACCACAACGCACTACACAACACTCCTGACGGGAAATGCTGCAATGCCGGTACTTGGGCGGATAGTGGCTACTTAAAAACTTATCATATATAACGGTTATAATGGCGTCTGAATAGCAGGACGGAAATGAGCATACAACGTACGATATTCAAGTTTCATTAGCATTGCAAGTGAAGCCGTAGACCTTGGCGTTATGCAAACCAGGCCTGGCAAAAACTCAAGGATCTCCGTTGATTACATGCCGCTTTCCTTTAACTGGATGTTCTTTTTACTTTTCAGGGACTGGCTTGGAAAATGGGTGATACATCTTGAGATAGGGGTACACTTTAGGTATATATTGAGATAGGAGTGCTTATTTACAAGTAAATGATGTACGGCGATTCGCCCCCTTCTTTTCCACATCCTACACCGCGTTATACAGTCTCTCATATCCTGCTGCTTACCACAGCTTGGGCACCAGTCGCGGCGTCGAGTTGCGCCACTTCTGGTAGTCCTTGCGGTTGCCGAAGCGCTCGTCGTACTTGCGCTCGCTCAGCGGGATGCCCGTCAGGCGCGTCAGGAGGAAGCCGCTGAAGAGCGGCGAGAGGTAGCACACGGCCGTCGTGGCCAGCACGCCGACGGGGCTGGTCCAGCCGAGGGCGAGCTGCACGGGTTTGCGCGCGAGGACGCCGGCCGCGACGGTGGCGATGCCCGTCCACATGGAGATTTCGCCAAAGTAGTGCGGGAAGCGGCTACAGATAGCTGTTAGCTTTGAATTCTCCCAAATTGTATTTACAGTGCTGTGTTTCATATCTTCATTCTGACTGCAAAAAGCCCAGATATTTGCATATCATCGAGCTCCTCCAACTCAATGGAAAGAGGAAACGAACGCATGGAGGATTGGGCAAGCACTACTAACCTGACGCTGAACAAACCGCTCGTCATGAAGTCCTCGTCGTGCAGTTTGAGCTTCTTCTGCTTCGACCACCGGCTCCTCTGGTAATCCGCCACCGTCTCGAAGAAGAAGCCCGTGGCCCAGAGCGAGAGACCCAGGACGTCGGTGGCGGCGAGGCGCGGGAGGGCGGCGGCGACGGAGGCCGCGGGCGCGGCGCCGAGCGCGAAGACGGGAACCATCGGGACCGTCACCCACACGGCCTGGAGGAGGAAGACGCCCGCGAAGCGGACGGGCTTGTCGCGGATCTTGTCGAAGCGCGAGTCGTGGCCCTGGCCGACGACGCGCGAGAAGAGGTACGATCCCACTTTGCTCTTTCGGTTAGCTTTCTCGTCTCTCATCTAGGCTCTTGGGGGGGGGGATACCCGTACATCTAGCAGCCCACACCATCGTCAACCCCACGAGCACCAGCTGCCTCCAGTTCCGCCCGCCCACCGCGGCCGCGGCCGCGGCCTCGCCCTTGCCGCCAAACGCCGACGCGACCAGCTGCGAGACGCCCGGGACCGGCGGCAGCGGCGCGCCCCGCGACGCGGCGAGCGCGCGCGCCCGCAACGACGGCAGGTACAGGCTCAGCGCGCCGACGGCGAGGTACGTCAGCGACCCGGACACGTCGAAGAAGAGCTCGGAGCGGGCGGCGACGGAGGGCGCGGCGGCGAGGGCCTGCAGCGCGACGGCGGCGAGGCCGCACGGCACGACGGCGCTGAGGATGGGCGACTTGAAGCTCGTGAGGGCGAGGACGACGCTCTGCATCGTGGTGGTGGTGCCGGGCATTGTTTGCGACGACGCTGATTTGATGTATTTGAGAGCGTGAGACGGCCGCGGTTTTTGTCTGCAGTACAGTTGAGGAATTTACAGTTGGCTTTGGGTATCTTGCGGATTTGGAAAGTTATACGTATGAGAGCGTTTGGGATCAATTTCAGACAGCTGACTGTGTAGGTATGATGTCGTCGATTTGGGGCGCTTTGTTTGCTTTGGTGTTCGCTCACCGCGAGATCTGCGGAGATGGCGGGGAACTCGCGCGATCGAGACGATACCGCCTGCGGATCGTGCTCCGACAGCTGTCAGGATCGACTGCCACGAAACGGTTCTACGTGTGACACAAAGGCGGAAAAAAAAGACTACGTTTTACAAATACAGCTTCATCTTCCACTTTACCATCACCAATTCGATTTCTTGGTGTTTCTCCCGTCCTTCCTCACGACTTGCACATTACCCCACGACACACACAGCTCAACCGAGCGCGAACTCGACACCGAAGAACACTGTATCACACGCTAATGCATCGTGACAGCGTGGCGCCCGGTAGAGACATTCCCCGCCAAGACGCAGTTCCTGAATCAAGAGACCGAAAAATCGCATTCACTGCCCTTGTGTCTTGGGGGGTGGTGTCGCCTCGACTGGGGAAGTCGAAAAGTCAAGTTTTGACAAACGGAGGAGGGGGGGGGGGGTGTGGTGGGCTGGCCGGAGCAAGCAGATGCAAGCCCACGGCGGCGTTCGGTGATACTGGGGGACAATGGCTTACACCGGTGTATCAGGTAGGATCCTTCATTAATCAATCAAGCAATATCTAAAGATCACGTTCATCGAATGCATGAAAGGCCGGGGGAGGCGGGGGCAGAAAGGGCTCGGAATCGTGATGAGGTTCGCGTACTCAGACACTGCTACAGGCCGCACGACCAGAAAAAGCAAAGAGCACCCGTCGCACTGGGTATTGACCTGATGCATGTCCCATCTACACGTGCATTAACTATTACAGGAAGGCAGCATAGTGGCACGCCTCCGTCGCATTTCTAGCGCGAGCGAAATCGTTCCTGAAACTCGGTGACTTGCCGGGCTGCTCAATGCAGCCAGGGACTAAGACCGTGATGGGCTGTCACGAAGAGGCACAAAGGACAAGCACGATGTGGTTACATTGTGATCCAAAAAAGACAAGATGAATGGCCACTGCCGGCATGGAATAGGACACCGACACCATGCACGCCGTAGTAGTGTTAGTGTGTGTGTGTGTGTGTGTGTGTGACTGGCGCGCGCGAGCTCCATTGAGACAAAGTCCCGGTCCAACATTCGGGGATACCGCAAGCCCAAGAGGCGGGCAAGAGCAGCTATTTCCATGCCTAGCCAAGCTAAGTTAGTCCTCTAACTACTGAACCCCAACGATGGCTCGCGGTCGATATCGTCACGGCTGGGCTGGCCAGGACATACACGTTGCTCCACGGTGATCCTTCAACGCCCGGAGTTTTCCAGACCATCCCGAATCCTACAAAGAACCAATTACCTAAGAAACACCCGGTCGAAGGGCGACAGTCAAGAAGGGCAAAATTTTTCCGGCTCAAACTTCCCACCCCAGAGCCCGCCTGCCTCCCATCGAGCCCGCCACAGTGTCGCAGCAGAGGCGAGACGATGCTGCAGCACTAGCCCTCGAGACGGTATAGCTTCGAAGGAGCTTCGCTACCCCCATTTCTGTAGCGTCAAGACCTGCCCTGGCCCCCGAACCCCATGTCGCATTGCATCCAATCCGTCCACTGATCTGTCACTTGTGCCTGGGCTGTCCATACTTTCTCTTCGGACTAGTCGTTAGCGGAGGGCATGGTGCAGGAGAGCAACATGGATGGACGGATGGATGTGACGTTTGTCGATTCCAGACGGAAACCGAGTTTGCTGGCGTGTCACGCAGCGTTTCTCGCTGTTCGGACTTCATTCATCTCCGCGAGAAGATGCCTTTATTCTCTTTCCTTTTCCGATTCCGAACTCACAATCCTGCCGTGGGGGTCAATTCGGGTCTTGCTTTAGATACTGATCAGTGAATGTATAACTTGTGTCGCAACTAGCCCCCAGATGCAGCGATGCGACGTTGAAATGGCACGTTCTGCCCACACGCCCCCTCCATCTTGGGCTGCGTTGCCGGCCGGCAACAAATGGAAGCAGAATAGTTGAAAAAAAAAAAGCAAATACGCAAAATAGAATTACAAAAAGAAGGGCAAGGAAGAAAAGAGATGTCTAAACAGGAATAAGTTTTATGGGGGCGGCCACTCCATCTCGGAGTACATGAAGAAACTCGGTGGTGGTATCGTGTCGCGCCGCGGCCGAGCCAAACTCTATAGTCACAAGAAAGGCCTCTGGGTGCATTGCGTTGATCCCCGCCCCGTCCTCTCCATCCATCCGGGTCAGCATTTTCCGATTTGCCAGATTGGATGCGGAAGAACGCCGGGCGAGACGGGGTGAAGCTTTCGCAGGAAGTCGAGGGACTCATTTGCTCGTTCTTCCAGTGTTGGGCGAGCACGGCACCACGTGCTGGTGGTGGTGGAAGGGCGGGATGTTAAATACACGAGCTGCCTTGGAGGGATTTGACTTGCTCCGCGCATGGAGATTGGAAGGATGGCCCGCGTCTTTTTTCGCGTAAAAGGCTAACTAATCACAAGATTGATCCGGCAGGCAACTTGAGACCACGACGATGTCGTCGACAGCTTTGCGAGCTGACGATCGTGAATGCAATCTAACAGTAGAAGACAATAAGCAGTATTAAGGCTATTACTGCCAATACAATGCTGACGCATCGTACCAGATTGAAATCTTACATCGTACACTGTAAGACGGGCTATAGTATACAATAAGGCTCGCTTTGCAGGCTAACATCTGAGCCGCAGCCTTCTTGGTAGTTACTGCTGATGCAAGATCCGATGTCGTCACTCCCGCACCACACCGATATAGTGCTCCCGCCACTCAAAGCAACCGCACAAACTCCTCGCGTACGACATCCTCATTCGGCAAAAGAAGTCTCCGAAAATTCAAACCCTTTGATTCAACTTGCCATTTCCCGCCGCCGCCATCACAGACAAGAGCATAGGGGAAAAGAAAAGAGATGCCGGTATTACTTTCCTAGGCCTTGCCGCGCGCGCCATAGATTGCCTCCGGCCGGCATTTAGTTACACATCTTCGCACTCCCGCACTCCCACACTCCCTCTCCACAGCAGCCCTTCCTTCACAAGCCAAAATGGAGAAAGCAGCGACATTCACGGGGGCGGCACGCACGCACGCACGCCCCCCGGTCCGAATGCGAGCCAGTAGATATCCAAACGACGAACAACCGGGCGGCGCAGCTCCAGCACAAACCCACCGGGCGCAGGATATGCACACTCCCCCAATTGTTCAAAATGCCTTGGTCTTTTTGTCGTGAAACTCCACCTTCCGGGACAAAAGTGCAGGATGGATTAAAAGTGAGTGCCGGCATGAAGAGAGGCCACTTTTTAGTCACAAGCGGCCCGCGGAAGAGGCCAGGTCCAGGAAAAGTCGAACAGGGATTGTCGCTACTCCGTGTCTGCCCGGAGAGAGCAATAACGCATGCATCACTTGTGATTTGTCGCGAAGAATCTCTTTTTGGAAGGTTCTTTATCTATTTCTCCTACTGGTACTGCATGAATTGCTCCTCCTCGCTACTGTAGAATGTAGGTACTAACTACGGGAGCTGAATAGCACGTCTTATCTCTAGTGGCTTTCTCCGTCTTTTCGGACCCCCAGCAGACGACCACGCCATGGCGTTTTTTTTTTTTTTTAAATCCGCAATGTGTCTAAGGCGAAATTCAGTTCTTTCTTTTACGCTATTGAAACCGCAAGGGTGAATGGATCAAGAAAAAGACAGAAAATCTTTTTTGCTTGCTCCATTCTTTAACGGGTAGAGCCCGGTTGGAACGACAGCGAGATGAGCTGGTTTTGCCGATTCGTCGGCTCGGGCAATGGGCATGCTCCGTCTCGGCCGTGACTTTTCGCTCTCGGCCCCGAAAAGGACACAAGCGCCCGGGCAAGTTCCTTGGCCACTGCACGCCCACTTTCCAACATGAGCTATTACTGAACCCCATTACTTTTATTTCGTCCTTTAATCTAAGGCAGGTAGGACCGTTTTACTTGGGCAGTAAAGGCGAGGAGAAAATTGGGAACTGGGAATTCGGATTCCTTGCGGCATTGAACAAAACCCACCCCGGCCGAGTCCGACTTCGGCGTGCTGCCGAGCACAGCGGGAAAAATTTCAGCCCAACCCCCCAATGCTGTGAACTGAAGCCATGGTCGCAATGCGTGAAGAAAAGTCAGGTACTGCGTATCCCGTTTGGCTTTACAGTGTAGCCAGAGAAGGAACCCTGGCGATCATCCAGCTTGAAATGAAAGGGGGCCGAATTTTTCTTGCGAGGCGTCCCGTCTAGACAGGGATACCGGCGTGGCTACCCGGGGAGGTGAGAACTGTAATTTAGGGCCAAGCTTTTGAATGGTTCCCCCGAAACCCGGTGTGGACAAACGGTTTTTTGCGGTGTCCTCCTTCCAAGAACGACGGACATGATTTATAATGACAACAAAGAACCTTGCAAAACCCGAGCAGAACGGCGGACAGGGCCCCCTTTCCTTGTAGCTGCGAGAGGCGTACGTATTGCTCGTTTTTCTTTTTTGCCTTGCGCAATTGCACTTTTGTGCTGGGGCCTCATTACTAAAAAGTTCGACGCCGGGTGTGCGGTGTCTATAGACAGAGAGTCGGGCGTGTCGGGTACCGTTCTCTGGTGGCCAGGGGGGCGCCAGCTACTGCAAGCCACGGCGGTCCGGTGTCTGTCTATTTACTACTTTCGGCGAGAGGCGGTCGCCCGTCTTTCTTGTGTGTCTGGTGGTGCAGACGAGTACAGGTAGGCATCCGCTGCTCCCCGAACTCCTCGAGGGCCTTGATAACGGATCATGTGTGTGTGCGATTGTTCGCTGTTACGTTGTATATGTACGGCGCGCACGCCAGTGGCTTGGGGAGGGCCAGCCACGGCGCGAAAGCCGAATGGGGGGAAGCAAGTCGTGATTGCAGGATGCAGGAATGGCAGATGCACACCCCCTCTCTTGTTCTTTTGTAATAACTCTTCTGTAGACTCTCTTCGGTCCATGTGCCACTGCGTTGCGACGGCAGGCGTGCTTGGCAGATTCAGTGACATCCGAGCATTGCCGGCATGGGATACTGTATTATGCAGCCCATATCCACGACGCTGCATAAGGCGATGGGTGGTGAGTTGCACGTATCGGTGAGCGAAAGCAATTCCATAGTTTAGTAGCAAAGTTCCCAATAAGGCAACGAAATAGCGAGCAACGTGCAACAACCACAAACAACACCGCACCAGCCGGCAACTACACACAAAGTCCCTCCCCTCTCCGGCACCCCCTTCCTCAACGACCTGTTGACCGAAGTCCCAAAGCAGAGAAGAAGAGGGCGTGGTATTCCAAATCACAAGCAAAAGCGAGGGGCCTGTTTTCGGCATCATTCTGCTTCTGGCGTTTTGCCGTGGCGTCGAAAAAGGCCGCTCAAACGAAAGAGGCAGCGGCGGCGGGCGGTGGCCCCCGATGTAAGAGAGGGGTGTGTGTTCCCCAACGGCCCATGGAAATGGGCGGACGTCAAGTAATGAGGGCACGGGGACAGCTTGGGATCCCATGAGGTGTTTTTCTTTCGCACCCGGGAGTGTTTCTTGCTTTCGTCGAGATGCGTGTCTTTGTGGCTGAAGGGAGTGCAGGGTGCGTCGTCGCGGCCTGGCCACTCTCGGGCGGCGGCGCCATCGTGGGCTGGCCGACTGGCCCGGACACTTTGAGATTTGCCAAGTCGACGACGGTTTTTTGCCTGATTCCGTACATGAAGAATTGTTCAAGGAAACCAATGAGATGCTTCCCTTTACCGAAGGATTGTTAAAGAGCGCAAAAAAGCCTTGTATGCAGACCCCAACAACATGCGGAAAGCAGGCTCTCGGCTGGGGGACACAGAGGGGGTGTATATAACTACAGGCAGAGCCCGCAAGCGTGGCTTACAGTGCGTGCTTTTCAGTGTGTCTGGCAGTGCCGTACAGTGCTGTGAGCGCTGTAGTCGGCGCCCTGCAACGCCCTGCAACGCCTTGCTCCCGGGGCATTTTTCCCCTCCAAACTTGCGGACAGCAGGGCTGGTATGCACAGTCACCCTACCCAGCCCTGGCAAACACAAATTGTAGTTGTAACAGAGAATAGCCTCGTTCTTTGAGTTCAACTCGTTTACAGATTCAACGCCTTAATCTCGTCTGATCGTTTAATCGTTTACCGTCTACAATCATGTCTTGCTTTGCGGTCGCGCGCGCCGAGACAGCTCGGGCACTTGCGGGAAGCTGTATAACCACCAAGCCACTCGTCTCAGAACAATTGAACAAGGGGATACCGAAAAAAATATTTACAAAAATTCTGTAGCTTCGTTTAATTCGTTTACTTCAATTCGTTCATTTCAATTCGAAATTCACGACCTCAAAGTTGTGTCCTATTACGTCTCATCTTTGCGATCGCGGCACCAACACGGTGGCGCATCTCTTCTTTTGTCCGGTTTCGCGCCCACACCCCCTCCTCTGTTCTTTTTTTGTAATTTTTTTTTGTTAAACCCATCAGTTGCGCCCTCCATATACGAATTCCGCCATTTCTCGTACAGATCTCCACGGGGTGAGACTTTTATCTCCCTCTCAGCCCGCCGCCCCGAGGTAGCGTGTGTGTGTGTGTGTGTGTTTGCCGGCGCCGCCCCGTAATCGCCGCCCCGGCGATTACTCGATTTGGCCGCCAACGACAGACGACCGCCACTGCCATGTAGGTCGCTGCCTATTTGTCCTCCAGCCCCAGGGGCAGCAAAACGGCTGGCTGCCCGGAATCATGATGAACGAGGCGGCGGCGGGTTCTCCTTTTTAGGGAGCCGGTCGGCGGTGGGCTTGAGGAGGCTGGCGACAGTTGAGCCGGCTAATACAGACACCCTGTTTGAATCGGGGGGCTCCGGCTGTACAGATGATGAGCAAGCCGGCCCACCGGTGTCTTTTTTTTACTCTCTCGCTCTCTCTCTTTTGGGAAGCCATTCAGGCAGCAGCGACAGGGCTAAGAATCTAGCCGCCTGTTACATTGCATTGCATTGCATTGCGTTGCGTTGCGTTGCGTTGCGGTACGTGTGCTGCTGTGAGGCTCTCCCGTTGGGCAGACGTTGGCTTGTCGACGTAGTTACTCGGTGGCTTGCGACTCCGGGTGCTCGCCGAAACGCGCACCAGTGAGTGACAAGGCTCGCCCAGCCCGTTGAGAAACGAGCCGAGAGGTGAAGTACGCTGGGGGAAAAGGTATAATGAATGTCCAAGTGTGGATAAGATGTGGTAAAGAAAAAACCGCCAAGATTCCCGCCAGTTGAACGCCATAGATGCTGGAAAATGAAGGGAAACACTCCGGGATTTCGTCTTAGCCCCGGGCTTCAGTACCAAGTTTACCGTTCATTTTCTTTTCCTGCTTGCCCAACTCTCTTTTTCACCCGGTTGCCGGGATATGCTCACCGTGCAGAAGGTCCGCAAGGCAGATTGAATTAGATCATTAGTTAGGCATCTTTCTTTTTTTGAAGAAAACGTTGCGCCCTTTGGAATCGCAACTTTCTTTTCGTCGCGGGAAACACACACACACACACACACACGCACGCCCCCTCCACCACGATTGATCCCACGAGGCTAGATGGTTTGATTAACCAACTAATTCGGTGTTTTGTTGCGCGCCGCTTCTCCGGCTATCCGATGCGGGCAGACGAGAGACGCAGAAAAGAAGCCCAAGGACAAAGGGACCCCGTCAGGCGAGGCGAGATGCGCAGCAGGCAGCCTCGGTCGAGCGATACCAATAGTCAATGAGCGTCAAAAAAAGGGATAACGCAGCCGTTGCCCGCAATTACGCAACGGCAGTCGCAATTCGTCCTTTGACTTCTCAGCTGAAGGGAGGAATATGGGGATATTGGATTCAGGCGGGGGGCTGATGGTCCTGCGCACATGGGCCCTCCATCTCCATGCTCCAGAAGGAGCGCGCGTCGGTCTCCGTTCAATCCTGTTTGGATCAAAGCCTGCCGAATCCTCCGGCAGATAGAGACGCCAGCAAAGGGCGTCGCGCTGCTTCCCATATCCCTGCCTTACCTGGCAAAACGTTTTTTGTAGTATAGACAGGGTAAGGGGGGGATGGGAGCATCCAGCTGAGTAGCCTCGTTCTAATGAACGAGGTGCAGAACGCCCACCCAAAAGCTCAATCAAGTACCCGCGTATACAAGCAGCAATTTCAAAAAGAAGAATCAGGCTGCCGGTCAATGCTATGCGACGAAATGGTTGGGTTCGGTTACTTCGAGGTCTAATTCGCTAGTTACCAGTAGTCTAGCTCGTGTCGATGACTTCCCGCAAAAGGACAAAGTAACTAGTTAGTAGTCAGTATGGATATTCAAGAGCCCCTCTTTTT
Source organism: Lecanicillium sp. G3 (assembly GCA_037575805.1). Taxonomy (NCBI): domain Eukaryota; kingdom Fungi; phylum Ascomycota; class Sordariomycetes; order Hypocreales; family Cordycipitaceae; genus Lecanicillium; species Lecanicillium sp. G3. Next base: position 351,505 of record JAZHPD010000031.1, on the reverse strand, counting down.
CCTTCTAGTGAGAGAAGCAGAAGAATGGTGACATTCATGCGTAACATGCTGCCAGTTACGAGAGCAGGCAAGATGGTCCTTTTTTTTTTTTTTTTGCCCAAAACTTCCCGGCTCCATTTCGCAAACCACGTTGACGATCGCCGCAGCCTCGTCTTGGGTCAAGTTTACTTTTTTTGTCTGTGTGTCTCTCTCTTGTCGAATGGCGTTGCGCGCACACAATCAAAGCTGCTCCGTAATAGACGAATTTTCTGGTTACCGAGAAGCACATGCCTGTCTCAGCAGCCCACCCAGCCGAAGCGATAAGAGAGGGAGGGTGTGGGCGGCACGGAAAACACCTGGGGGGGGGCTTTGTGCATGCAGCCCGTCCAGCTGAGGCTGGCGAGCGATGTACCAGCGAGGTTTATTTTTTCCCTTCCCAAGCTGGTTCTCCCTTTTCTTTACGCTAGTTGGTCTTTGTTAAAGCGGGTTGCGAACGGATTGTGATTTTTCTTGATTAATTAATAGACAGGCATAAATAAGAGAAGAATAAGAGACCGATTTACTAGGCCCATTCCACCACGGTCACTTCTTACAACGAATAGGCTGCAAAGAGCGAAAAGCGCCCCTCACTCATAGATTCAACCAGATCCAGAAAGTAGAGGGGAAAAAAGGGAAAAGAAAGAAAGCTAAAGGCGCCATGTCCAAGTAGACGGACTCACCATGCGAGTTCCTAGCCCCAGTCCCATCCGTACACTGGCCTCGCTCAGCTCGTTCGTCCGTCCACCGCCTTGCCCGCCCGTCTCCGTCTCCCATTGCTCGTTGCTGTCTCGTCAAGTCCGTTGGAAGGGCAGCCCATGGGCATGGGTAGTTCCGTCTCTCCCCTGTACCTCTCCGTACCTCCGTACCAAGCAAGGCTCGCTGCTCCCCCTCCCCCACAGCGCATGATTCGGGCATCGCACCCAATCCGAACCCGAACAAAAAGCCCCTTTGAATCATTCTTCACCCCGAGTACAATAGATGATGGGCAAAAAGAAAAAGAAAACAGCGTCTCCGAAACACTTGACCTCTCTTTCCTCAGTGGGTGGTTCGTTTGCGAACTCAGGTGAGGCGCGGTGACGTCCACACACACACACACACACGCACAACACGCACACACGCACACACAAGTAAACCACACCACCACCACCTTGTTCGCTCAGCCAGCCCGCCCACCCACTCTTTCAGCCTCTCCGTCACCTCGCACGGCACGAGGGACCTGTCGGCACTATTTACAGCTACCGCCGGCGCTGGTCGCTGATCGCTCTTCGCCCTTTGCCCTTTACGCCTCGGACTTGACCCTGCCTGGGCCCGGCGCGCGCGCGCGAGCGAGACCCTGGCCGGCAGCAACCCAGGTTTGGCCCCCCCTTCACACGTCACTTGGCCCTTGCCGATCAGGCATTTTCGGCACCGCTAGCTGCCACTACGCTCATCTCAGCATTACGAGCATGCACGTCACCAACAAGATTTATGCATAGTAATGTATAGAATAAGGTGCTTCAGATTCCCTAACTGCTTTCCGCGCAAACGGATCGCTCAAATAAGTGAAGAAAAAAAAGTTTCGTACATTCGTAGAATACAACAAAAATCCTCTTGCGCGCAAAAAAGCCAGTGCCTGCTTTCAAGCAGTATATATAATCCAAAGAATATATATGTCCGTCGTCAAAATATCTCCAGAATAAAAATCCAATCAAAATCGCCATGCCAGATATATCGTGTAAAATCAAATAATAGAAAATAGATATCAAACCCAAGTCTTCCCAGTGACTGTACTTCTTCCAAAATAAACGCCTTGTGTATCCCCGTCTTTTAAACCCAACCGTGTTGCTTCATTCGAGATTATTGCGCACCAGGGTCGCGTCGCTGCCCGCCTCGGGAGACAATTCGAGAGTCAGATGTGGGCGTGTGCGGAGTGGAGAGCGAGGCGGAAGCGGTGGTATATAGACAAAGCAACGCTGCCCTGTGCGCCAATCGCCCAATAAAGTGAATTGTAGAAATATTGTCTTATTCGACAAGAGAATTCATTTACTGGGAGAGGTGTCCCATAATGCCGGGCGAACCTGGCATGGAGAGCGGCGTGGTCGGGTACTCGAATCCAGTCTCGGAGCAAGCTGTCGAGTCGAAAGAGTGTGACAGAGGAGGAGTCTGGAGCAAACCCCGAATCAGTATGTTGACCTCTTTGCGGCTACGAGGGGGCACCCGCCGTCTGTCCCCGTTCAGGGATAGGCGACGTGCTGTCTCGGCAGACTCACGTTGGGGGCATTGGGAGAGGCGCTGTAGTGGCTCATGTCCAGAGCGGAGGGGCCAAACGAGTAGTTGAAGTAGCTGCCGAGGCCGTCGTCACCCGAGAAGCTCTCACGCTTGAAGGGATCGGTGAAGTGGGTGGCAGAAGGCATGACGCCGGGAAGCGACGAGGTCATGTAGCTAGCAGCGTAGGGCTCGCCGGCGCTGATGGTAGGGTATGGTGCCGTGGCTCCGTAAGGCTGGAGAAGCAGGTCGTCGGGGGCAGGGTACGAGGTGGTGTACGAGGAGAACATGGGCGGCGAAGGGCCACGCTCGCGGTCGTCAAAGGAGCCGGCAAAGACAAAGTCGTCAGAGCCGTCAAGAGAGGGCGAGTACTGATTGGCGGGCTTCGAGGGGATGGAGATGGCAGCGGCGGTCGAGGCCTTGGCGGCCTTGGGCGACTTGCTGGTGGATGTGCGCTTGGTGACCTTGTTGGAGTTGCTGCTGGTGCTGGAGCTCGAAGGGCTGGTGACGGAAGCCTTGTCAGTCTCGCCCTCGTCCGAAGAGCCGGCGCGGCGCTCGAGGTCCTCCAGGCGGCGCTTGAGCTTCTTGCCTGTTGTAGAGAGTTAGTGGGCTGTCTGAACGGAAGTGGTGGGCGTCTCGCGGCCGGTGTAGGTCGGATTGCTGGACGCTCTGGTGTCGCGGCTGGACGTACGGTAGTTGCGCTGGGCAATGCGGTTCTGGATTCTGCGGCGCTCAGCCAAGTCGGAGATCTTGGTCCAGTCCTCGTCGGGAAGAGCAGAGGAGCTGAAGGCGCTGGAGGTTCCGTGGGTAGAGTACTGTCTGGGAGCGGCCTGCTGAGGCACAGCGTACATGTACGCTTGTTGTTGAGGCATGGCGTAGACAGACATGTTGTGTGTGTTTGCGTGTAGTTGTGGAGGGGAAAGTTGAGAGCTGCAATACTATGGCGAGGCCAAGAGTAAAACAAGCAAATGGCAAGACTAAAGGACAAAAGACTTTGTCAAAGAGTTGAAGCTGTTCTTGGCAGAGAGAGAAGATCGTAAAATCGCTTGAGTATTGAGATTGACGGAGATGGTAGGGCGAGATCCTTTAAGCCATGTGGGAGAGGCCTTACATTTAAATATCTTGTGGACGACAAGAGGTGGTCCAGAGGTAGAAGCATGGTGGTGGCCCCAGGCTGGGACGGACATGAAGGGCCTCCACACATGGCGACTGGGGCCCCAGGACCCAGGGCAGTCGCAGTCGCAGTCGCAGTCGCACTCCCCCCGGTAAAACAGGAAGCTTAGAGGCACACCTCCCGGCGGATGGAAAGAGAGCGCCGTGTGGGTGAAGACACAAGGCTGTTTTGGGGTGAAGCTAGAGAGGCTGGAGACTGGGAGGGGGGCCAGAATGAGGTGAGGATGGGAGTGCGAGCAGGAGAGAAAAGGAAGAGTGGAACTAGAATGACAACTGCCTGCCGTCGACCCTACAGCGGGTGATCTGCCTGATGGCTCGAGTAGGGGGGGCGTCCCTCAAGAGGGACAGACGGTTGGTGGATTTGGAAAGAGCGAGGCGGGAGCCAGAAAGCTGCCAGAATGGCGGATCCGCAAGTACCTCGACCAGACTGCCAGGGGGGTCGGGACGGCAGCATTTGTGTGTGCGTTTGGTGCACCTCGGTGACAGGCCGTCTACGTGGGGGGCCAGAAAAGGTACCTCGCCGGGGGGGGGGAGGGGACAAGGAGGGGGGTGTTGCCAGAGCCGCCAGCTGCCACCAGGCTATCGGGGGGCGTGCTGCAGTGTCTGTTGTGTGGAGCCCACTCCGCTGGTCTGGCCAGGGGTGTCCAGCGACGGAGGGCGGGAAATGGGAGTGGCTTTAGGCGCATTCGTCTAGCTGGGGCGTGTCGCCTTGGGGCGTGCCGTGGGAGCAGGACAGGACAGTCAGTGTCCGTACCGCTCTTCGTCCTACGTCTTCTCTCGCCCTCTTCCTCTTTTACGACAAAGGGAAAGGCGCGCTGATGGATCGGTCCACTTGGCGGTAACCGTCCTCTACCAAGTACCTTTTGCAGACTAATGAAGGAGCAATCTGGGTTAATTCTTCCAGTCAGTCTGTTCGTCTAAGAGATAACCTGTAGTAGTAATTGGATGAGCGCGGTGTCCGAGACGACTTCTGCACTCTCAATGCCATTTGTCGATACAGCTACCCGGCGGTCTCACCGGGTGGCGTTCTGCTCCCTATTCCCTTATTCAACCAGCATTGTCGCAATAGCGAATAGAAAATAGCATGTGAGACAAAAAATCGAAGCTTCTGTCTCCCCTCTTGTCTCGCGTTACTCTATCATTCTCTCCCCCCACCGTATTCACCACGGCCCGCCATATCCTAGTGCCTCTCGAATCCACTGCCCAAGAATAACGAAAAGTCTCGGCGGCAACTTCAGAAAGCTGGCCCCAAACCAAGCCATGGCGTTCTTCTCTTTGTCAATCACATATTGTAAACCGCCCAGTGGCGTTGCCGAATACTGTTGCCTAGGGCCCACGCACCGGTAGTTGCACCCCGAACCAGCAAATAGTTTCATCGTGGCTTGTTTCCAATTGCTAGTAAAATTGCACAACGCAGTTGTTCATATTCAACTGGCTTCGCCGCCTCTAGTCGCAGAGAAACAGGCCATCCCGCAATGGCGCGGGTCCGCACTCCGCACTCGCTGTCCACAGCAGCCCAGGCTAGCAAATTTTGTGAATCCCGGTTGCCAAGTTGTAAAGGCTATGCCCCGTCCGTGGATCAACGGCATTAAGGCTGGAGACCACTTGAGAATAGAGCAAAAGAGGGAGACACCGTACTGTAAAGGGATCAAAACTGCGCGAGAACGAGTCGAAATGGATAAAAGGGTCCAGCTGGGGCTTTCTGGAGCAATTTGCAACCTTCAGCTTTGGCGCGCTGGCAGGTGCTTTTTTGGTCCTGATTGACTCTGCTCAACACGCAATCTCTTGGCAATATGAGCCAGAGATGCTTTTGGTCTCAATCTTTCTGGTCCAATTCGACGGTTCGTGTAATATAGCCCAAGCTGAGCCCCTGGCTGCGAGACCTTGTGAAGCGACGATGTGTACAACCAAACGGGTCTGGCGTTGCATGGACCGTCAGAAACAAGGCCTCACTCGTCAACTTCAACCAATGCTTGTCAGACTGCAATATGCAATATAATTCGACTATGCTATCTTAATGCTACTCAAGCCCACGGTTCCCAACTCCGGAGTTGATAGGACAAGCATGTGCTATATTGCCGAACTAACGGTGCCTTGGCCGTGTTAGTCAACTGCATGCTAAGTTGCGGAGTTTGGGCAGTGTCACCAGGGAGTTAGCAAGGGTGTACATCCGCAGTCTCCGGTGATTGCAAAGCATCGGCGCCTAGTGCGCCTTGTATACGTAATTCATTGATTCAAGGAATAACAGACGAAGAAAAGATGAAAGCACATTTACAGTATGCGCGGCACGCATGAGGTTTCACAGCATCGGCCCGGCCGCTAACTTGGTTATAGCTATGGTGCCGAGCACCTGCCAGTGCGACAGTGCGGCGGCTTATAAACGAACAAGCTCAAATTTACGCCTGACAGGCGGATTACACGCCGCCAGTACCATGCGATGCAGTATCACAACACGTTGCCACCCTCTCTGTTCTCGAAAAAGAAGTAGGTCGCCGTGCACATGTGCTCAAGTGGTGGTGCAGTCCATCTAGCCCGTAACCGCCCAAATACGCCCTGGCTGCGTCGATTCAGCCCCCAGCGACGCACCACACCAACAAGAACTGCAATCCTGGCCCCCCTCTCTCTCTGCCAGCACAGCATGGCTGTGCTTTGTCAGTGAGCTTCTATTTTAGGCGACTGCCTTACCAAGCCGACAGCCGGCCGGCATCCAGAAGGGAAGACAGGATACACCCTGGTCAGGCAGCCTCTTGCTCTGGCCCCCCCTCCCATTTTCACTGCCACTGATGGAGACGGGCCAGCGCCACGGTGGGCTGGTCACATCATTAAATACAATTTACAGGGCGCTGCCGTCCTCCACTGTCCAGGGTGCGAATCCATCCGTTTTTTGTGGGTTCAACGAAACTATTACCAGACGTAGACATGATCGAAAGGGCTGAGAGATGGTCTCCATCTGGGCTGTTGTGTTTTTGGAATTATATGTTCGTTCAACAGGCCAATCGAGAGCGGCTCAGTCCCTCCACTTGTGCTGGTGGTACTACAGTGTACAGCTGTGTTACCGTTCTCCAGTCTCGTGCCTCACGTTGAGCCTGCCCTTCCATTTCTTCTGGAAGCGTGTGCATATGCGCACCGCGGATAAGAGAAAACTTGCCGGGGGGTGTATCCATAGTTTGCGTGGGAGTGTGTTGCCTATTACCTTGCTATGCTATCAACCCGCGTACACGCAACCATCACCGTTTTCCTGACTGTAATCTCAGAATAGCAGAAACTCGTACGTTTACACTCGGAAACCGCACATCGTTGCCCATTTCCCACATTTCGGCTTCGGCTCACGGCACGCATCTTTTACGCCAGCATGATAACGCATCGTCGTGGCTTCAGTTTTATTCTCCGTTTTCTTACTCAGCTCCCGCGCGCGCGCTCACAGACCCTGCAACGCCAGCAGCAACGGTAACAAGCACACGCCCCCGTCCATCTTATCAACATGCGGCAAAAAGCCGGACACAACTCTCATTTACACTTCATCGGCGCGTTTTGCATGATTACTTCTGTTGCATTTGAATAAGAGAAAAAAAGAAAACCGCACCACCCACTTCATGTGCCCAGCACCACCCCGCGCGCGTGCTCTGCCCAGAGTAGTAACCATTCTGTAGTGCGGCAGACGGGAAACCTGACTGTGTGCTTCGCGGCCATCCTCGCTGCTTACTTGCTGCATGCCCACACATCGCACCGGCTGCCCGGCTGTCGCGAAGTCCAAAATCCTCGACGACGGAGAGAGAGTGTGGGAGCGTGAGAAGGGGACCGGGCGAATAGCGTTGGGCCCGGCACGGCTTACCACTAATACGATCGCCGGAGGGAATACGCTCCTCCGCCTGTCGCCCGCAGCCTGTGTGCATAGTATGATGGATGGGTTGCTCGCGGGACAGGCCTACATGCAACACGAAAATATTCTCGCATGACGATCTCGAAGCTGAATGCTTTTTATTTCTGGAGTATCCGTACGGAGAAGGGAATTGACGAGAAAACTGGGTAATGGCCCGTTGTCGTACTGTAAATTCGTTTAGTATTGTACTTTTGGTGGTAGCTCTTGTTCCCTCCCCAGTCTGCTACGGCGAAAGAGCTGAGGGCACGGGCGTCAGACACAGGGCAAGACAAGCAGGGCTCAGCCCCGTGGTTGTCCGTTGGCCCCGGCCGAGTTGCTGGCCTTTGACGTACACTTAATCTTTGAAAGTGCTGCGTAGCTCGGGCGCTCATTTACTTGGAGATGGTAACAGACTTTCACGACGCCTGCTAACCCATACTTGATCAAAGTGCCTATTCTTTGATTATGCGCTCAATTGCTTCCAAAAGTGGTTTTCTTCACCGAATACTAAATCAGTGCAAAAGCCGTTGTGGCTGGAATCCTTCTCGATACACATGCGTGCCGCGCGCCGACCAGGCATAATAGTTCGTCACTGAACGACGGTCGCATAACGGCCTCAATCGTTAACTTTTTAATTTTTAATTTTATTTTATTTTTTCAACTTTTTGCCCTTCCGTACAATGTCTCTCTCCTCAGCCCCCAACCCGCAGAAAGCTGGCCAACCCGGGTTCTCCCCCGATGCAAGCCACCAGACCGAAACTGGTTACATCACTCTTCCCTGCTTTTTCGTTCTCTGCCGCCTCGCTGGCCAGCCCTGCGCCCTGGACAAAGTGCTCCGTAATAGTCACGAGTTTTTTTACAAATACTAGTTTACACATATGTGACTGGGCTACCCTGGGAACTTGCGTCGACATCGCTGAAGCCTTGCAGGGCTGCGTAGAATTATTCCAAATCTATCCTGAACCAAAATGCTTGTGGCCCCCCTGGTCCCCTGTCTGGCCTTGCCTGGCCCTGTCGATGCGCCCCTGCGGCGAACAACAATGTTTCGTTTTTATCCCGCGGCGATTTCGTTTATATTGCAATTTGCTTTTACCGCCAACGAGAGTCCCGTAGGGCGGGCTGACAACAACGCTCAAGGCTCTGCGTGCCCGTCCCGCCTCAGCTGGCCAGCAGCACAGACGGTGACGCTGCTCTTTACCAGAATTTAACCCTGACTTCACGGCAGGACCGAGTGTCGATTTTTTCGAAATCTCCAGAGGCTAGTTTAATGAAGTGACGCCAATATAGTCATGTCGTTGGTGAAAAGGGCCCCCGTCTCTGGGGAGCAAATCGCCCGGGGGAAAGGAGAAAGTGTACAAAGTTTCAACAAATTACGGTACAGATCAGTGCCCACGAGATGGGGAAAGCTGCCGGCACGGCATTATGTGGTGTTGCTTTCTGGGGGGGCCGCTTTTTTAGCCGGGCACCAGCAGTCGAGGCGGCCTTGGAGCCAGTCAAGCAGGCACAGAGGAGGAGAGACAGGAGGCACAGGGCAACTGTCTTCCCACCAAATGGGGTAGCATCGACTGCGACCCCAGTCGAAGCTTGTTCCGGCGGCGCCGGAAGAGGGCGAGTTTCTCGGCCGGCAGTCAAAGGAAAGGGAGACTAAGTTGCGAGGCGGGACCGTGACTGGCTGAATTAGACGAGAGCAGGGGAGGGGTTGCTCCGCAATAGACGAAAGAGCGCAGGTCGGAGCTTGTGGAATGGTTCTTCTTTATTCCGCCCTTTCGCCTACACAGGAAACTAAACCTTGGTTTTTCGGACAGTGGTGTGTAGCTTGGCAGCGTTTGAAATTGAACTACGAAATGAACAAGAAAGGAAAGTCGAGCTGTACATGCGGGAGCTAAAAAGTTTATTCGCTTGGCCTTCAAATCTCGGCCGGCAATTCTGTGTACCCGAGTCGTCGGTACTGCATCTGGCAAAACGATGCAGTGCACTGATAGTTGACGACTGGATCTGTTGCTCGTGTCATGAAAGAGCTCTTAGCGTGCCCAATCTGTGTCATGATCCCCTTATTGACAGCATCCCTATCCCGTACAATGTCGGGGATCTGTTGGCGAGGCACGGAATTGGTCCACCGCCAGCAGACCCTTCACATTTGACCACACTAGACAGCTACAATGAAAAATTTTTAAAATTTCAAGAATAATACATCCAAATACGGTACGGTTTCTATTTTTTTTTTTTTTCAACTAGCACAGTGATCATCATTTAGATAGTTTGATATTGACAATTCACGAATCCCATTCATATTTCCGTTTTTCGTATATTTTGCCCAAATTTGGATCTTCCCCAGTTGCAGCCCGACAGTACCGGGGCCAAGCAGGAGGGGAGGAGGGAAGAGACAGCCACCACCGCCCCGGCCATCTGTACACTGGGCGAGTGCGTTCGTTCAATCGACCTAAATGCGGTATAGCGCATCTGCTATTCAACGCACGAGGCGTGCTGGGGTTATTATGGTGGCGGCGGCTGTCCCCCCCCTCTCCCACCAGGGGCCATCACCCATGTGCCGGAACCCCAGTCACCGTTCCCAGCGAAGAGCGAGACCGAAATGGCCGGCGTTAACAAGAGTCCGCCTGCTGCCCCGGCGATAGCTGTTAGCTGGGGAGCCGTGTGAAGCTGGGGCCAAGCTCGACGGGCGCAGCTGCTAACCCGACACCCGCTGCTAGCCCCGCTGAGGAAGAATGGGGGCCGGTACTGGGCGTGGCCTTGTGGGTAGCCATGGGGCGGCCTGCCCGGTTGTCGGGGACCATACAGCAGCCGCCATTTTTCTGGGGGGGAGGGGTGTGAATTGGTAGCTGCCAGCCACAAGCCCTCTGCCCCACCCCGGCCCTTTCCCGTTCTGGTAAACGAAAGGACCTCTAGCAGACGTCCTTTTGCAGCCAGGGCGGGCGGGCAGGCAGGCTACGAGCTGGCGCAGCGGCCCTGCAATACCTTGTAAACTGCTGCCAGAAAAATGCGCCACCGCTTCCCGCTGCTTGGCCTGGAGTTTCTTTCCATACTTGCTGGACGGGCTGCAGGGAAAGCGTTTTGCCTGCCCCGGGACCGAATGTCTGCGTGCTCTGAACAGTGACGCACTCCAAACTCTCTTTTGCTGGCAACGTGCTCGCATGCTCGATTCTGTTTGAATGGACCGTCTCCCGTATCTGCTGCTGCTGCTCTTTGTTCATTTCTTTCGCAATTGTCTTACGCATATTCGACAATCAATTTACTTTTTTCTTTTTTTTTTTTTATCTCGTCTCAGGAGATTATACCTTTTGTCCCTCCGCACGTTCCACCCGTCGCATACATGCGCTCACATAACCATATTCTCTGCTCAGCACCGTATTATTTGTCTCATTGTGATAGAGTTTTTACCATTGTCTAGGACGGCGTCGCTGGCCCCCCTTTGAGTCGGCAATCCACTGGTGTGGACTTGTCCGCTCCACTGCCTGCCACCTTGTGGTTCCCGGACACCAGTCCAACTCCAAACGGCGTGACTGCACACGCGAAGGGGAACTTCTAATACGATTTTGTAACTATGTGACTGTTCAGTTCAAGGCTTTGGCCTGTTTTTGTTTTTGTAAGCGGAGACTCCGCTTATCGAATTTGCTTTAGACTGGATGCCAACTTGGGCTTGTGTCGGTCGGGCTCGGTATCGGTCGTCACCATTGACCGGTGTCCGAACCACGATTCCCCGGTGTGGGTTGTTGAGCAGTTCCCGCAGGTAATAGCGCCGCCACATAGAGGGGCGCAAGGCAGGATGCTGTCCTCGATGATGATGGCGTGGCTTGCATGATAATTTCACTTGCTTTCAAATCGAAAAAAAAAAAAAAAAAAAAGAAACCAGGGAAAAAAACACAACATTAGTACAAAAGAAGAATATCAGGATGAAAGTTGCAATGGCTGCGTGGTGGATTTCGCAAATACATTGCACATGTCATTCGTTCGACCCGGCAGTCAAATGCAGGCGGCGCGTCACAGCATCGAGTGCCGGGCCAGGGGGCAGCATGTCACTCAGGGGAGAATCAGCGACATCCGGGCTGCAGATGCGGCTTCAACCCATCGCGGCCATGCTTTGGTGCGGTAGGGGGTTATCGGAGGGCTGCAATAGGAGAGATAGACCCTGCAGGCAGGCAAGTACCTGCTGTAGGCAATGTTGCAGTGGTGGGCGAGAGCCATGACCTCTTTTCTTCCTTGGTGTAAGAGCCTCTCCGGTCTGCGCAAACCCGACGCGGCCACCGGGTTAATGAGATGCACTGCGTGCTGGCGTATTCGCTAACAATTATTCAAGGTCAGTCACCACCCAAATAAAAAAAAAACTGTCCCAAAACGGCAAACCGTGAAAGAAGGACGAAAGTGGGGTTCTGGCGCGGGCGCAGTGTGGGGGCGAAGATGGCAGTGGAGCCAGCCTGTGTGGGCTTCTCTGTGCTATTTCTATTATTCCCAGCCCAGCCCAAGCCAGTAATAGAAGAATGTGGCATAAATACTCCCACCTTTGGGGCTTCACGTGGCTGCCACCCTTTTTTCCTGGGCCTGGCACTCGCGCTTCTCCGGCCAACCACCGTTGAGAAGAAGCATCTATGGAAGCCACACAGTACCCACACACGGGTGCCGTAACCACCACCACACACACCCTGCTTGTCTCTCCTGTTGCTGCCCTTTCACCAACATTCTCTGCGTGCGCTCGATGACTAAGGATAGTGTGATGGATAAAGGACTTGCTTGGCCTTAGGAGCTTGTCTGCAGCTACGGAGGAGAGCCAGCGCAACTCGCCGTGTTGGCCCACTGGCAATTCAGAAACCTGCTCCTCTTCGGTTCGAAATTATTGTATATTATTACTACAACCATTCACTCCATTTCTTAATTAATGCTTTTTCTGACAAGAACCCAAGTGGCTTGGTTTCAACAACTTACATACCCGATTGAGACCAAACCGTCAGCATTGGCCCCATGCGTACCTATCATTGGTTCAGCGCACGCAAGTTGGAGGGCAAATTCGCATTGAGGATCACGGCACTAAACCATCATCATCATACGAGAGTCAAAATTGGTGTAAGAAATCTACCGCTTTCGTCTATCGGCCTCGTGGTTGTCCCGTGCGATGCTATCGCGTCCTCCGTGGACACTTGCACTAGACCACCACGGCTCAACGTCTTTCCGCCTACTACTGCTTCTCAAGCTAAGAAGTCTTTTTTTTTTTTTTTTTTTTTTTTTTTTGCCACTGGCTTGAGAGAAAAAATAATAGCCTTATCGTCTAGGACGCAAGTTTCGGCCCTTTCCTTATGCTAGCAATGTCTGGAGGCGAGACTGTGGTTGAGATCAAAAGATAGCGGTCACGATCATGGCGTGGCCGGGACGGCGTGGTGTGGGATCCCCGATGGCTTAACAGAAAGCCTGCTGCCAGGCTGTCAGAGCGCATTGCGACCGGGGTGTAGTGGTCGGCGTGCAGCAGCACCAAGCAACTGCATCCTCCTATTTTAGAGACTTGCAAGGGGTACGGGTTGCAACTGTTGATTCTTTGGCACATGGCCGGCACTCGGGACCAATCAACTGCTTGGTCCTGCCGGCGCTGCGGAGAACCAGCTGCTTGTTTCTTCCTTCGTCTGGTGTCTCCTGCGATTTTGGCTGGGAGGGGGACTGAGGCACAACCACGCACGCAGCGACAGCGGCCGGCGTCGGTGCTAATGCGGCTTGCCACCACACTTTGTCCTGTGCCCTGCGTCCATCCCATAGCTGCATGCACTGCATGCAGGTTCACGCGTGGAATGTTCCATACTGATGAAACCCTCTTGGGCCGTGATTTTTCGCAGCTGCCACATGAAACATGGTGCCAGCACACTGGAGGTGGTTCGAGGCCAGACAAAGAGACATTTCCCCTTTCCTCTCTTCTGCTTCCCACGCGGACGATGAAGCGAGACATGCAGTTTGCGCGTTGGGCAGACATCTTAGTTCAGCTGCCTGGTATTGTGTGCTTATTGTCTGTGTACTGGGTGCACTCCCCATCGCCCGTCTGTAGTCTTTCTCTAGTTTGCTGGGCCAGAGCTAGCGAGCCAAGCTTCTCGTATATGGTGATGCCGCTTGGGCTACTGTCTGCTCTAACGTAGACGGTTTTTTTTTTTTTTTTTACCAACTCCCTTATCTGGGAGAGAATTCCAATCCTCCCACGTGCGAGGGATTTTATGTCACTTGCTGCTGGATTCCAAATGCGGTTTACAGTTGCTGCAGTCTGCTTCGGCGAGGCCGACGCCAATATTGAACTGGAGCTAGACGGCCGATTCCTATTTGGGCGACCACGGGAAGAGGTGTGGCGGCAAGACGTCGTCGGGAGGTGCGAAGGCTGCAGGCAGAGACAGAAACGGAGAGACAGCGGGCCAGCGTCTCCTTCAACTTCGTTCAATCTGTCCAGGGCATTCAGCTCCCGTCCCAGGGGATCTCTACAGGGAGATGTTGACAGAGCACAGGGCATGAATTGCCCCGGCGGGGTGCCTTGTCCTGTATCCATCGTATGCGCTCCTCGTTCATGCTGGCCAATCAGCGTCAACTTCTCCAACGGACGCAATTTCTCCAGCAATGCGACACAGAGTAATGATCGCCGTACCCCCCTTCAGCCCTATTCCGCATGGACCGGGGCATCTGAAGAGTCTCCGCCCTGAGAGCCCCGTCTGTACGAGCAATGGGGGCTGGTTTCTCTACCGGGCATGCTGTGCCACCTGGGTGAAGATTTGAGATTGGAGGGAAAACAACGACGAAGCTGCGGCAAGGCTTTCGCCAAGTCCAGAGGTGTCCGATGCATGTCTCAACTGCAGAAGGGTATTTTTGATAGGTTTCGACTCTCCAAAAGCAATAAACAAAAAGACCGATTGGCGCACCGTGGCGTCTCTGATTGGGCGCGCAGTGGTTCCAGGCTTGAAAGGGCCTTTCGTCTTGCCGCCCGCTGACACGATACAGCAACGCACAGGAAAGCATGCATCGTCTCTTGATTTACTTTGGCTTGCAACTCGATACTCGATTCGGGCAGAGCAATTCGTGGAAAGCAAGTCTCCTCTCCCCCCCCAAGCACAATCTTGCTTCGCCCTTGCCTTGCCTGCCGGCTTCAGTGACAATCCGTGAGAGAAAGGTGGGCTGGTGTGCGGCCGGTGACGAACTAGAACCCAGTTGTGCGCATCAATTTCAAGGCGGGCTGAGCGCACGGCTGCCCGTTTTCTGGCAGGCAATGCGGAGCGCAACTTTAAAGATTCGAAGGCAGAGCTGAGCTGAGATGGTCCGCCTCGCAAATGCCCATGATTAGAGAGGATCCCCGCCGCGACTGCAACGGCGTGTATGGTTTCTTTTTTTTTTTTTTTCCTTTCTTTCTTTGGGATCCAAAAGAGGTAAAGGGGGCGTTGGTGAAATTGAAGCAAGGAATATAGACGAACAAGATGAGGAATAGTATCTGTTCGAGCTCCGTACATGCAAAGCACACGGTCCACGTACTGGCCCGGCCGACCCTGGGCGAGAGAGGACAACTGGGCCTGGGGCTCCAACTCACCTGCGGCATAACGGGGAGAAAGGACGGCTGCTTTCCGGGCAGGCAGATCGATGCAAATGAACGAAAGAGGCGACAACAAGGTTTGCGCTGGACGTTGCATTCTCCCACGACGAGCCCTGCCTCTGGCTCTGCCTCTCGCCCATTTTCCATTCCGCACAAGTTCTACTCCGTACAAGTTCCTCCGCACCCCCGGTCGTTTTAGCGGCCCCCCGTACCTGTAATTCTAGTGGGCCGACCACCGTCGAGCAGCTGTCGAGTAGCGCTGTGGCAGCGCTGTGACAGCGCGATTTACAGGCGGACTGTGTACTATTTCCAGCGCTGTCCAGCCACTGTACTGCCCGCCTGTCGACTCTGGTACAGTCGCTTGAATGACGTGTTGCTCACCTCTACTCCGTACTCCGTACTTTCATTCTTCTCCCGTCTCTCTCCTCCGCCTCGTCCACAGTCCACATCCCACTCCACGACCGCCCTCCAGCTTCTCCTCCATCAGTCCATCACCATCCCCGTCAGTCCCCGTCAATACCCCCCTTCCAATTGGCCCGTTCGCTGCCTCACCTTGGTGTCCACCATCTGTCACTGTCAGTTGCGCACTGCGACGTGCCACACCACCTAGAAACGCCCGGGTCAACGCTCCAACGCTCTTTCGCCCGCGACGCAACCAGCGGAACATCCCACGGCCTTCCTCGTCTGACGCAAGCAGAAGCAGTGCTCGGACTCAGAAACACCCGATTGTACTCGCAGTCGATGCTCTGCTCTCATAGGCCCTCGATGCGCGGTAGGGTTTGATCACGCTCTTCGCATGCATCAAGCTCGGGCACTTCATCACTTCTCGCAAATCGCAACTCGTCATCATTGTATCCATCTTGCGGGATGTTAATCCGCACCTCACGTAATTTCAGTATTCGGTCGTGGCCGTGAGTAAACGACGGTTGGCAACAATCTCCTTCTGGCGAGCCTCAGTCACTCACGGCAATATCCCTCGATGGTCCGCCCCCACGCCTGGTCTAGACACTGCCTGGCTTCATGGAACTCGGCTGGCTGTCGCTAACTTCACAGCCTCTTGGCAGGCTCGCACTCGTTATCGCACCTCGCACTAATCCCAGTCCTTCCTGGTTCGAAGACCTAGCAGGAACCGCCTCAAGTATGGGGTCGCCATGCTGGGCACCCGTCATGGCAGCTGCTCATTGGGCTTTGCAATTGTTCCATGTCCTCATGCCCTCAATCCATGCCCGGGTTGTCGCGCAATTTTCCTCTACAATAGGTTAGCGTGCGGATTCGACAGCAGAGTTTCTGTTCTGACGTCTGTTCTGTTCCCCACGCTCCAACGCCGCAATATAGCTGTATATTGGCACCCGCCTCCAGTTGCTTTGTTTATGGCAAGTTCCGCTGCACACCGTCGCTCTGTGGCTGACAACAAGCATTATCACAACGGAGCAATTTGCACGCAATAACGCTCTGAATCCTGCCAAGGACTCTCCTTCTGGGGTAATTTTCCGCGGCCAAGCGTCGCCCGGCTCTATGTAGCACAGTCGGAAACATCCCGACAATCCATGTTATGGTTCTCGTTACTGGACTCGACTGTGCAGTGGTGCGTTTTGTGGTGCAGCTCAATGTGACGTGCGTCGCAGCCGTCCCTGCCTGCCCTGGCTATCGGCCCCAAGTCTCTCGGCTGTCGTCTCCTTCTGTTGCATCCTGTCCACTTCGGCGTTTCGGTTCTGCTGCGTACAGCAAGCAGTCACGCATCCAATTGGGCGCCCGTAGCTCGTCTGTACGGCTTACACGACTCAGGCTGCTCAGTCGTCCTGTGCCTCAGCGGATTCCATATTAGAGATATTCAAACTTTTGAATTAACTCGTGCTCCGGATGAAGGGGTTCCCGTGGCCTGGGTCGTCAATTTGCCACCTCCCTGGATGTCGCCAGAAGCAAACCCGGCTATCGCTGAGTGACTGGTGGAGTGGAAGGATTTTCGACGTGGAGCCCGGCGGATAATTGTTACGAATGGGGGGGTGTGCATCGAGTACTCCAGGCCAAGGCGATGCTCCCCGACCCAATCCAACTGCACTCACAGCACCTAGGGCCGAGTCAGAAAGGCTGTGGTCAAGCAATCTGCATGAGTTGGGTTCTCGACAGCCGATACCCCTGTCCGTCCACATAGGAGAAGAATTGGATCGCTGCGACGCTGCCACAACGCGGGCCCAAAATTGTGGTAATGGTGCGAAATCCATTAACCGTTGTGCATTTCCGGAAAACCCTCTGCGTTCCTCCGTGTTGGTGATTGCCGGGCCTCATCTCTTTTTCCGCTGATGATTCTACGAAATAGCTTCGGGTTGGCCAAATCCTCTCGGGTAACTTCGCTCAGTGGCGCCAACGTTGTGACGATTCAAACTCTCTGACCAAACGGGGGAGACTGTAACGTCTTTCAGTTGGGCAAAATACCTCCTGCAGCCTGACGGCTATCGCCACTAGTCTGCCTCCGAAGTCTGGCGGCCGCAGAACGGCTTAATCAGTCTAGAGAAAACGCCATTGCCAATATCTTTTTCTGCGCGCCGATTTACTCAGGGGCACTTTTTGAATGCCATAAGCACGCTGGTCAGAGCTCTGTTGCTGTAATTACTTGACACGATATCCGACACTCGCCTCTCGGGAGAAGGCCGATGAAGTTCACACGCCGTCTGCCCTATCCAACCCATTTCTCCAGATGTTCCACTCCATGTCAAAGAAGCTAACATCAACGCACTGGTATGTAAATGGCCAATGCTGCATACGGGTCGCCCAATATGGAAGCGAATCTCTCAAACCCGCCATCCCAGACTCCTAGGGCCAACCACGCGCCTAAGTACCTGTTGGGCCGACCATGACGCCGAGAGTCTTGCGCCACACTCTGCCATCCCGCCGCCAAACACCTGCGATGTGGTATGGGTGGTCCACGCTTTTTTTTGAGTCTCCTATTCTATTTCGGTCTGGTCTGAACAGTGTCTTGCTTTTTCCTGAGACTGGCGCAAATGGCCGGGTTTCATCTCGGTTTGCTGATCTCCCGGAAGTCTCATATGGACCTAGCTGCTGCTCGGCCTGACTGACCTTTTCGTCCCATGCCTCTGCGCCAAAGCTTCAAAAACCAAAATCACGGCAATAGCTTCATCGCGCTAAGCCCAAGTGCGGTGGCTCCTGATGGCTCCCATCGCCCTTCGCCACACCGATTCGTCCCACAGGGGCTAAAGGGCTCGAACAGTTTGCCAAATGCAGACGAGTATTCTCACCATGATCGTGATTGTGGCTTTTGCTCCTTCTTGTCTGGCATCTACTCGGTGGAAAATAACTCGTCCCCAGACGAAGGGCTTCATCACACGCCCATCACCGTGCAGCTTCGCATTGTAAAGCACCTTGCAGATCGCCACACACTCATTGCACTATTGCGTCTTAACTTGCATGACGGCGTCTTCCAAGGTTATTGTCGCAGTAGCACACATGCTCTATGGCACAGGTTTCTCTGTACCTAAGACCCATGTCGGAGGAACAGCGGGAAAACGAGACGGTATCCGCGGCTAGGCATCGTGAATCTCTTCCACCCCCCAGATAAAGGCAGCCAGTGCTTGGATGGCGCCAGCCTCATTGTTCGTCAACTCGGTAGCGAGGCCACAGCCAAGACGGCCGGATGGGCCAGCCACAGTGGGCGATTTTGCTATCATCTCGATAATCGGGCTAATTTGTCCCCGTTCGCTGCTGACTGTGGAATCAAAGGAATGCGGCAGCTATTTTTTGCAGACTTTCGAGCTACAAAGTCAATTCTTCCCTCCCAGGAATGCCTCTTCTTCCTTTCGCAACGACCACTACCCTAGGTGACGGGTAGGATCGACAGGAAGATTTCAACGCCGGTTATGACATAATGTAGCGCGCGCTAACCATACTGGGTGAAAGACTTGTCTCTGCTGTCTGCGACCGTTTTAGGAAATTCGTCTCTTGCAGACCAAGGTGTGGAGTCCGTTGACCTTGAGTCCTTCAAGCTAGAGAGCCTAGCTGAGAATCCTTGCGCTAACTCCTTCTTCTAGAAAAGCGTGCGGGAGTGTGACAGCAGGTACATAGGCTTCTTGTAGGTGAAGGGAGCGAGCAATGTGGGTGGGTGGTGCAGTGCCGTGCCCGTGTGTAATGTGCCTGGCAGCAAAGCGTCCGCGTGGTGTGCGCTCGTTCAATAACATGCCGTGATTCCGGGCCATCATGCACACCTGCTCCTGTCCAGTCGACCAGTGACCATCTGTTCGACGGTTGACCCTCTCCATGCTGCTGAAATCTGACAGTGCCCGCCCCAGCCCAGCCCACGGTGCCGATATCCAGGGCCAGCGCAACGCCCGCCACCCCTGTCCAACAGTCTTGCTCTCCAGTCTCGAGCAACGAGAACCACGTTGCGGCCATCAGCACTTGGGCTCGTCCACACCACCACCATCAACTTGGATGGACCTCTGCCACGAGGTTTTTTAAGGAGGTTCTCCTCTAAGACGGTACTTTCCGTTGGCGATGCCTGCAGTAGCTCGGCTGTTGTGGAGGGTGAATGGCACGCTGCCATGATCACTTGCTGGTTCCTTCCCCTTGTGTCTGCTTCACAACTCACACCGAAATCACGCTTTTCCTAATTGACTAAACGGGGCTGGCACACTCGCTCGCCCCAGCCATCGCGGTGTGCGGGATGGATGTGACGGTGCTGCAACGCTGTTGCGTGCATGTGCAGCCTGATAGAAGGTGAACGAAGAGGGACGACCCGGATATCGTCAATCCCATCCTCGCTGGGCACCTCTCCGCCATGCACAGGGCGCTCACTACTGCTACGGGCGTGCTTTGACGGTGACCATGGTCATGTTTCGATGCGAAATCCACGTCTCCGGTAACAACCACCACTACAGACCGTTTCCCATACCCGCGCAGAGAACCTGCAATCTAGAGACAGAGATCAATACTAAACTCGTCATGGTATGCAACGCTAGATGCGACATGCAATGCAGGGTGCTTCCTAAGCAACGTGGGCTGTTGCCTTGAATCCTGCTTCTAGTCGCCACCCCGTGATAGCTCGGGGAGGGGGGTGTTGGAGGCTATCCTGCAAAGCTTGGGCCGGCGAGGACGAGCATCCTTTTTTCTCGCCTATCCCTCGCTGATGTCCGGCAATCGCGGTGAGCGGGGGATAATTTTCCTTGGCTCTATGGGTACAATTGAAGCGAGAATAGGCTAGTTACAAGATCATGGTTTTGCGTATTGAAGGGCCTGTAGTTCTCACGAGTTTCCATGTTGGGTACAGTTTTACCAATGGTTCGTGCCGTTATTTTGCCTTACAGAGAACTTAGGAATCTTTTGGGGATGAATCACCCTGATGGCTGCGTCGACTTGTCGCAACTTTGCAGCTTGCAGTATGCCACACTGCGCAGTCTCGTCCTTGACATGTCTGTTCCCACAAACAGGCTGGATCACATCGACAGCCGGAGCCAAAGACCCCAGTCTCCTAACCCAAAGCGAGCGAATGAGAGGGGCAATGAGATGCAACTAATAGCGTTACACCGGCGTGCCGCTGTTGTCAATAACAAGTGCAGACGGCGGTTTTTTTTTTTTTTTTTTCTTTTATCCCGTACCCCCTGCGTGCGAACTGGTGAACGTTCTCGGGATAGTTAGTCGCTGAGAGCGGATCCAAGCATTCTGTCCCTCATTTTTGCATGGTTTCTCTTCAAGCCCGCTCTGGCTGTTCTTCTTTCCCTTGCCGACCGTCGACAATAGTCGGGAATGTGTGGTGCTGGTGGCGCCGGGTAGGGGGATTGGTTGGCTGGCCGGGGGAGCGAGGAGGATCCAGCCCCCGGATCAGATAGTCCTCTTTTCCGGCCAGTGCAGAAAGTTGATTCCGGTCGCACTGCCTGTGGACATGGCCTATTCATTGTTGCTCAATTCGTCTTTCATTCTGATTCGCGTTTATAATAATCCCCTGAAAGGGAACAAGTGTGTGTTCAAGTTTCATCCGTTAGAAGGAGGACCAATGTTGCGCATAGTTCGGAAATGGGCAAAGTAGAATGGCTTCTGGTCCCGATTTCTCAAATTGGGGGGAAATCTCCTGACTGGTCACACACAACACACACTTTCTGAGGAAGCTTGTGCACTTCACCGTGTTTGACCGGTGCCGAAACCGTCGCTTGCCCCTCATGCTGTGGTGGGCGCGCGCGCGAGCAAGGGACTCGGAGAGCACTCGCCGTGTGCGATTTCGTTATTGTCCCCCTCAGCTGTCCACGAACGTGCTGCAAAGTATTAGCTGTATACATGTTTGTTTGCGGGTCGCCAATGCGCCGTTTCGTTGAAGAAGCGAGAGAGGGCATGCTTCTGCCGGTGAGATTTCAGCCCCGGCGAACAGGCGGGTCAGCTCAGCTCAGCCCTGCTCTAGATTATCTGTAACAAACTATCACAACGGTGTAATACGGCACTGGAATGTTGTTCCGTGGCCGACTTGGCTCACTGTAATCTCACTGCTATGTGCCTAAAAGATTGTATCCTCGTGGATGGAATATCCCCCGCACGTTTTGGTAGACGGACCTCGTGCTGGTGGATTTTTGGTGGCGTAAAGACCCAGCAAGGCATGTAATACGGCCATCGCAGGCATGATCTGACTTTTCTGTCCTCAGTAGACGGGAATCACTTGCTGTTTCTAGATATTCCTTCGCGTCCGCCTGTATGCCCGCGGTGTTATCTTTTTGACGTCGGTGATGGTCATGTATACACACCCCGGACCCTGTTCGTGTTTAATTCTGCAATGGGCACTGCTCGTCTCTTTTTAGCGGGTCTTCCTATGTCTCAAATCAGCATAGAATATGAGCGAGACAAATTGTATACGACTTTTGGAATAGCATCGTTTCCTGTTGTCTTATTCACCATGGGGATGGTCACTCAGGCACACCCGCGCTTCTTCGTTTAAGCAACAGACCACAATTCAGAATAACGTGCTTATCAAATATTTTACTTTTCTTCCAGCGTGTGCTCCTGCTGAAGCCTGGTATAACGCCGGAAGAGCTGATAACCACCGTATTGACAACGTTATACGCCCTACGTAGCCCCGCCGATCATACAATCTCCCTGAACGAACGAGGCTGAGCGCATCGTTTCTCACGCACAGCTCATTGTTCGTTTCTCACCTATTTTTGACAGCGCGTCGCTGCCGATCAAACAGCTCCGTTCCCAACCTTGGATCAGCATCAACTTCTCCAATTCAGAAGAAGCCTCGATTATAGTGCTCCCGGCGACTTCGGCACCAGAGATGCGCGGTGTCGTCACTTGTTCCCCAGAATATCTGAGGGCTAGCCTTATCCTCATTCCTCCCCCGGTTTCCTATCTCACCGTGGCATCAGCAGCTGGTCCCCCCTCCCACACCTTTCAGACATCCTTCCATGAGAATTCTGGAGATGTTCGAATGCATGGCCCCAGATGCGTGAGCTCAGACATAAAACTGGGGTAGAGGGAATAATCAAAGGAGGAATGAGTGACAATCATTAGGCATATTCTTTGCCGTACTTCCGGGCCTAGCTCCAGCGAGATGCAGTAGTCAGAGCTGTACCGGCTTCATGCTGCAATACAGAAGCGACGGTAGGCACAATAACCGTCGTCCACGTGATTTGTGTCGCATTGCTTCTTATTTGTGGGCTCGTTTGCTGCTTTTGAAGATGAAGAGGAAGATCAGAGTGGTAGCGAGAATCGAGTACCGGATGAACTACTACGCTACGTGACTGCAACTGTAGCATTTAACTATCATCGCCTCTTTCTATCATGCGAGAATGAACGCGCGCTACCACACCGATGCAAGGTCTACCTCTCTCTCTCCGTACAACATCACGCTATACGGGAATGGTACCAGACATGCCTCTCCCACGGGGCAGCGTTCGGTGCGGAGAGACGGACGCTGCCTGTGGTGTAGTCGAGGAGCTTGGGCCGCGGAAACATGCTCACCGGCAGCTTCAACCCTCCATCGCTCCAACGCCTCGGACGAGACTAGTCATGAGCTGTATACTTGGTTTACACCATCCATGATGTTAACAGCGAAAAGTCAGTTTATAGCCACGCCCTTTTTCCGCTGTCCCGCGCGGCATTTGAACAGCCATGAAAGCAAAGACGCAATCCTATCAGTAGCGCAATAATAAAGCACCCAAGCTGAATTAGAAAACAAGGGTCTATGGGAATCCTTTGCGAGAGCCAGCCAAACTATCGTATTTCCAATTCAGCTCCGCCCAGTTACAACAAGGGCCCAATCTTCACGGGCAAAAACGCCGCACACCAATCTCGTCAATTGCTCCGGGCCAGTGCTCACTCGCATTCTGCGCGTCGGAGGAAAGCGAAGCTGGTGTGAGCTGTCCCTGTTAGCCACTCCGTTGGTGGGTTATCCTGGCCCTGTCCGTTTTGCCCGTCCATGATGACCGGCTCGGTCTTGGACCAACCCGGTGAGCATGAGGGCCCCCTCATCCCCCGGTTCTGCATATCAATCAAGCTAGAGATTCTGCGGTGGCTCATGCACAGACTGCATTGCCATGCTTCTCGTGCCTTACCATGTGTGTAAGTGAGCAGCCCACTTCAGCCCAAAGAATCTCACCCAGCCGTTTATTCTAGGAAAAGCCAAACTAGTCACCATCCAACAGGGGGGCGTGTGAGCCGCCATCGTGGGACAGAGTGGTGAGAGCTTCAAGGGGTTTTCCGCTAGTTAGTGCGTTCCCACTCTATGATGATGCTGTACTGGGGGCGTGAGGTTCATACCAGAGCTGAGACTTATACAAACCAGGCGCGGTGCTTGCGACCCTTTCTCTGCCGAGATCCAGCACTTGGCGAGAAGCGAGTTAGATCCACCTTGATTCTCACGGCAGCATTCAAGAAACTGCCAGCCTCACCCAACGCCCCTTCCTCTACACTTCATCCCGCAGAGAGATCCGCATGCCACACCACGCCAGAGACACAGATCATCCAGCCACTTCCACGCCTTCTTGCCGACATTGCCGTGAAGCTCTCTGCACACTCCCACGTCTAACCTCCCACACACCGTGACTAGCCAGCCACCGCGCGCGCGGGCGAGGCCAGCCACGGCCAGGTGTGTGTCCATTCTGTGTGATGCATCCGTTCCGGACCCGCTGTCGAGGCAGATTTGGCCCTGTTCATCACCCGTCTAGCGCAACGTGTGCGTGTCTCGTGGTGGTGTGTAGATGGTGAGCGTTCCGTCTACTATACCGCTTTCGTCCAACTCGAGAATGGTACTTTGAGAGGTAATACGTCTGTTTTACTTGCCACGAACGTGCGCCGGTGGCATCATAGGGCGCTGTCTACAACGATAACCCTGTATCTCATGTACTCGGGGCTGCTCAAGTGCTGATGGCTGTATTCCTTTCAATGATGCTATATACACGCCGCCCTGGTCTTTGTAACTTGTCATTTCCCTGTACGCCTTCTTTCGAAAGGGAAAGTATTTGAGAAAGTGGCGGCAATTGACACTGAAGGCTGATATACCAACAATGTTGACCCAGAACTACAAAGGAGGGCCTTAGTTTGCACCGTGATACAAGGCTGAATTGACTTAACTAGTTACAGAGCATTCTAGTTAGCCTAGGGGTCTTATGTCCCTCACTTACACGGCAATTCTAGCCGAATTGCTATACTCCGTTTATGCCAAAGCACACTCCCTCATAGCAATATAACTCGGCCGTACATCAGCCTGCTTTACGTTGTTCCTCTATATTACAACTCAATCCTGTAAGAATATAGACTCTTAATTAAAAGCATAAATACATATTTTGTACCTTTTTGGCCCTCAAAGCCAGGTCAGCTCCAACAGCCCGTTGTGGTTTCCAGAACCAGAGTAGTGACACGGCCGTAGCTCTTACAAGCGCACTCCTCCCACCCCGGCAGCAAGGCAGACAACGTGCCAGAGGCGAAGCTAGGACCCAAAATGCCCACCCAAACTTGTCTTCTTCCGTTCACTCGTGTGGATGGCCCATGCTTCACCTGCTCACGAAAATGCGCAGAAAATGTCTCTATTCCGGGAGACAAGAAGAAAAGGGCTTGTAAAGGTGGCCGCTGTAGGGTGGGTGGCATGGGCTCGCCCGGGTATTGCGGGCTTTTGCTTTCGGTCGCGGAGTTTGATGGGGTCCTGCCCGTAGAAGCTCGCCCGATAGCCGGATGATTATGCCTGAGAACTAGATCCCTTGGCAGCATGAAGGTTGGTTTGTAAGAGCGTTGATAGACGAGTAGCTCCGGCGTGCGGACACCGCAAAGTGCGAGTTCGCAGCCGTTTAGACGTACGCATGCTGTGGATGTTGGAAGTGAAGATTGATTCCACGTATCAAAGCTGGCCTATTAGTCAGTTTGGCAGATTTTACTTTGGTGTTATAGATTGTGAAACGTTAATGGGCAAGTTCTGGTTGAGATACGCGGCTGGCGCGCTGCTAATGCGGACGCTCGTCTGCGTTGCTTGAACGGCATCTATTGTAAGTGAACGGCCATAATACCGCAGATCCACGTAATAACAGCTTCTTATCAGCGACATCAAGTATGAATACCTTCTTCTCTGAGCAAAGTCTCATGCTGGCGGCTTGTTTTGCGGCACTTCCAGCATGCGGTGGTTTGATGACGCGTGTAGGGTAGGCGTTGCGCGACTTGTATCAACGCTGGCAGATGCTAGAGCGCGTGAATTTACAGAAACAAACTGACTGAACGATGCTAAATGCGTTATTATTTGCTCACATTGTTTTAAAGTACACTGAACTTTGCGGTGGTTGTTTCCGCTTTTGTGTTGCTGAGGAATCGCGGTATTAAAACAATCGAGTGTGAGACCGCATTTGACACTTGGCGACAGCTATCTCCATACCAATGATGCGACAATTCCATGTATTTCAAATTGATTATTCAAGGTTTGAACTGATAAAATACGGAGAAGAGTTCCTTGTTTCAACAATTGGTTGAGCTTCGTGGTAACGTACGTCTTGCGTTCGTCACTGCAGGCGTATCCAGCTAGCAACATTTGGATACATATTCCAAAGCAATCATGGCCTTTCACTGAAATCGCCATTAATTCGAAAATTCCAAGATAGGTAACTATAGAAACATGTCCAAGTGTAGTAGTTACGGCGGTTGTAGGCACAGTTGCCAAGTCTAACATACAGCAAACCTCTCTGTAAAGCTACATACAAAATACAAAGTAACTACAATACACGCAAACAATAACGTATAAACCTCAACATGTATCAACTGTAGATGAAAGGTCCAAGTTGCTTCCTTCTCAGCTGATGAGTCAGCGACACTCGAGGCTGGTAGACCGTCGTCTATCTAAGCGGCATTCTCAACTTTACCCATATTACCCCTTGTAGTCTTTCATTCCTGCTCTCTATTGCCGAACTGCAGAACATCCACTGCGCCATCATCCATCATCCACTGTGGCTTGAAGCAATCTTTTACAAAAAACTCCGACTACACCATCGCACATCGAGACCAGACCTGTATACGCAGACGCCCCTGTGAGATATCCCGTGAACCCTTCTGTCTCGCGCAGGACGGGTGAAGCGGCACAGCGAGGAGGATCCCACACCTGTAAAGCTGCTCCATTAATGTAAAGCTCCATCATTCTGCGAGTTCCATTGACAACCTCGACGCTTCTTCAAGCCACGCCGTCTGCCCACACAAAAGTAACACTTGGTAATTAGTTAGTCAGAAGCTATATCACACATACACCACTCCCCGGTCACCGTAAGCACAGCTACAGTCCGGGTTTCGATTGGCTCTCTCGTTCATTCAATCCAGTTTAGTGCCGTTTTTTTTTTCTACCTGTTCTACCCCCTTCCTCCCCTTGACCTTTTTCTTTTGAAACGCCGTCGACCTCGACACCGTCAAGCCACATCGAAGGGCGACCCCGTCAGCACCACCGACGTTGGCCACTCCACGGCTGGTTCTCGGGTCTCGTGCAGTCGCAGCCATTCGCCTGTGGCTGGTTTTCTTTTTGACTTCTTCGACACCTTGGGGAAATAGCTACCGGCGCCGTTCTGGTCGAATCTGGGATCGTTTCCCGCACTTTTAGCGCCCCCTCGCAAGGCAGACTTTCCACGCCCCCCTACCTCGTGCTCCTTCGTGTTCCTTCGTGCTCCCCCTCCGCGGGGAGCTGCATATCCATTTCGCTTCCCCTCTTTTTCGGTCAGATAATGTATGCCGATCCTCTACATACCTGTAGAGTTTGTAAGGTGAGTGCGCTCACACAGCGATGCTATTCGCTGTTTCCCATTCCGTGACGTTCCTTTTCCAATGCGACCCTGCAATGCAAGGCCCAAACAGCCTGTTATTGGTCCCCCGGTTTTTTTGCTTGGCCTTCTAGAAGAGCGACGGGAAAAACTTGCTCGGTATGCAGGCCCTACTGCAGCGCGATGGAGAAGACCAAGAATTCTAGTGTTGTAATCGACGCGTTGCATAGGAATAATGAACGGAAGCAGACGGCAAACTATCTGTTCCTTCCATGCAGCTAGGCATCTTCGGACAAGAATGTCCTCCGGCTGGGGACATTGGCATGGAGAGTAATTATCACATTGGTCACGGGAATCACATCTTCGCCCAGAGTATCCTTCGCGTGGTAAGTTGATTGATCCTTCCGCTACACACAGGGTCGCCATCCGCGGCGTGCATGGCATCTAGGGTCCTTCCCATACCGAGCTCCGGCGCGGGCACCGCCGTCAAGACAGAGAGAGCCGGAGGATTTCAACCGCCCGGGTGAGAATCGACCTCGCCAAGGGGCGCGCCATCACTCCATCGTTTGGCACGAGGGCTGACACCCGAGCGGCCGCCGCTGGGTGATGTCCGAATACCTCCTCCCCTTCTCCCTACACCCGGGAAAGCGCGGTGCGGCCGGGCTTGCTTCCCCCGTTCGACCACCCGCGCGGGCAGCCCGCACTTCGGACTCTATGGACGATGGTTGATGCTAGCTAGCCCCGGACAACAGATCCAATCTCGGAAGTGTACGTTGGGTAGAGCAGATAACCCCCCGAGAACGACGAAGAGTATAGCTTATGTTAGCGGGTGCATCGTGGCGGGGTGCATACTGCTCGGTCCCGGACTCGGGGTGAGCAACATCGTCGAGGCGACGCTCGGTGGATGACAGGAGGTTTCTCCCGTCTGTCTGGATATCGATCAAAATAACATGTGAAACACCATGGCTCATTTTACTCTGATGCACACGCCCCGTTGATCTCTGCGCGAAATTACTGTCCGTGTGCCGTCTTTTCCACGTTTCCAGCCCAGTCCCTTGGTGTCGCTCCCCGAAACGCACGATACTTCACAGCTTCGGCTCCAGGCAGCAGCATTCTGTACCTTGTCTAGCTTCACTCCTTATAAGTCAGATATATGCCAAACTCTCTTTCTTTCAAGCCACAATCCTACTCTACCCATCCTCCGTCGGAGTTGGTGAGAGCCCCCCCCCCTTTACCGGCGCGGGCCATAATAGCTGTATCCCATTTCTGTGCTTCAACCTGTCTATGCTGTTTCATCTCCCATCCTTGAGTTTGGGGATTTTTCCTCTCCTCATGGCTTGAGATTGCATATATCCCTGTAGCCATGTGTTTTTTGCTTTCACCTCGGATGATCGACGTCAATCCGCACGGCCTCTCCGGAAAGATAAACGACGTGCAACCCATCAACGCCGGACCGTCGCGAACGGAAAACGGGATTCAGCACCACACACAGTACCAAAAGCACACAGAACCTTACACCGAGCCCCTTTCAAAACAGTGCTAAGCGCAAGCCACACGAGAATATCCCTCCAAATGCCGAACGCAGGGGCTTGCTTGAGATCGGCCCGCAGTACGATGCAGGTTGGTGATCGTGGGAACGTCGTATATTCAAACGCCGAGCGTTCCATTCCTCTATTCTCTGAAAGAGGCAAGTCACCGGAATCGCCGTGATTTTGTAGCTTGGTGGCTTTTCTTCAAATCTTTACATGATAATTGTAGATCCGTGCTGGACCGTTCTGTTTCGGGTCCGGAGCAGCGGCCGGAATTGGGACGAGAACCATGAGGATGGAATTGTAAATATCTTTCTATTAGGATTCGTGGGAGCTTCTGGGCACGGGGGGGGAAAAAGTCTTTTCTTTTCTATCTGGTAGGGCTATGCTCGCTATGCCTCAGTCCGGTACATAGAGACGCCCTCAAGACTTGCAAAGCAGCTGCTCACCTGTCTGCCTGTACTGGCATCGGAGAAGGAGACTTCGTTTCGTAGCTATACTTCCCGTATATTGGACAAGTAGATAGATCAAGTAATCCTGACCAAAGTCGCTCTCTCAGATGCAACTTGCTCAAGCAAAGGCAAGATTCGACTCCCCAGCAGCACTTCCATCGCTCTTCCTCTTATGTCAAACTACAAAGCACGTCTCTTTATATCACTTCGCATCACTTCACATTCACAGCATACAAGCACAGGTTCAGGTAGAAACAACACGCATATATTTCTCGCTAACCCGTTCCAATCCTCCCAATCACCTATAAAAACAAACCCAAATAACAAAACAATAGAAGCAAATGCCACCCAAAAAATAGCTTTGGTTTCCCCTTCCGCCGAATGCTTTTTATAAAATACACATAGTGCTGTAGTACACATCCATCCGTCCGTTTGAACCACCGTCTCCGTAATCGCCCCGCCCCCAATTCCCCTTCCAGAAACCGGCGATGGTGTATGTTCCTTATATTCCATTTGCGTCCCGTTCATCTTCAAGATCTCTCTACCTAAGATGATCAGCAGGTAATATTTCCCCCATCGCCATGCCAAAAAGAAACCAGCACATATCTCTTTCCTCTGTCCAAAAGCACTTCCGTAAAACTCCATTCGACCAAAAAAAGCCCAAGCAAGATATGAAATAGTGTTCGCAGGCAAATTCGAATAATGATGCAAGCGATCAGAATGTCGTGGTAACCAACGTCACATAGCACATGTTCTCTTGCCGCTACTGTGATGTTTGGACACGTCCATGTCTCGAGGACACGTTAGTTTCAAAGCATCGTTGATAGGTAGGGCATCGGAGAGTCGCCTCAACGATGTCCCCAGCGTAGAACAAATATGCCATGAACCGAATGGTCGAAACCACTGGTGTCAAATGAGATGCAAGGCCTTGCCAAAAACTGCAAAAAGTCAAAGTACACTGGCAAGGTATGAAGGTGCGAGAATGTCTCTGAATCCTCGCAGTATAAATGCGCACGTCTCCCCGCGGCCACCGCTTCGTCTACCTCATTAACTGCCTGCCGGTGAAGCAGACCCAAAAGACCGCATGTAGAGCTGGTGGTATCAATGCTGTAATCAGCTGTCGTGTTTAAATCCATGTCCTTCTATACTCCACGATAAATTGTCAAAAGATGAAATCAAATTCGCCGATTCTCCATCATCGCCGTATGAATGCAAATGAAGCAAACCAGAGTCTGCTATCTTTTATCGCGCACGAGCGCAGCCCGTCTCGTCCAGTCCTCACATGCCGGAAACGCCAGAGGAGCCAGGGTCCACGACGTTGTCCGACAGGTTGATGAGGAGTTGGGCGAGGCAACGCTTAGTAGCCGCGTCATCACGGAGAACGGATGAGAATGTGGCATCGCGAAGGGGTTCGGGCAGGCACTGGCGAAGAGCCTCGCGAGCCCTGGCATTGTCGCTCAGGCTGGGATATTGTCAGTCGCGGGTTGGTATCAGAGTTGCTTGGGGAAACGTACCGAAGGAAGCAGCGGACGACGTGCTTGAGCAGTCGTGCGGTCTGAGACTCGACGAGCTGGGCAACCATGTTGCTCAGGACAGTGCCGACGGCATAGAAGCGCTCGTAGGTGGCGCAAATGTAGTTGAGGCCGTTGTCGTCCAGCAGAATCTTCTGCACAATGAAGATGGCAACAGTCTTGCTAAGCTCTGAGCCAGTCTCCATGATTCTGAGGCACAGAGGAATTATCTCCGTGGTCAACAGGAAGTTGATGACTTCTGTGGAATCGTTCTTGACAAGGGCGCCGATAACGCCAAGGCTCGTCAGTCGCAGATACTCGAAGGGTCGCGACTTGGAGGTGGTGTTGAGGAACGGGTAGAGGAACAGGGGGATGTGCGCTATCGGAGCCATCGGGTTAGAGCTGAAAACGTCATCAATTCGGGCATCTGGGCTAGACGAACCGTGAAGGAAAAGGGCGCGGGTATCGTTGTGCGACGCGACACATTGCAGGAGCGCGAGCGCATTGCAAACCCTGTTGGAGGCCGCGGCGGTGAGCTGCGACGGGTTGAGCAGCGTGTAGACGGAGATGATTTCCTGCAGAAGAGAAGTCATGACGCCTGAAGCGAGGATGACGGGTTAGTATGCTGTCGCGTAAAGACGAGCGCAGGGCCTCCCCAGGGGAGCCCAGTGATGCCTACCGAATGAGTGCCAGAGGATGAGCGCCAGCTCCGGAACCTGCTCACGCTTCTTGCTGAGCTCGAGGAGCGCGGCCTCGCGGGTGCTCTCGTTCAAGAGGTCGGCAATGTACGCCATGGTGCGCCGGTTGTCCTCGGAGATGTGCTCGTGGGAGCCATCCTGGTTGTGCGAGGCGTTCTGGTTACCGGCGTTGGAGTGGTTGTTGGAGGCGAGGCGGCCGTAGTGCTGCTGCTGCTGCTGCTGGGCTTGCTGCTGCTGCTGGGCTTGCTGCTGCTGCTGGGCTTGCTGCTGCTGCTGGGCCTGCTGCTGCTGTTGCTGCTGGACGGACGACGCGCCGCTGCCTTGCTGGGGATGCTGCTGGTGATGGCCAGACTGCTGGTGCATCCACGAGGACTCGGCCTGGTGGCCGAACTGGTGATGTCCGTAGACATGCGCCGATGGCATCATGGTGGGCGTTGGTTGCAATCAAGAGCAGGAGGAGACGAATGCGACGTCTTCAGCGAGTCGATTCAGTGTAGCGACTGCTGGCGGGTTCTTATAGTCGTGGTCGTGGCGTACGAGAGAGAGCGGCCTTTGCAGCGAAAGCTGGCAGTGCTACCGAAAAAGGCGGGGATGCGTCGTGGGTGTTGCGTGTGTGTGCGTGTGTGTGCGTTCGTGTTGTGCGCGTAATGGAGCGGCACCAAGGAAACCGAGAGGGAGGAAACGTCGCACGGCGCGCGGCGCAAGGAGAGAAGCGGGCGTGAAGGCAGGGTTGATTCGGGCTCGAGAAGCGTTGCTCAGTGGTTGGTGAAGCGCCGGCAATGAGGCGGGAAAGGCTGTGCGCGGGTTTGTCGGTGCTGGGATAACTGGAGTTTGGGGCGTCCTTTGGGGGGGTGGGCAGGAAGGAAGGCGGAAACAGCTGGCAAAAGCTTTTTGGTGGTCTCGGGTATGGGCAAGGGAGCGGCTGCGCCAGCGAGCCCAGCGAGACATACAGCCAGCAAGGCAGGTTTTGTCCAAGGCCAGGCTTGAACCTTCGCGGCGCAGCGCGAGCCCAAAGTGGGGACGCACGGGCCATGCGTATGTACTACCTGCGCGAAAATTGGGTGAAGAGGTACAAAAAGTAATCGAGACCCAGAACTTGTCTTTGGTACACCGTACTCCGTACAGACACCGCATCTGCCTGGGGCAGCTGCCACTGACGAGCTTGTGGCTGGGTTGGTTGGTGCCTTCCGCTTCGGAGGGCTGGTACCTGTGATCTGCACCACAGCCCACCGTCATTTCATGTACCTTCACCTTGTTGGGCAAGCCTCCCAAGCTTCAACGTCACATCACGCAGTCAGAGTATAGAGTATATTTGTGCCACCCGTTAAATTGTGCATCATTTCGCAAGACGTTTTTTTTTTTCAAGCAAATTCTCTCATATTGAAGATCATGCTAATGCCATGCCAATGCTTTCTCTCTCCTCCCCAGATCAACAAGTAACACTATCGGCAAAGACAAAGACAAAGAAAAAGAATAACGACAAAAGAGTTAAAAAAAAAAAGTATTTTAAAGCTCCCCAGCTGTCCCATGCAATAGTCATGACTGCTACCCAGTATGCTCAAATGCACTTTGCAAATTATATTGGAGCGCGCTTCTGCGCCAAATAAACAGACGGGTGCCTGTAAATAAGCTCCTCCCGTCCGGTCAGACGCTTGCAACGCCGTGATGGATTCCAAGTCTCCATCCGCAAATGGTATACCAAAAAAAAGAATAAAATAAATCAAAGGAAATACCTTTTATTACAGCTTCAGTTCCTTGAGGATCTGGTCCGCCATGTTCTTAAATTGCCAAGTGTTGCCTTCCATGCGCTTAAATTGGATGCCGTGCAGCGACAGCAGCGGCACCTTGACGATGAAAATTTCAAACTCCAGAATCATGCTGCCGCCGAGATCACTCTGTACCTGGGTGCTGGTCTCACCCGGTGCACGGCGAGTCGTCCCGCCGTTCCTTCGCGGAATGCTGTCGACTGACGTCTCCGAATTGGAATAGCTGCGGTCCCTGTCGCTCCTGTCGCGGTCACTGCGATCCCTGTCTGAACGACCCGGTGTGCGGGGGCTCAGAGGGCCTCTGTCAGAGTCGTCTCTGTCGTCGCCACGGCGAAGACCTCCGAAACTGAAGCGGCGTCGGTGGCCTACAGACTGACCGCCCGCCGTGCCAGGAGGATCCTGTACCTTGTTGAGATCGATGCTGGGCGAGTGTCGGCAGCTGAAGCCGCCCTTGATCTCGGTGAATTGAACATTGAGCTGGTTGAGCACACGACGAATCTCTGACCGGATGGCGGGAACCGACTTGCCCGACGTCGTCGAGACACTAAACAGCCCCTTGAGGAACACGGGCTTGGCCAGTTCACTTGTTCCCAACCGCTCTGTCGACTGTCCGCTTGCCTCGAGCTCTCCGTCCGTCTCTTCTGGGACATTGGACTCCACGGCGGCCTCTCTCCTCTGGCGACGGCGCTGAACGCTTTCTCGGCGAGCGTGGCCCAGGGACTTGGCTCTCATCGTCATTGACTGCGAGTGACCGTGCCCACGGTAGGCACTCTCAGGTCTTTCGTTCTCGACGGACTGGTCGCTGCCGCTCGTAACAGCCTGTTCCCTGGCTGCTCTACCAGCATCACGACGGCGGATGTCACCAGAGTTGACACTGGTCGATCGGCCGAGTCCAGACTTGGTAGACCGGCCGCCAGCAGAAAGCGGCGGGCTGAGGAGCTCCTTGTGGTACTGCTGGCTACCGCCGGAGCGCAACTCGTCTGGGTCGGCTCGCGCGCGGCGTATGCTGAAGCTCTTTCTCGGGGTGACGGACTGCGACTCGGAAGGTGAGTGCACGTGGACCATGGGAGGATGTGACCGGTCTCTCTCATGGCGTTGAGGCTCTCTGCGCTTACGGGTGCTAAAGCGACGCAGTATGCCAGCTGCTGTGCCTTCCTTTTTCGGCGTGGGTTCGGGCTTCTCTGGCGATTTCTGCCGCGACTGCTTGACCATGTCTGGCTCGTCATCTTCGCCATGGGTGCGAGCACGTGGTCGTGTGCGGCCACCGGTCGGCTTCTCTCCCGGCATCTCAAAGGCTGCGGCATTTGTGTGGGCAGCCTTGGGAGGTGCGAGGTCTGGCATGATATCGGCCGGTCGGTCGCGATCACGGTCTCGATCACGGTCACGGTCCCGATCACGGTCACGGTCCCGATCACGGTCTCTCTCCTTTTCGCGCTCTCGTTCGCGCTCTCGTTCACGCTCACGCTCACGCTGCTTCTCCTTGTCACGAGCGGAAGAAGGCGGCTGGGTCAGCAAATTCTCTTGCTCCCTCGCCTGCTTCTCGCGGACCAGGTAGTAGATAGACAAGAGGGGACTAAAGGCATTGAGAGGATCGCTGCCAAGCTGCAATGCGTCGGAGCTGGGGTGCGTCAAGGTATCGCGACTAGCGGAACCGGAGTTGCGGCGCTTGTAAAAGTCGAAACCGAAGCTCTTCTTCTTTTCCACCTCGGGTGTGAGCTGCGAGGCTTTCCTCTCGCGGTAGTAGAGCCTGACGGCCTGCTGGTATTCGTCCGACTCGATGATTTTGGTAAGCTGGGCATTGATGCTCTCAGGAGAGCCAAAGTTGAAGCCCTGCATGGCGTGGATGACTTCTGGCTCGAGAGGAAGGGTGAGAGGCTCGCGAAGTGGAAGGTAGTTGTCTGGAGGTCCGCTGTAGCCCTTGGTCATCCAAGGATGGTTCATGACCTCTTGCATGGTAGCGCGCTGTCTCGGGTCGGTGACGAGCATGCGTGACATGATGTGCTTGCATTCTGGGAAAATGTTAGCATTGATCTAAAGGGTGAGAAGAGACGAGGGGTATTGTGATGTCGTACCACTCGAGAGCCAGTTGGGATAATCTACAAGACCCTTCTTGATCTTGGCATGAAGAGCAGGCATGCTATGGTCGTCAAAGGGAACTTTGCCGCATACTAGGACGTAAAGGACAATGCCAAAACTCCAGACATCGACCTCGGGACCGGTGTAGGCTCGGGCTTGAAGCAGCTCGGGGGCGGCAAAGTACAAGCTGCCGCAAAAGGTCTTGAGGTGACCGCGGGGCGCAAAGAGGTTGCTGAGACCGAAGTCAATGATTTTGATGTCGCCAGTCTTGCTGATGAGAATGTTTTCGATTTTCAGGTCGCGGTGGACGATGCTGTTGCGGTGGCAGTAATCGAGGGAGCTGGCGATCTGGCGACTAAACTTGCGGGCCTGTTTTTCCTTGAGCTTGCCGTGGGAGATGATGTAGTCAAGCATCTGGCCTCCGTTGACAAACTCGAAGAGCATGTACCAATGGTAGTTTGTGCGGACGACATCGCGCAGGCCGCAGATGTGAGGGTGGTTGAGGAGGGTGACGATGGCGGCCTCGCGCGCGGTGCGAATTTCCTTGGACTGATCGGCGCGCTCCTTGTCGGCACGGCTCTGGTGGCCATCATCGGTTGAACCGCGAGGAATAATTTTGCAGGCAACCTGTTGGAAGAAAAGGGGTGGCGCTGTCAGTCTGGCTGTGGATGTGGGGTCTTGGCGATGTGCAGAGCCGTGGTACGCAAGCTTGGGGTTGGTGATGGAAAATAGGGGCGGGAGGGGAGAGGGTGACGAACCTGTTCGCTGCCGTCTTCCTTGCGGGCGAGCTTGACCTTGCCCATGCTGCCAGCGCCAATGGTCTTGCCGAGAATCCATTTTCCAGACTGGGTCGGGATCGTGGTGCGCGAGCGCGACTGCTTGGAGCCGGAGGGTGGTGCATCTTGGGCGGCGTGCGATGAGCGGCCGTGGGAGGAGGAGGGCGGCGCGGCATTGGAGCCTCCGCCGGAGGTGGCAGAGGGCATGTCGGGCTGGTGAGGTTGAGGTTGAAGAAGCGGACGGGGATGGCTGGAGCGGGAGCTGCTGCGTCGCTGAGGACGGCTGGCGGTGTTGTTGGGGTCGACGCCCCTCGGGGTTGGGAGGTGGACGTCGCGGCTGATGCTGCGCTTGGAGTGTGAGGCTATGCGCGTCGTGTCGTAGTCATGTTGGGGCGGCAGGATGTCGTTGGAGGCGGAACGCTGGGAGGAGGAAGCGCGGCGCTGGGGATGAAGAGGACGCGTCTGTTGATGGGCGGCGGCGGCGTTGTTGGCGGTGATTGGGGGGTAAGAGGCGGAGGTGGAAGCAGAGGCTTGAGCTTGAGCAGAAGCAGTAGCAGAAGCAGAAGCAGTAGCAGAAGCGGAAGCAGAAGTGGCCGATGCGGCGGTCGAGGGACGAGAAGAGTGTGATGGGTGTGAGTGTGATGGCCGTGGGTGCGATGGATCTCTATCTCTGCGGGTGGAATATGACCGGGTTGGTGGCGCCCGCGAGGGCGAGGCGTGCGAAAGATCGGAGCCTGGGGGCGCTGTCGTCGTCATGATGGGCCTGTTGGGTGGGAGGAGGAGGAGAGGAAGAAGAGCGACAAGAAAAGGCGACGACGGCGCCTGGTATGGATGAATGACTGTAGAGTGTGTGAGAGGATGCAACCCCTCGATGGGACTGTTTACTTTTCTTTCTTTTTCTGCCCTTTGCTCTTCTTTTTTTTTTTCGTGTCTGTTTTAATGTTTCGTTTGTGACGCTACCCGGCGGGAGTGCTACAGTAGGTACTAAGGTAGGTAGGTACCTGGTAGGTACGAGTAGTACCTGGTAGGTAGGTACCTGGTAGGTTAGCGGGCTGTAGGTGCCTGTAGGCGGTGGTAGGCGGTAGGCAGGTACCAAGGTACTAGTTTATACCTTAGGTAACCGTACTAAGAGGCAGGCCGCCCGCAGCGGGAGAGACGAGAGAGGAAGGAGTTCAAGCACAAGCACAAGCACAGGCGCAGGCACAGGCACAGGCACAGGCACTGTGGCTAGCAGGCTGGGCTAAGGCTGGGAAAGGAGTACGGAGTTACCTGTCTGTCCTTACTGTTTCTGCGAGATCTGTAATGTCGAATAGAATGCTAAATACCCTGAAGAACCCTGGAGCCGCTGCAACAGCAACAAGTTATGTCAGTAACTGGCAGGACAGTGCCAGTGTATCTGTACTAACTAGTAAGAGGCTGACTCGCTGGCTCGCTGTCTACTAGCAGAGTCAACTCGTCACTGCTAATAATAATAACCGGGAGGGAGAACGGGAAGGGGAAGGGGGGAGGTGGGCTGTGGGCGGGACTGTAGTTGCAGTGGACAGGGTCCCGTCGATTTGTTGTTGTTTTCCCACCTTGAAGCTGGGCTTTTTTTTTTTTTACTTTTTTAGCTTCGCAGAATGACGGCCTCGCAACTTTACGTATAGCAACGCCCAAAACTCCAGACTTGAGGGGCGCGCCAGCTGAGTCGGGCAGTTGGTGACCCTGACTCGTTCGGCCGACCGCGGGGGAGGACGCGCTAGAGGACGGGCTAGATACTGGTACTGAGCTACTGAGCACAGTGTTAGTAGTAGGTGCAGTGAATGTCATGATCACGGTAACTCGTCTCGTCGCCCGTCGATTCATAACGTTATCTTGTACATTTTCGCACCACTGGTAACCTTTCTGAATGAATATGGAGTCGTTTTCTGCCTCTTTTACCAGTTGGCAGGTCAGCAATGGGGCCACGGTCCGTAGGCACTGGCTGGGCACTCTGTAACCAAGCATTCTACAGAGCAAGAGAGAACCAAGAAACGAGATGGGGGAAAAAATGAAAAAGAAAAAAAAAGACCGCCCCAGTCCAGTCCATGCCACTACCCGTACCTGTAATAACAATTAAATCATCGTGGCCTGCAGCGTCATGCCTCACGGCTTGCTGCCTTGCCATTCATCCCCTTTTATTAGACTCCCGCCGCTAAGCCAGCCAAAAGGTTCAACCAAAAGGAACAGGGGCGCCGACTCGGCGACGGAACTTTTACTTAATTATTAATTAACCAATTACTCGACGGCGCAAAGAGAAAACTCATATGCACATATACTCACCACACTGTGTGTGGTGATTGGCTTCGCCGCCGCACATACACGTACACAGAGTACGTAGTCATAACTAGCTCAGCTCACCACTGCACATCGGCACACCCAATGGCCAAGCCAACTTCTTACCCATCCAACTTGCCAACATGTCCCTCTATTCTTCTCTTTATTCTCCCGCAATCCCAAAGCTTACCCCCTACTCGCCGTCGCACAACTCGCTCGCCAGGCTCCCCAATTGATGCCCAAAACGACCGTGTCCCTGCCCTTTTGCCCACACCTCCCTCGTCCAGCATAACAGTCCCCATCCTCCTTGTCCTCTCAACCTTACATGTACGTCTTCCTCCGTCCCTGCTTATTTACTTTGCTACCCTGGCCGCCGCCGCCAGTTTCGAAACGCCAGGGCGGGACACATCACCCCAATGCCCTGCCCTGCCCAGCAAGTCGACCACCATCATGACGACAGCGACGGGGCTTCCCAGACCCTCAAAGTCCCGCTAGTACAATGGATCTGGCACCACTGCGGGCACCGCTCATGATGGATGCCCGCCGCCGCTGGCACTAGTTTGTTAGTTAATTATAGCAAAAAAGGCAAGACTTTTGGCTCTCATGCCTCATGCTGTC
The DNA here is from genome assembly GCA_037575805.1 of Lecanicillium sp. G3. Taxonomy (NCBI): domain Eukaryota; kingdom Fungi; phylum Ascomycota; class Sordariomycetes; order Hypocreales; family Cordycipitaceae; genus Lecanicillium; species Lecanicillium sp. G3. The sequence continues at coordinate 312,729 of JAZHPD010000031.1, read as the reverse complement.
TTGCTCTTTGCGGCCGGCAGCTTGTCGCAGGCTTTCAGGTCATGCCTCTCTCGCCCACTTTGCTTCTTTTCCCCTTACCCTGTACCTTGTCCCCTGCAGGGCATCGTGTCACCATGCCTGCAACCCACACCTGTAATTCTAGGAGCAAGCAATAAACCGCCAGGCGACCTCTTTTTCCTTGCTTTTTTTTTTTTTTTTTTTTTTTTTTTTTTTTTTTTTTGGGGGGGGGGGGGAATTTTTGGCGAATGGCTCACCTCCTTTGTCCTGCATTCTTACAGGTAGCTGTGTACCACCTCTTCCCCCTGCATAAAGCCCGACAAACACAGCGGTTCCACTCGCTGCGTTGACCCAATACACCCTGCTGGCAACCGCAACTGGAAACATGCAGTCACCGCATATCAACCATAACGCGAACAGACTTTGTCTGCTCCTTTTTTTTTTCCCTCGCCAGAATTCCTTTTCTGCATACTTGTAAATGCCGCTCCACACAAGATCGACTCATGTTTGGTTATACGCTGATGTACCGGAAGCATGGCTGCCTCCTCTCCTTACCAGCAATGAAAGTAACGGCGCCCTTGAAAACCAAATCTCGTAGAAGATCATGCTCATCGAAAACTGGACCGTCTATACAAAATTTATCAGAACAGTTCTTGATTTTTATCACCAGGAATACACGCGACGATATAGCCATGATGCTTTACATGCAAGCAGCATGCTACTATACGAGCGGCTATTTGGATAAACTGCCACATCAGATCTACCAATGAATAGAGAATAAAGTAAGAAGGAGATGATAAGAATGAAATAGTTGTGAAATTGATATCTTGTTCAATTTTCTTGGTTGCGTTTTATAAAATCTATGCCGCAATAAAACAACATCGCTGTCCCCCGCCCCTTTATCGATAAGACCATCCAAGCTAGATCCCGCCAAATGTTGCCTGCTTCAACTTCTTCCCAACCGCGACACCATTCTTCTACCCCCGACAACCCAGCAAATGTGACCGAGGTTGCCCTCGCAAAGGGCGCAGAGCAACCTCTACCATCAATCTAAACGATGTCGTCCTATAAGCGATCCCGCGCCACCTTCGAGGCCGACCAGCATGCGCCCTACGCCGTCTTTGGCACGCCTCTACCCGACGAGGATGACCGCGACGATGGATCCTACTTGCCGCTCTGGAAACAGGACGTCCGAGATGAGAGAGGGCGCAAAAGACTACATGGCGCCTTTACCGGCGGATTCAGCGCTGGGTAAGTCACTCAATCCAATTACCGCGAACAAAGAAACGTGCACCTTGCTGACGCGCGCCAAAAACTAGATACTTCAACACCGTCGGCTCGAAAGAGGGCTGGACCCCGTCCACGTTCGTATCCAGCCGAACCAATCGAAACAAGTCCGATCAGAGAACCGTTGAGCAGCGCGCCCAAGACTTCATGGACGACGAGGACATTGCCGACGCCGCCGAGGCCCAGCAGCTCAAGACGTCGCAGGCCTTTGCCGGCCTCGGCGCCTCGGCGGACGAGCAGGCGCGTGCTGGCGGCGGGCTGGCGGGCCTGTTCAAGACCGAGGGCGACACGATGGGGCTGAAGCTCCTGCGGCGCATGGGCTGGAAGGACGGTCAGGGAATCGGACCCAAGGTCCGGCGCACCGCGCGGCTGGACAGCAGTGCTGCCAAGGACGACGACGCGACGTACCTCTTTGCGCCTGACGACACGGACATGATACGGTTCGTGCGGAAGACGGACCGCATGGGATTGGGATTCCGGGGCGAGGCCAAGCTCAGCAAATCACGGCCGGAGACACGTGCGCCGTCCGACGAAGAAGACGAGGACGACTTCCTCGGACCTAGGCGGTTACCAGCGCCGAGCAGCAAAACAAAGACAAAGTCGAAACAGAAGAGCTCCGGAATGGGTGTCGGTATACTGAACGATAACGGATCAGACGAAGAAGACCCGTATGAGATGGGCCCCAAGATCAGCTACAATCGCGTTCTGGGCGGCGACAAGAAGAAGAAGAAAAAGACCACCGCAGTCGCCAACCCAGCGCTGGGTTCTGCGCCAGTATTTTTACCGAAGGGTGCCAGAGCAGGTGGAAGCTTACGACGGTGTCATGACGGACGACTGCCACTGGACGGCTTCGTCCTGGCCAAGGCCGTGGAGGACCTGACGGCGTTATTATCCAAATACGCACCAATGGCCGTTCCTGAGGGCTGGGTCTCCTCGAAATCCACAAACGATAAAGCACCAGGCAATGGCGCATATCAATCAGCAGCCGACGCCGCCAAGGCATCAACGCTGGACCCCAAAGCAAGAGCCGCCATCTTGGGCGAAAAAGCTCTACCGGGCAAGTCCGTCTTTGACTTCTTATCGTCCTCGGCCCGCGACAAGCTTGCCGCCGCCTCTGGGCGCACCAACCTGCCCCCCGGTCTCGGCGAGGTCCCCGCCGAGTACGCGCTGTCAGCGGAGGAGAAGCGCAGGGCGCTCTTGGACCAGGTGCCCAAGGTGGACAGGGACACCGCCGTGGCCGCGATATCTAGGGGCGGCGCATCCGGTCCGTACGCCGACGACGAGGCCAAGCGGAACCGCTACAGGGCGTACCTCGAGCACGGCGCCAACGCGGACCGCCCGCTCCCGGCCAAGCCCGGTGGAATGACCGACGACGAGTACCTGCGCGAGATGAATGAGTTTTACAACTGCGCGCGCATATTCAAGCCCATGACGGGGTTCATGGCCTCGCGCTTCACGACGGCCAAGACGACCACGACGGCGGGCGCGGCGAAGGATGGGGAGGCCAAGGGGAGTGGTGAGCTGGTGTCGAAGCCGGAGCCCAAGATGACGGACCCGGCAGAGGACGCGGCCAAGATTGGCATGTACGGACGGCTCACGAGGTCGGTGCGCGACTTTTACCCGACGCGGCTGCTGTGCAAGCGGTTTAATGTACGGGCGCCGGAGCACTCGCAGCCTGATTATCAGGCAGACAGCGGTGGTGGTAGTGCCAGCGCAGCTCGTGAGCCGACCACGATGCTGCTCACACAAGGTTCTTCGGCCGCGGATACTTCTGCTCCTGTGGAACAGCCGGCGGCAGAGCAGACAAAGGCCGCGCCGCCGGCGAAGATTGACCCAGAGAAGAATGACGCGGTGGAAGCTGGCGCGGCGAGCGAGGATCTGCTCAAGGCCATCTTTGGGGATAGCGATGATGATGAGTAGTCGTGGATGTAAGATGTATTTTTAAACGCGTATATTGCAGCATATAGATACCCAGAAATATCGAAAAAATAAATCACTAAATATCAATACCAGCGCTCTGCTTCGTATAATTGCGATACATGGCAATATTCGAGCCCGTGTGCCGCTGTCTGCGGTTCCCCAACTAGATCTATAAGGCCCCGAACTCCGTCGCAGCATGCACCATCGATGCTAAGAGACCCATTGTGATATGCACAGTCAAAACATACAGTTTGATTGGTTCCTTATTTCAGCTCAGGCACCCTTTTAGTTACCTAAGCGCCGGCGCTGGTGACAATACCTGGCCGGGGTACTCGATCAACTCCCCACGTATCAGTCCTCTGAGCATATGTGCCGATTCTCAACACCAGACGACAACCGTGTAACAAACAGAACCTTATACGAATAAAATTAAAAAACGAATACATATCCTCGCTTGGCTGTCACACATCACCGCACACAGGCACCATCACCAGCGCAAAACAGCTGGCCCTGCCCAGCCGCTGCCCCCCCAAAGCCTCCGCTAATTAGCGCCCAGCTGCCAGCCAACCACAGCGCCCGGCGGCCTTCTCCACTCCCTGTCGGTTGCCGCCTCTCTCTCCTCCTTCGCCTTCATTTCCATCTCCAGCATCACCGTCTCTAGCCACGGACACCAAAGCCATCTTGAATTCTAGGACAGCCCCCATCTGCCGCAGATATCTGTCGCCCGAGTTCCATCTTCGCCAATATCCTTTTGTTTCCAACTTCGCATCAAGCAAGCAATTACCATCAACGTTGTGCTTTTTTTCCGGCATCCTGTTCCGCCATTGCTATTAATCTACCCGCTCACGATCCCCAACCAGACCAGCCTCGCTCGTCGTGTCCACCGCTAATTGCGATCCGTGCACGATTATCCTGCCCGCCCTGTGTCGCGCGCCCGGCCGACGAACCCTTTTGATAGCAAAATACACCGTTGTCAACACCTCTCCAATACCAAAACTACGTCCTCTTAGCCGCTTTCCGATGACGATTTGAAGCAACCCGTCGCCCCTGCGATCCAATCGAGACAAGCTTGCCGTCCTTTTTGCTCTCGGCCGTTTGTTTTTGCGACACTTTTGCCGCTCACCGGGAACATACATCCCGTCTGCCGTCTCCCGACCGTAGTCGTGCACCGCCGATAATCCGCCGCGTTGTCTGCATCACAGGAGGCTGGAACCGGACCTTCAGCGTCCTCGGAGTCAGTTGAGACGTTGGTCCACCGCGAGCGCCGCACTGCAGACCACAACAGCGCAGACCTCGTCGCCGCCGCCGCCAAGGAAGCCCCCGTCGACCACGAGATCGAGCACCCGCACCCGCCGCCGCAGTATCCCGTCTCCGAGGCCTCGTCGTCGCGACCGCCGCCCTTCTCCTCCCTCTTCGCGTCGGTTGACCTACCCGAGCGTCCGGCTCGCAAGTTCCATCCCACCGCCGCTGCCTCTGCTGCTTGCCCGGTCACTGCCTCAGGTTCCGTCGCTGCGCCGGCCTACTCGTTCGACCACGAAGAGTCTACGCCCTTCGACCCCGATCAGGGAACCGGACGAGCTTTCCAGGATCCTGTCCAGGAGACCAAGCGCGCTCTCCCAAGCGATACCAAAGCCGATTCCAGCGGCAAAGACGACGACGCAGAACCGCCGCCAGCATATTCTGAAGGAGACAGCCCTCTCCTCTCATTTACATATCTAATGGCTGCCGCCGGAGGAACGTCGAGTATTATTACTCAGGTCCAGCAGGGTGGACCGCCCGTCAATGCCCTTGGAGATGTCGGTGCCGACGAGACGATTGTGATGGACCTTCGGTAAGACATGCTGTCAACTGTCGCATCAACCGACTTCTAACAAATTTTCAGTGGTACCCGATTTGTGCTATCCAGAGATGAGCTGCTTACTCTACCCGAGTTTGTGCTACTCTCCCTCTTCCCCAACGGCCTGTTCCCGGAGGGCCACATGGGCGGAGCTGGCGATGATGCCGTGCAGGTGGATGTACGTCGTTGAATACCTGTGGCAATGCCCTGAGAAACTAACGTTTCCTAGTATGACCCCGTCTCTCTTCAGTATATGCTCGACTTCTTCCGTGATGTTGCACAATCGATACCTATGGATTCGGAAGCCACGTCGCAGGATGGAGACTCGCATGGAATGGACTCACGCGATGATGCATCGAAGCGAGCTGGTATCATTGTCCTGAGAGAGGACCTTGACTTCTATGTCATTCCCCCCAAGGCTGATATTTCAAAAGAAGATATGATCAAAGTGAAGAGAGCTGCTGCGCATGCCCTTCAAAAGCAAGATGGTATCTTCTCTGGCCTGAAGCGTAGCGACGAGCCCGGAACCACGGAGGCGCATCTTATTGAGATGTTGACTGCTGGGTAAGCTTAAAGCATTGCAAGACCCGATGACGAAAACTGACCCTCTTTAGTGGCTTCGATCACGACGACTGCTGGGGCCACCGGGCCGGCGAGCCCAACAAGGCCGTCATTTGCAGCCTGGCGCTGACGCGGCTGAGAAGCGACATCCGCGGCAGCGACCTGGGCAATAATGCGATGGGTATGGCGCAGAAGCTCCTGTTGTTCTGGCGCAAGCCCGCGAGACGATGCTGGTGGGAGGGCATCGAGCTGAACAATGTTGATGGTGTCGAGGGCCAGCTCAAGGTTTGGATCCGCAGAGTTTGGACGCTCGAGATGAGTGTGATTGGACTTCGGTAAATACGAGGCTTGCAGGTGTCATTTGAAGCAGATGGACCACTTAAGATACCATGGAGCAGAGTCGGAAAGTTGCGGAGATAGTGGACAGGGAGTATTATTCATGCTGGCGTCAGGGTACACACCGGGGTTTCCCTTTGTCTTTTTTCCTTTTCCATATGTTGTTCTGCCGTTGATGTTGTCATAGTCACTTTGTACATGCTTTTTTTCATTGCTCGTGTCCGTTTCCTAGTTGGGTTGAAGCTGAGTAGCAAAAAATTGAGTCGGTTCGAATAAAATACATAACAACGAAGGCGGCGATCAAATCTGAGTGAAGCGAACAAATATAGTTCAGTCAATGATCATCTACCCTACTACACTAACGACATTTCTTTGTGGTATCTTTTAAGCATCAATGCTACGTGCTCCAACAGAACGCTCGCTGTCATTAAGAAGAAACAACATCAACCTGCATCATCGCATCATAGTGGCCAAGCTTCCTCCGTCTACCACATGTTCACCAGCAGAACAGCGGCCGTCATCCACAGCGCCATACCCCCGATAGCGCCAGCGCCGCTGTCCTTGTCGCCGTCGCCCTTGCGGTGCTTCTCCTCGCGGTCCTCGGGCCGGACGCAGCTCATCGTCGCGTAGCCGGGGACGACGGGCGCGCTGCTGTTGCGGTTGAAGCGCCCGAACATGGTCACGACGCCGATGAAGTCCTTGCGGATGGCCTTCCACAGCAGCGGCGCGTCGCGTACGGGCGGGTTAAATTCCTCGTCGTCCTTGTCCTTGGCGTACTCGTAGCCGTCGGTGCAGGTAGTCCCGCCGGTGGCGAACTCGATGGGCAGCTCGGCGACTGTTTATTTTTTGCTGTGGTCAGCTCTCTTTCCTATGGTACATGGCAACAACTTCAGGCCAAAAAAAGGAAAAAGGGGGGAGTGAGTCAGCGAGGGAGAAGGAAACGTACAGGCCCACGCATTGTCTCCAAAGTCCCAGTACTGCGTGCCGCACTCGTCGGGGAGGCTGAAGCCCTCGCAGATGCCGCGCCCGGTGAGCGGGTACACCGGCCACCCGCCGTCAAACGTGTACGCCGTGGAGGCCTTCTTCTCGATGGCCGCGATGCACTCGCTCGACAGGAACGGGCTGCAGTTGCCGTCGTCCTCGGTGTGCCTGTCGTTCGGGTTGTTCGTATGGCTCGCGTTGGAGTACGAGTCGGGCCCGAGGGCGACGAAGACGCACACGAACCAGCTCGGGTCCACCCCGCGCACCACGAGGTCGCTGGCGTAGCTCGCGTTGCCGCTCTCGTACGCGGTGAGGTTGTCGCCGGGCCTGAGCCGCGTGTACTGCGACTCGGGGGCCTTGACGCGCAGGTCCCAGCCGAGCTCGTAGGGGGTGAGGTCGACGGCGGTGACGTTGAGGCGCCAGCCGTCCATGGGGCTGCCCGGCCATGGCTTGGTCACGTCGCGGCCGCCCTTGATGTCGTACTCCTTCGAGGCGTTGGAGCGGCGCACGGCGTCCTGCCACATTTGAGAGTCGGGCTGGTAGGGGAGCAGGCCGCCCAAGGGGGCCGGGTCGATGAAGCCGCCCCACGCGGCACAGAGGGCGGGCAGAACAGCGTAGGGGAGCGCTGGGGGACGCATCGTGGACCTGGGGATCAGCTCGAATCTGTATAATAGTATGGTTTGAATAGAGAAAGAAGAGAGGGGGGAAGTGGAAGCAGGAAAAGCCTGCCTCTTATCACGAGAAGAGTCATGGTGAGGCTGCGTAGCGCCATCCACACCGCAAGCTAGCGAGTTGCCGGTTCAAGCAGGATTAGGGGCAATTTCCGCTGGCCCCGGTATGCTTGATGCCGTGGCCAAAAACTCATTATGCCTGGGTATCGGATGTGTTGCTGTCGTTGCAAATGGATGCTTCATCGCGAACACCTAAAGTTTTGTCGATCACGTTGATCGTCTGTGCGGATAAGGCTGCTTTGCTGCGGAAAAGTTTGTGGGGTAATGAGACACGGCTCTGGGCTTCTCGCTTCTAGACAAGGCTATTTAGGGTTCAGCTGGTGCCAATTTTTTGTATCAATTGGTAGCAATGATATAGTTGCGGATGAGTCACTTATACGCAGCTTACAGATCTTCTGCCTGGATAGTCAACGTGGAGCTCTCCTATGTTGAGCACGGCTTGTGGAGAAATACTAGGTTGAGTGACGTAAGCTTTCGCATTGTACAGCTTGAATTTAACAGAAAAGAGATACTTGGGCGTAATTGGCTACCGTTGCTTCAATTATTCTGCTCGGTTGCTGCCGACTGCCAAGCATATTGGTGGTGAAGGGATGGCTACAGTGAGAGGCCTGGGCTGCGAGACAGAGCTTCACTGTTCACATAAATAGAAGTTTCAAACTATAGAAAGCTTGCGTAATAAGATATAAGCTTGCCTAGTTTTCTCAGCCTCTCTCATAACCATTTATGTGTAGTTGACACTCCCGGGCGGCTATCGGTTGCCAAGCGAATGCCAAGGGACGAATTAGCCGTCGGGAAAATGGAGGGCGCTGTGGGGAAGGGACTGTAATAGATCGCGGCAGCATGACTTTGTGTTGCCGATTTTTACCTTTTAAACAAGGATGATTCAAGTCTATTGTATAAATAAATACAAGTATACTTGTCAAAATACGACAACATGTGGTGTTTGGACGATAATCTACCGACTAAGCGGCTGCATTAGCGAATCGGAAATGACAATACAAATGCCTCACCACGATTTCCGAGCCATTATTAACTGGAGAATCAATATGAAGACCATAGTAATATATAAATTCATCACTAGTAAAGTACTTCACACTCTGTCAAATGTTGCTTCGTCCTACGCACGTAGAATTGCAGATCAATTCTCGTTATCGCGAACTTGCCATCGGACATAATCAACAACATTTGTCACAGATTTAGGAGTTAGCCAAGCGATAGCGGAAGCTAAATAACAATGGGACCAGCTATCATGGATATTTAAATACCAGCGAATCACTTATAAACGTCAAGTAAAGCGGACGCCGACGCCGGCCGCTGTTCTCCAGACCCCTTGCTCCCCCACTTCGGCGTTGGTGCCGTCGCATGTCGCTGCCCCTCCTCCGCTTCAATAATCCCGTCCCGTCGCCTGTTAATAACACGACACGCAACTCAACATCTGGAGCCGCTGGCCATAGTCTCATTTCGTCAATTTGAGCCGCACGAAATAAATAAGCAGCAATCTGCCCCCTCTACCCCTGTTACCGGGTTTCACTTTGTACCCCGTCCCAACTCTAACCCTCTATACCCCACCACCGACATTATGGCCGACATCACAATCACCGGCTTCAAGTCGCGCGATGTGCGCTTCCCGACGTCCCTCGACAGGACTGGCTCGGATGCCATGAACGCTGCCGGCGACTACTCCGCCGCATACTGCATCCTCGAAACTGATTCGCAACTTTCCGGCCATGGCATGGTAAAACTACCCAAACTCAACCCCCGGCCTTTGTACATGCCACCAAGGCTAACCCGCGCAGACCTTCACCATCGGCCGCGGCAATGACATTGTCTGTGCCGCCATTAACCACGTCGCCGACCGCCTGCGCGGCAAGACGCTCTCTTCCCTCGTCGCAGACTGGGGCAAGACGTGGCGCTACCTCGTCTCGGACAGCCAGCTGCGCTGGATCGGCCCGGAGAAGGGCGTCATCCACCTCGCCCTGGGCGCCGTTGTCAACGCCGTCTGGGACCTCTGGGCCAAGTCTCTGAACAAGCCCGTGTGGCGCATCGTTGCTGACATGACGCCCGAGGAGTACGTTCGCTGCATCGACTTCCGCTACATCACCGACGCCGTGACGCCGGAAGAGGCGCTCGAGATGCTGCGGCGTACGGAGTCGGGCAAGGCGCAGCGCATCAAAGAGGCCCTCGAAGACAAAGCGGTCCCAGCGTACACGACAAGCGCCGGCTGGCTGGGCTACGACGAGGACAAGATGAAGCGTCTGCTGCACGAGACGCTAGGCAAGGGCTACAAGTACTTCAAGCTCAAGGTAGGCGGCGGCATAGAAGAGGATCGCCGCCGCCTGGGCATCGCGCGCGAGGTCATCGGCTTCGACAAGGGCAACGTGCTCATGGTGGACGCGAACCAGATCTGGTCCGTCCCGGAGGCGATCGACTACATGAAGCAGCTGAGCGACTTCAAGCCGTGGTTCATCGAGGAGCCGACGTCGCCCGACGACATCGTGGGCCACAAGGCGGTGCGCGACGCGCTGAAGCCGCACGGCATCGGCGTCGCGACGGGCGAGATGTGCCAGAACCGCGTCATGTTCAAGCAGCTGCTGATGACGGGCGCCATCGACGTGTGCCAGGTGGACGCGTGCCGCCTCGGCGGCGTCAACGAGGTGCTGGCGGTGCTGCTGATGGCAAACAAGTTCGGCGTGCCCGTCGTGCCGCACTCGGGCGGCGTGGGACTGCCCGAGTACACGCAGCACCTGAGCACGATTGACTACGTCGTCGTCAGCGGCAAGCGGTCGGTGCTCGAGTACGTGGACCACCTGCACGAGCACTTCCTGCACCCGTCGGTCATCAAGGACGGCTTCTACAGGACGCCGACGGAGCCGGGCTACAGCGTCGAGATGAAGGCGGAGAGCATGGACAAGTACACATATCCTGGTGAACAGGGTGTAAGCTGGTGGACGAGCGAAGAGGCCAAGCCAATCATTAACGGCCCGAAGATTTAATTAGATTCATGAAAATTGATTGGACTCATATCATGACTAACCAGTCTGAACCATTAACGCGAAGCTGTGAAAAGTCTGTCAAATAAGTGTAATGATCAGATGGTCTATTTTTTTTTGCATAAAGTAGGATTGCTTCTATCTTAGAGACAGCCTGTACCATTGTCGTCATTGACGTAGAATTCCTATTTGCCGAACCAGTTGTAGTCTGTCTCGCCCACGAGCTAGTCCATCATATGGTTCAGCTCAGCTTGGCACCGAAACACCATTGGGACGCTAAATAGAAACAAAGCAACTTTTGCTACCAACCAGTCTCCAGAAATCCTGACAAATTCTCCTGGCCAAACAGGTTGGCCGTCAAGGCAACTTTAGCGGCATCCAGCCGCCCTCTTCGTATTGAAACAAAAGAGGCATGGCTTGCCTGATAGCTTCGGCGGGCTGCCCCTCCGGCGTTGCCTTCCCCGCCCCATTCTAGCCTGCAAGACATTTTTTTCCTTCAGGCGAGCTGACGGGGCTTCTCTCATCTTTTTACGAAACAAATCTTTGTCAAAATATCATCAAATCATCCAAACAGGAGGGCAATTCCAACATTTTTTTTTTTATCCTGTTATTATACTTGCGGCATACTTGTTTGGGCACTGTGTGATCATCACGCCCATCAGAGTATAGATTGTCGCCACCCGCCGCTGGCTCACTCTCATTAACTTGCAGAGCTCCAAGAAATCAGCATTCACACAAATATGGCCCTTCGATCGACCATTGCTTCGGTGCTGCTGCTCACCGGTGCAGTAGCGGCCGACTGCTCCAACAATATGGCCGTTAGCTATCCTGCGCCCGAAGCAGCCAAGGGCTGGTCCTACCAGCTCGTCGCCAATGGTTTCAAGAAGCCCCGCGGGATCCAATTCGACAAGGATGGTGGTCTTTTGGTCGTCGACTCTGGCTCAGGTCTTTACCATCTTTCGTTCAAGGATGAAGGCAAGACTTGTGTGTCTGTTGACAAGAAGACGACTCTTCTCGAGACAAAAGAGGTATGTTCGCCCTCAGCGTGTATGCATACATAGCTAATACCATCCAAGCTTAACCACGGAATCGCCCTCACAGACGACGGCAAGACCCTATACGCCTCATCCGCCGAGAATGTCTACTCGTGGTCCTACGACTCCAGCGGCCCCAAGCTTAGCGACTCCAACCGAACCATTGTCACCAACATGAGCAACTCGGACCACACCACCCGCACGCTGCTCCTCTCCAAGAAGTCACCTGGCACGCTCCTCGTCTCTCGAGGCAGCCAGTCCAACGAGGACGACCGCGCCGCGGAACTCGACTCGGGTCACTCGCAGATCCGCAGCTTTGATATCTCCAAGCTCGGCAGCAGCAAGGACGCAACACCCTACGAGTTCCTTGACGGGCACGTTATTGGCTGGGGCCTACGCAACTCCGTCGGCGTCGCAGAAGATCCGTCCGGCGGCCTATGGTCCGTCGAGAACTCGGTCGATCAGCTGCACCGCAAGGGACAGGATATCCACGCGGACAACCCGGCCGAGGAGCTCAACTACCACGGCAGCGTCGACAAGCCCGACGACAAGAAGAACCAGGGCGGCAACTACGGCTACCCTCTCTGCTACGCCGTCTGGAGCACTAAGAACTTCCCGGAGCTCGGCGATCTAACGACTGCCTCACAGTTTCCCGACGACGATGCTCCTAGTAACATTACTGACGCTGCCTGCAACGACGAATACGTGACGCCGCGCCTCGCGTTCCAAGCTCACACGGCCCCGCTTGATATCAAATTCGACAAGAACGGCGCCAATGCGTACATTTCGTTCCACGGCAGCTGGAACCGCGAGGACCCGGTGGGCTACCGCATTGCCAGCGTTGCCTTCAAAGACGGTCAACCCACTGCCAAGAAGGACAGCATGGACGCCGCCGTCGACGTGCTGACCACCAAGGATCTCTCCAACTGCCCAGACAAGTGCTTCCGCCCCGTCGGCCTTGCATGGGACAGCAAGGACCGTCTGTGGTTCTCGTCGGATAGCACAGGTGAGATCTTTGTCATGCAGTATGATGGCAGCAGTAGCGGCGGCGACAAGGGTAAGGACGGAGATAGCGCCGCCGGCCGCGTGGCGCCTGGGTTTGCACTCGTGACGCTTGTTGCCGTTGCTGTTGCAGCGCTTCTGTCGTAGAGGAGGGCAGTGAGGAAATACATGAGGGACTGGGAAGAGAAACGTGATGTGCTACGATGACGACGATATGGCCAGACTCGTATTCGTGCCACCTGCCATTATGATTACATTTGTACAATTATGGATATGCAGCATGATTAGCCTACATGATATTTATACATTCTACATGATACTCACTTGTTCCGGAGTCGCTTATGATGACACGATAGTTTGCATGTTGATATCTGTTTATATTGTGACTCATTACACGTGTAGTTTTAAGTTCAAAAAACTCTACAGGCCAGTCGTGTTGGCCTTTTCTCTATTTCTGGCACACTTCCAGCCATCTCGCTTCTCCAAACAGCATATTTTGTGTTGCCGTCGATTAAAAACGCCAATTACTTTCTTCCGAGCTTCCCTGTAAAAACCCCGAAGCGCATCATTTCCATTTTTCTTCTTCTCCTGGAGTAGTTCGTGTGTGTGTACGTTGTGCATGTATGTCGTCGGGTAGTTGGTGTCTTCTTCTCAAGTCTTGTTATCTCTCTCGCTTAATCCTCAATCTTCTTGATGCACTCCCACTCCCCGCGGAGGTTCTCCTTCCAGAGCGAGACCTTGTTGTCGGCGCCGCTGACGGCGAGGACGTTGCCGCTGAGGGACCAGCTGACGCGCCAGACGGGGGCCTCGAACTCGAGCGTCTTGCAGTCCCACTGGGCGGCGGCGCCGGCGGCGGAATCCGCGGTCCAGATGCGGACGGTGCGGTCCTGCGAGGCGGAGGCGATGTACGACTTCTTGAGGACGGTGGGGGACCAGGCGACGTCGCGGACCCAGTCGGCGTGGCCGGTGAGGTTCTCGCCCTCCTGCTTGTAGGACTGGGAAGCGGGGTCAAAGGACCAGATCTTGACGACGTTGTCGCTGCCGCCGGTGACGAAGCGGCGGTTGCCGGTGGCGCCGGGACCGGGGGAGCTGCTGACGATGCTGCCGGGGGCGGTGGCGGGGGCCCAGGAGACGGAGTTGACGCCGAGGCCGTGGGCGGGGAAGGTGGTGTGGTCAAAGGCCGAGTCCTTGAACTCGAGGACGCTGACGTTGCCGTCGGACGAGGCGCAGGCGAGCAGGCAGCCGGCCTCGTGAGGGGCCCAGGAGACGATGTTGACCGAGGCCTTGTGTAGCGGGAAGTCGTAGATGCGCTGCCACTGGTTGTGCTGGTTTCCCTGTTCCTTCCAGAGGAAGACCTTGCCGTCGTAGCCGGCCGAGGCGAGGATGTTACCGTACTTGGGGTGGGCCCAGGCGACGCACCAGACGGCGCCCTCGTGTCTGCAGAAAAGAAATCATGTTAACTTGTTTTTCGAGGGATCGCGGTTTCGCTCGTTCCCAGCCTAGGTGGCGGGGAGCAACAAGGTGGCGGGCTGGGTAGAAGCTCTTACCCCTTGAGGGTCTCGATCAAGCGCTGGGTCTCGCCGTCGACTTCGAAAATCTTGATTGTGCGGTCGCTGGAGCAGGTAGCCAGCTTGCGGCCGTAGTAGTCGAGGACGGCATCATGCTGCAGGCGGACGTATTAGCTTGGGCCGTGTCGCGACTCGCAGGCGGGGTATCGGGGAGGTCGAATTGGGAGAGCGGCGAGGTTTGACGGGACAGCCACTCCTCAGGATAGGAGGGCATGCGAATCGGAGGTTTCGAGGCAGTATACGTACAATCATATCATCATGGCCAGAGTTGGAGATGACTTGCGCCGCCTGTTGCCTTGTTAGCTGTTATCCTGGGGATTGGCGCTGTGTCAGCGACTGAGACGTCCGAGAAGGTACCATTTTTTAATTTTGCAACGCCAGCCCGGTAATTAGGAAACGAAACGAAGCTTGATATAACGAAAGAAATAGCAGCGACAGAGAGATATTCAGACAGCAACGCGACGGTAGCTATAGCGCTTGGTAGTGATGGGGACAGATGGCAAGGGGAAGAGCTCCGCACGTGATGTGGGTGACCCCACTTGTTTGGTAGGCAGCTTGAGCTTGCTTGTAAGTTGAACTTGGACTTCACAACAGTGCAGAAAAATGTCAATTTGGTACTGTAGAAAAAAGAAAGCAAAATTCTTTTAAGTTCCACCGACTCAACATCGAATAAACAAGCCAGAAACACAAGACATCACCGATAAAGGCGGGGAAAGTCCACGATGCGGCAAGTGCGATAGCTGGCCCAGTGCCTCTTAGACCATCTCAGCTGGTCTTATTTCTGCGGGAAGAAAGTGCAGATTCGGTCCTTGGACATGCTCATCCCGGTCTCCAAAATATTCGCCCACGCTCCACTGAAGCCATGGTGCCTCTGCGTGCTCCTCGTACGGGAGACTGTCGCCCTCCCAGGCAGCAATGATGCGGTACCAGTCCGCCAGGTGCTGGCTCAGCGGCGCCTCGCAGCGGCAGAGCTCCGGCGTCGTTCCCCTCTCGGCCGCGTGCAAGATGAACGACTGCAGGTCGGGGCAGCTATCAGCGAGCCTGTTGCTAAAATAAATCACATCCAGGGGATCCGTCCAGTGCACAACCAGGTGCCGTAGCGGCAGATTCTGGTGGGCGCGGTAGATCTCGAGGAAGTCGGTGGCGCGTGAGGGGCAGCCCAGATAGATGACGGTGCGGTTCGGGACCAGCCAGTACACTGCCGACGACGTAGTCGATGAGCTTGACGCCGTCCCGTCCGTCGAGCTGCCGCAGCTGAGCAGCTTGGTGTACATCTTCTCCAGCAAGTGCCGCGACTCCTTGCAGGCTAGGCCGACCTGGTACGGAGCAATGCCGACGGGCTTCATGCGTAGGCCTAGACCTTGGGCCTGGAGGTTGACGTGCGGATGGTATGTGTACCATACAGCCCACCCGGACAGTGCTTCGTGCCATATGTGATGGCGAATCTCGGGAGGCAGCCGACTGAAGTGGGTAAAGCGCTGGGTGACGGCGGTCGTCGGGTTATTGGAACTCATCATACTGGGGATTCTGCGGTGCGGGGGACTTGTAGATGCGCCAACAGGGCCACTCTGCGTCGTTGTGTGCGCAGCACATTCTTTCCGGCTGGTGTTCCCGTCATATGTAGGATGTAGGTAGGGGGCAAACGGGGACCGCAGGAGCTGGTAATGATCGCAAGACGACTGGGCTAGCTGAGTCGGGGGCTGGGTGGTTGCAGATGCAGGCGGGGAGAGCGCAGAAGTGTAGAGCGCAGAGCGCGGCAGCAAGGATGTGTCTGCCTCTTTGTGAAGCCGGCTGTCACAGTGACACAGCTTACAGGCCCGGTCCAGTGGCTTCAGTAGCTTCAGTGGTTTAAACCGCCTAGAGATAGATCCCCGGTGGCAAAGGCGGCTTGGCGGGGCCCCGAGGTCGCTCTCTCGCCGGCTCTTCAGAAGCAACTCAAGCAAAACGGCAATCACAGGCAAAGGCCCACCCATTTAGGCCCGGGACCCCAGCTTATTACCTGCCCATTGGCATGCCACGGCCGAGGCCCCGTTTGTCATCCAATCACCCGCAACGTCAAATTGTCTCGATCTCCGATATTTTACTCCTACAATCTTTTTGAACGCTGTGCGACTCTTTTTCATCCTTTCTGAAGATAAAAAAACACAACATCGATCTGGTCCAAACGTCAAAACCCCCCTTGGCATCCCGAGGCTAGCTAGCTACCTACAGACCTCCCCCGCCATCTCGCCACCCCTCCATTCCGACGCTACAACCCTCGTCCTCTTTCTCACAGTCGCCATGGCCGACGCTTCCTGCAGTGGCGGAACGCCGTTCAAGCGTCTGATGGACCATCAGTCGCGCGATGTCAGCCATCATCAGGACCGCCTCGTCAACGGCAACCAGCCCCACGGTGTACGTCTCGCAGCGCTCTCGCGCCTTGGCCACATTCCCTTTCGTCCGTTAGCTGACCAGTTCCCTCGCAGTCGTTCCGATCCAACCCTCAACACATGCAGCAAGGCCCCCAGGATGGCTTCAACGCCTTCATGGACTCGCCGGCGGGCATGCCCGGCATCCACCACGATCCCGCCAGCCGCCTCGCCGCCCACGCCGCCGTCCTGAACCCAGCACACGCAGGGCCCTACGGCCCGACCATCGCCCCCGAGCTCACGTCCTTCCAGGACCAGCCCGCGCAGGCCCCCGAGATGAACAACTGGGCCGCCGACTTCGCCAAGTTTGCGGCGCAGCAGCCCCAGCAACCGCAGCAGCAGCCGCAGCGGCACGGCCCCATGTACACCGGCGCCGCCAACCCCATGCAGAGGAACTTCCAGAGCGCCTTTGCGCCACAGCAGAACGGGTACTCGTCCTACTTTGCGCCCGCCGGCGGCGCTTACGCCCCCCAACCCGCGGGCGAGGCGGATTTCAACCAGGAGATGGCCAAGTGGATGGCCAACAACACGGCGGGCAACATGCAGCAGGTTGATGCGGCCATGGAGCAAATGGCCCGCGAGCTTGAACTCAACGAGGCCGCCCTCGCCGAAGAGACGGCGGCTGCGACAAGACAGAGCGA
This sequence comes from Lecanicillium sp. G3, assembly GCA_037575805.1. Lineage (NCBI taxonomy): Eukaryota > Fungi > Ascomycota > Sordariomycetes > Hypocreales > Cordycipitaceae > Lecanicillium > Lecanicillium sp. G3. The sequence continues at coordinate 295,436 of JAZHPD010000031.1, read as the reverse complement.
GGAAGCCGCCGTAAAGCAGGAGGGAGACCAGCAGCATTTCTCAGACCTCGGCGTCCCCGAGCTCAACAACCTGAGCCTCGAAACCCGCGAGACGCCCACCATCTCGCCGCCGGAGCCGCTGCAGGAGGAGAACTCGGCTGGCGAGATGCTAGCCGACGACGCACGCAACAAGTCGGCCGTGTCCGAGGCCGCGGAGCGCCTGCTCGAGTCGGTGCAGCAGGAGAGCGGCGAGAAGTGGCAGAACTCGGTGTTCCTGGCGCTCATGCGCGACTTCCGCGACGGCAAGAAGGATATCGTCGGCAACGAGGTGCAGCCGACGGACGGGACGGCGGTCGAGGGGTCCGCGGCTCCCGCCGTAGCAAGCGGCAGCGGCAGCGGCAGCGGAGAGACGGAGCAGGCACAGGCACCCGCGACGTGACTCTGTTCCAAGGAAGAAGACTTACACGACGTGGAGGCGCGGGGAAGAAGACGGTCTCTGTCGCGCTCGCCGCCGATGCGTGGCTGCATGCTGCCGTCCTGGGACGACGAGGAGTTTTTCCCGGTCGACAAGACGCCGACCCCCACGACGACGACGACGACGACGCACGCGACGACGAAGCCGCGGCGAGATCCGCACGTGGGCGCGTGTCTGCGCGGAAAGTCGTGCGGGAGCTATATGAGCGATGTTCACATGGATGACGTCTACTTGTAAAGAGCGATGGGGAGGATGGGAAATTGGTGGTGGCTGTGTCGGCATAGATTGGAATTTGATATTCATTGGGAAAAAGGGAGGCGTTTGGAGTTACAAAGGGGGGAATGGATATATTGCTATATCTGGAATTCATCTGAAAATGTATTTGGACCATAACAAGGGGATATATACATCGAGGCTCGTTTGTGCAAATAAATCACAAATCAAACATGCAACGTATTTCCTGGGCTCTTCTGAATTTGACAGATTTATATCTTGCTACTGCAAGTGATCGTCATGAACATTATCACGTCACTTCACTTCGACCCATTTTACGAATTTGTTTTATCATTCCTTTGTAGATATGTAGAAAGAATGGACCGTCATGTCCGGTAACAACTATACTCAAATTCCCCTGTTCCTCCTCTACAGCGAAAGCAAAAGCCACCATTTGACCAAATTCTTTCCTCTCATCACCATACCGGAATATTTGCAATAAGCGGCACGGCCGCGTCGTTGTAGATGCAAAACTGCATGACTCCCAAATCCCTCTTCTTCTCCCTTTTTCTCCTTTCTCTTGGGGCTAAGAGATGGTGGAAGATGACAAGAAGCAAGTAAAATAAACAATGGAAAACGCCAATCCGTCAAGTTGACAACATAGCATACAGAAAAATTTCTAACAAGAGAATATAAAAAGAAGATGAAAAGCAAGCCCAAACAACGCAAATGCTCAAAGGTTCGTTTTCAAACGCCAAGTTTGTCTGTCGCTCAATACCTATAAAACGCCGTTGTAAATAGATGAGAAAAATTGAAGCGTGCACTGTCCGTCTTTTGACTTGAGTGTGCTGCTTTATTGTGACCACAAGCAACCGCAGGGGGTGAATTCCAGAGCGTCTCGGGAGACGAGGCTGCTGCCGTCCTGGTCGAGGTCCTTGTAGTCGTTTTCGCCGCTGCCGCTGTAGGGGCGAGTAGGGCGGTGAATGTGGTGCACGGCGTTCATGTTTTCGGCAATGACAACCTCGATCGGGTTGCCGTCGCCGTCCGTTTGCATGATGGCGTTGTTGCCGTGACGCAGCATCTCGTACTTGCGGCAGGTGGCAGGGCCGCGGTTCGCAGTGCGGCGTTCCAACATCCTGACCAGCCTCGGGTAAGGCGAGAGCGGGTCGAAGGGCATAGTGAGGTCGTAGTCGCCAAAGACGGAGGCAGTCGAGGTCGGCTGGCTGGAAGTGGTTGTTGAGGTCGAGGTTGCGGTTGTGTTTTGGCCGGGATACACCAGGATTTCTAGTATCGTTTCGGGCCAAATACATATCCACATTGAGTCGCCGGGCTGGGCCTGGTAGCTCTGCTTCACGTACTTGGCCTTTTCGATGCTTGTAGCGGCCTCGGGTCCTGAATAGAACCAGCCACGCTTCGACTTCTGGGTAGGCACGAGATCGTTTTCTTGCACAATGACCGTCTTGTCATAGGAAACTGTGGTCCACCAAGCGGGGCCACGGCCATCTTGGTCCATGCTGTCGTTGACGAGCTTCAGCGTCACAGGAGTCTTAATCAGGGGCGGCTGAGTTCCCCAGAGGAACTGCGACTGCGTGGCGTTGAGCGGCGTGAGGGTCAAGTTGTAGTGCTCAATCGAGGACTGGTTGGCATCCTCGATAATATTCATGGTGTAAAAGCGGAAGGGCATGTTGCAGCTCCATGCGGCCAGTTGACTGGTGTCGTTTACGCAGTATCTTCGCGCGCGGCCGCCATCTAGTTGGGGCAGGGAAAAGGGACCAGCAGGTAGAGGCAGCAGAGTTGCGGGGACAGTCGGTAGTGCTTGAATGTCGACCGCGGTAGGGTTTGGGTTGGTGTCGAGGTCTGGCGTTTCGGTGACATTGTCGTCGTCGTTTGAGTTCTTGGACAAGACAGTTCCAACAACAGCGCCCATGACGATACCCATGATGATCATGCCGACAAAGACGAGGCAGATTGACCAGTATGGAATAACTCCCCACAGCTTCTTCCTTGCTCTCCGCTGCCACTTTGTTTGGATTCGTGGTTGCTTCTCTGTGTAGGATGACTCGGATGGATTGTCGCGATAACTGGCCAAGCTCCTAACAGATTGCCTCGAAGTTGTGGGAACCAACGAGTCTTCGGCGGAAGCAAACGGATTTTCCGGAGCAGCATCGGCAGCGCTCGTGTTGGGCTCTGCTTCTCGTGCAGGTGCAACGTCCATGGCAGGCTGGCTGCCAGCAGCTTCACCTTGTTGGCTAGGCTGGACCGCGAGAGCAGGCGCCGCAGCGGCGGTGGCCGCGGCAGGGGTGCCTGCCACAGCTGCGTTGGTCGCGGGCTTGGTGGCGAAGGCAACTTCAGGGTATCGAGAATAGGGCGGCAATTCTTCCGTGTGACCAAGAGGACCAAGCAAGTCACCCACTTCTTCCCCATCCGGGCCGATCTGGCGCTCGTACGGGGCGGCCATTCCGGTGAAACCAACGGGGATGGCTTGCTGGTTAGCCTGAATCGGGGCGGCGGCAGTGCCCTGGGTATATAATGTGTAAGGGTGGGCAGGGCCACGGGGGCCGGTGTACGAGGATCTATCGCCACGGGTGCTTCGGTCGGTGGCGTTGCTGGCTGTTCGTTGAGGATACATTCCATAGGGGTGGACGGGGTTTGAAGGGCCACGGTAGGGGGCCTCCATCCTCAGCGGTGGAACGCCGTTTCCGCCAGCCTGGTTGGCGTTGGCGGCATTGGAGCCGTCGGCGCGGATGGTGAGGGAATCGTGAGGCCTGGGGGCCTTGGCGACGCTGGACGGTCGGTGGTTCCATTTCGAAAAGGACGGGTTGACGGTCGGGGGCGGCGGCAGCAGCGGACCGGGCGGCGGAGGAACGGGGCGTCGTGTGGACGGGTTCGAGGGAACAGCGCCAGACGGTCGAAAGCCATCGGGAACGGCAGCGCTGGCGATGAGATCGTAGTCCTCCTCGGCGATGGACGACACGGTCGAGGCAGTCGAGGCAGTCGAGGCGGTGCTCGACGTCGACGAGGAGCGTTGCCGACGGCTGCCAGCGGAGGCGCGGCGTGAGGGCTCCATCGTGAGCCGGTGGCTATGAGCGAAGGCGAGAAATGGCGACGGTCGACGGCGAGGAAATCAAATCGGCGAGAGACAGCTGGATGAACGGATTCGGGGGCTGGGAGGCTGCGGACTGCAGTCCTCACTCGTTTGTTGGCGAGGAGGATGGCAGTCACGCTGGCGGAACCCGCGGACTCGCTGGGTTTTGAGGTGGAGGGCTAGAGAGAGCCGAGCCTGTTGTTCGTTGGGCAGGTAAGAGTCGTGTGGCAAGAGAAAAAAAATCGTCTATCGTCGAGTGCGGCGGGCGATGGATGCGAAAAAAAAAATCGAGAGTCGTCGAAGAGAAGCCCGGGCGAACAGGACGGCGACGGATGGATGGATGGATGGATGGAGTGGTAGAAGCAGGCGAAACGAGGAGGGAAAAAAGGCTCTGCAGGCCCGGAAACGCAGGTTTGTGATGATCAGGAGTGGTTGGCACGGAACATGACACGGGGGGATCGAGTGGCTCAGCCAACCAGGCCCTGTTTTTTTTTTTTGGTTTGGGAGGAGTGCCACTCCTGGGATAGGATAGTTGGTTAGCGAAGAGAGCAGAGGCGGAGCAGCGGTGCAGCGGTGCAGCGGTGCAGCGTTGCAGGCGGTGGTGCACTAACAGCGAGCGGAAACAGCTATCGACGAGTGGATGCTGCAGCGGTGCCAGCGCCAGAGCCAGCCACTAGCAGCCTGCCGGGCCACTGTAGCAGTGCAGGCAGAGCGGGTGCAGCCAACCAGCTGCCGGCCAGGGCGCAGGGCCAAACGCTACGAGTGGAGAAGCTGGGACAGAGGTGTCTTGGGTTTGGGGGGGGGGGCCCGGTCCCAAGGCCAGTGCATAGAGGTAGCAGGTACATGGTCGGGGGATGTCCAAGCTGCTAGCTGCTGCTCTGCCAGTAAAGACTTTGGAATCAGATATCATAATCCAGAGGCATGACTGGAGCCAGAGAGAAGACGCTGACATTATCTGGTGCGTAGTATTGCAGTAGGCCGAGGCCGTGGTGCCCTCCAACAAGAACGCATCACGATTCGCACGCAATTGACCAGACGCGGGCACGCCTCTCCCTCTCTCTCTCTCCTCCCCCGACAAGGGCGACGCATGTACTGGATACATGAGGCCTGCCCGGAAAGCGGGGGCTCGTTTGGGAACCTTTGGGCCGACTGGGCGGCGCGACGGCCAAGGTGGGGGCGAGCGCCGGTAACAGGTAGCAGGTCAGGCACACACTCACCACACACACCACCCACACACCACCCACACCACCGCACACACGTCTGGACACACCAGAGACGGGAAGCCGAGGGAGGAACTGAAATGTACCCGGTACTTTGTTGCAGGTACGGGAGTACCTCTTTTGGTACACTGTACTTTGCACATTACCATTTGATCCAGGTGAGCGAGCGAGGGGTTATGAGGGTTGAACACTACTTTTCTGCTGAGGGGGGTTATGCAAGCATAGCCCGCTCAGGCTGCGACCACGCGATGCTACCTCGCCCCCCTCTGCGTGCAGAAAAGGAATCACTGCCAGAAGATGCAAAAAATTACACTCTGCGATGCATGCCATGACGCCGACACAAAGGGCTATAGACCAGGTAAATATACGAGAGACCTGGGCTGTCAGTAGTTAAGAGGGCGGAGGGGCGGGCGCGCGCCCGACAAACTACCCAAGAGAAAAAGAATGGATGCGGCGCTTGGCGTCACTCGGTAATAATACCAAAAGTGCCTTGACTTGCGGTATTCAACGGGAGCGGGACTCTGGGCAAGGCTGGGGGGTATTATTTTACGGAGACGTCATTGACCAAGTGTTTTTGGTTCCTGAACAATTCTCTCTTCCTACGGCCGTCTGACAAAAGTTGAGATGCTTGCGTGCAGTACGGAGTACCACTTGCTTCAACTCAACTCTCTCTCCCCCCAACTTAATTACCCAACTTTAAAATACTTTTACTGACATTGCAACCGCTGCTTCAGCTTTGTACCCGAGTTGTCCCAGGCTCAAACTGCCCGCTTTGTCAGCGCACTACTAAACTTGCTCTCAGAGTTTCCGGCGGGCGTTCCCCCCCTCTCTAACCAACTAGTTAGTTGGTAACTGCCCGTTGCAAAAAAACAAGGGGGCCTGTGCGGGAAAAAAGAGCGAGCAAAGAACACGCCGTTTGCCAATGTAGCAATTGCAGGCGCTTTTTTAATCCTTTTCTTTATTTTTGATTGGGCAGCATGGCAAGAGGTTGCTGACTGAACTTGCTGCCATTGTTCTCTTTTCGCCTTTTTTTCCTTTTCCGTCTCCTCTTGCTCTCTCTTTGCTTTGAAACCTTGAAGCCACATGCGCCAGCAACCCCCCAGTGATCAGCACGGCGAACCGGGAAAGTCTTGACAGAACGGAGGCAAGCCCACCGATGCAAGGCCCATCTCGCTCATCACTTTCCCCTAACTAGTTGCCCTGTTTTTTTCCATTTCCGCGTGGAATCGCTCATTACCGACGCAAGCGGGCAGCGGACGCATGTGCACAGTTCCCCGTAACGGAACACACGGGTGGCTTTTGTCTCTCTGCCCCTGGCTGGCGTTTTGCAGTACTGGGTATTATGCAAGTAAAGACAAGACACCGCGCGACCAGTATCTCGCAAATCGGCGATAATTTCCGGATAGTTATAGATGAACACCCATACTATCCAAAATCCCTTCATTTTTGTTGGGCTCATCCCCTGGCCCGTCGGCTCGCTTTTGGGTCGCGTACGCGAATGGAACGGATCATGGCGTCACCCCCATTACAGAAACTCCCCGAGGTGAGCTCGCCGAGCAAAACATGCTCCCTTGTTGGCCCAGCCTCCCCAAACTTTAAGAATAGAAATGATGAATAAAAAAGGAAACCCCCCTTTGCAATGCACCCGATGGAAAATGGCAAGGCCTCAAACTCATCGTAATACCAGTGTGTCCCTTGACTGTCGCTGTTTCAATCCTGGCCGGAACGCGGCGTCCGCCTGCGTCGGGATGATCCCCTTTCCTTTACTCCCCCATCTCTCTCGCTCACACTCTTTCTTCTTCCCCCCAAAACGTCTCTCGGCCTGCCCGTGCCAATTCGAAACTCTTCACGTAATGCCGTCTTCCCCAGGGGACAAAAGGAGGTGGGGAACGCCTACGGCTCGATTTCCCCGTATAAACAGTCACCCTCGTCATCGAGACACAAATCGTAAACTACCACCTCTTATCTTTTCTCTGAAATTTCTCTTCCTCTAACTACCCGAGTATAGAAGGCTTGGGAGGCCTCGAAACGTGAAACATGGTTGCTCACTGCTTTTCCGGGACGGCATACTTGCCGTCCTGCCTCTCTCTGTATTCCTATTTCTACCGCTCCCCCAAGGCTGCATTGCCGTCTTGGCACATCCATACTCATCGCCTTGACGTTTTTTTTTTTTTTTTAAAAAAAAAAAAAAAGGTTTTATAATTCATTTGATTCGCGAGCCGGCAAGCTCCCTGCGTACTGGTATGCCATAAGGATGGAGTACGCGCAGTCGCGACACCGCCCATAGTTACAACTCAAATCCCCGGCTTGACGTTGGTTGGATAAACGACGACAGACCCAGCCTCTCACCCTATATGACTTCTTTCTCTTCCCTGTCAGCAATCAGCCCCGAATACCCTCATGTTCCAGATTCCTCAACTTTTAGCGAGGGGTATGCATCAAAAAACAGCGAAGAGCCTCACGTCACCTCCATCTTTTCCCTCCCCATCGAATCTTGAATTTACTTGCAGTCCATCCCCCTGAAAATAAGAATAGCTTTTGCCGTGTTTCAGGTCCGCGACCCACAAGGTCCTGCCCATGGAGTCAGTCCGTGATGCGACCGCCGAACCTGAGAGACGCAGCATCAAGTGTTCGGTTCGCCGCTGATGGATAGAAAAATCCTGAATTTCCTCGGGAATTTTAAAAGCCCGTCTGCGCAGCTGTCAAACTGTTCTATAGCTTCACGGGCGGCTACTATTCCCAAAACCCATTCCGACGGCCCGCAGCCGCGCCGGAGAGCCCCCCTTATATCCCTCCGCAGCCTCACCGGATCAAGCCACACCACCAGCGCACGCAACTTATACAGCAGACCTACAGCAAACCTTACCGTGCTCTCATCCAATATTTTGCGTCATTCACTCACTTATATTCCATGCCTGCGTCTCCGCAGACGTACAAATGCATTGCGGCCTTGTGACTTCTCCCCTTTCTCCCAACGGTTTTTTTTTCGCTTTCAGGCAGGCAACAGCCCGTCTCCGTGCCACAAAGAAGCCCTTTTCTCTCATCACCCCGTCCGTACCACGCTTCCACAAAGGCAGCCTTTTTTTCCCTTCCTCACTGGTGCCAACACGACAGGAAAACAAAAGTCCACAAGGTAGCTGTGTCACTCTGAAAAGCAGACTTCTACCCCCCACACTCACTCCCTGCCTGCCGCGAGCAGACGCCAGCGCCAGGCAGTGGGCGGTATTACACTCGTCACCGTTTCACCGCAGCCCATGACAGCCAATATGACGGCACCTTGTTTCTTTTACTTTCTCAATTCCCCCCCCCCCTCTCTGCCTTCCGGCAAACACTCACGATATATCATGTTCATGCATGTCGGTCAACATTGCGTCAAAGTTCATATGATCCTCGTAGCGGTCTAGATGTCCCTTCTCTTTCGCGTCGCACGGCGCGGACACATTTCTCGTTTTCATATGCCAGTTGGCTTGCCCAAGTCACCGTCGCATAATGCGTTCACCAGACGTCGCCGGATTCGCAGTCCGGTGCAATCACCTCCCTCTGCGGCCTTTGTAGATTAATTACAAGCAAGGCTCGGGATTTGCAAGGCACTCTGACGCCTTTGTATCACAACTGTTCACTGTTCTCGTATGGTTGATTGCCTTTTTTCTTTTGTTGTGCGTGCCATCCCGGCCGGCAATCTCAAATCGATGAGGTCGGCGCATCGCCCTGTATGACTTGATGGACTTATAAAGGACCCGTTATCCTCACTCTGTTATTCAGTCTCAGTCTCTCGGTTCTCCATCTGCTAGAGCAGGAGCACATCCCGCGTTTACTTACAGCTGGCACTTACATTGCCGTCTGCTTTACTTCAATCCATAACCGCAACAACAACAACCGCCAACACGAGCCTTGTCTGCCCGCCATGCCGGACAAGGACCTCACCCTCAACATCACGGCCGCCAACGACAAGGACTGGTGGCACATCTACCACTCCATCGTCCAGGACGGCCGCATCATCCGCTGCCAAAAGTTCCCCAAGTCGCCGCCGCCGGGCCTCGCCTTCCTGGCCTAGAGCGTCGGGAGGCCGCCCCGCGCGACGGCCATCGAGAAGCGCTGCCGCGTCCGCGAGGACGAAACCTACTTCGACGGCGAGGTCATGCACCTCACCGAGCGCAACGGCAAGTACCGCTGGATGGCCCCCGGGCCCGGCGGATACTACTACGCCGACTCCGACGACGATGAGGACGACGACGACGACGACGACGACGACGACGACGACGACGACGATGACAGCGATGATGATAACGGTAGTAGTAGCGGTGGGAGCTGCAGAAGCGGGTGCAGCAAGTGCAGCGGCGGCAGCAGCCGCAAGTCTGGCAAGTCTGGCAAGTCTGGCAAGTCTGGCAAGTTTGGCAAGTCGGGCAGGTCAGGCAAGTCGGGCAAAGGCAGCAAAGGCGGCAAGGGCCGCAAGGGCTGCAAGGGCTGCGACCTGTGCCGGCGCAAGGCCCTCGAGTGGAAACGGGGCAACGGCTGCTACTACGACAACTACGGCGTGCTGCGCGACCCCTACGGGCGCGAGGTTGCGGAGACCAGGTTCAGCGACGAGGTCAGCTTGAGCTTCCCCGCCAACGGCGGCGGCGGGCGCTACGGCGATCGATACAGGAGGCCGCGCTCGCCGCTGAGCGACGTGCCCGGCACGCACACGCGGTTCAACGGGCCGGGCGGCGCGCCGGTGCGGTACAGCAACTATGGCTCGTCGAGGAGGGCGATCGAGGCCGGCACCAGAGCGCCGAACCCGTTCCGGAGGAGGGGCGGCGAGCCGGACGTGGAGCAGTACAGGGTGTACTGAGGTGTTGGGTTTGGGGGGAAGCGTGAGATGTTGGTGTCGAGGATGGGTGAGATGTTGATGTAGTGGGCGAGTGAGGAGTCTGACAGAGCGTATAGGTGAGGTGAATGATTAACGAAAGGGAAAGAAAAGGGCCGGTGCTAATATAGGAAGCGGGAGGGTGTAATTCATTATTATCTTATGCACGATGTTGGCTAATATGCTTGTATACTCGCTCGTTGTTGAATGTTTACAGCCCTCACCAGTCAATACTTGAATATCATTGAAACCCTAACCATCTCTCAATTGTATGCAGGGTGTTTGAGGCTTCGAGTACAGCATAGGCACTTGATCTAAAGACGAGTCCCATACTACAGCCACTTACACCTCTGCACTGACAGATACACTAACGTGAAATTCTGTGTCACGGCCAACGACAACTACTATCCCTAGTAACAACCTTTGTTTGTTTCAAGCCTCCGGTTTCGCTCGTGTTCAAACTTTTATACTGTACCTTCCCCATACCAAAGTAGCACAGAGAGTCTTCACACCGAAGGCAGCTGACCGCTGAGGCGCAGTACAAGCGGGACGTCAACCCGCAGATCCGGTAACACGAAAAGTATCTTCACTCAGCTTTCACGTCTGCTGTCTATGATTTTTATCACATTTGTAAAATACCGAGTCAGTTTACGTCTCGATATAAATGTGGACATCTCTGGACCTTGTAGTCAAGTCACCGCCATTTCAACAGGGCGTGGTGTTTACATTGTCTTACAAAAAGTCCACTGCCCTGAGCCAGGACAAAGGTGCAGAGAGAGAGTAAGAGAGAGAGTACCCTGCAGCTGGGTGCCAGCTAAATACGCCGAGCCAGCCAGCTCCCTCTCATATACTCCTCCTCGACAACCTCAAAAATCAGTCAACCGGTTCGCCATTACCTTTGACACACGCCCCCCTCTACGCCGTCTTCGACCTTCCTTCAAAATAGGGCCAAAACGGGACTTTTTCGCAGCCCAACTAACGCAAACTACAGAAAGCAGGCTGCAGCCTAACGCGGACGGACGGCCCGTTAGCGGCGATTGCGTTGGAGGCCGCAAGCCTTGCTCGTCTCCCGGCAGTTGAACGCATTGTAACCCTGGGCCTTTAGCACCGCTCGTTTGAAAGAGAGAGAGCCTTCGTCAATTGTCAAGTAAAGGGCGAAGGGTCAGGTGTCATCTTATTCAAGCGTCGTAATTCAGAGCTCGCGAGCCCTGTTAATGGGTTTTCGCCGGGGGGAAGATCCGTCGTCCTGTCATATCTTATTCGCGGCGAAAAGCATCGCCACCGCGGTGAGGCGCAGAGGGGGGCGTGTAAGCAAGTACCTGGATGTACACTCACTACGCCAGCAGTTGAATAAAAGTAACAAAATCTGTATTTGGTATGATTAATAGCTGTTCTGGTAAGTCCTTTGCTTAGTACAGCTTTCCCTTCATCATTTTCGTACAAAAGACTTGATATTCATTGCATCGCCACCCGGTCGTTACACCCCCCCCAGGAGTGACTCAAGCGGCGACCCCATCTGCAGGGCAGATTCGACGCTGCGCCGTATCGTTCAGCTGCACGCCGCAGTCCTTTCACTGCCAGCCTGGTGCTAGGCAGTTACGTCGACCTGCATTAGTTCATGATGTAGATATAAATTTCCCATCCTCGTTTCCTCCAGTCACATTTTCCTCTTTTTTTTTTTTTTGTTCTTCAAGCTTGGCTTCAATCATCGTCTTTTCCAAATCTCACTCTTTCTTCCTAAGGATCCGTTAATACTGAGAGCCCTCAACATCTTGGCTTACAGCAAAACGCATCGCCATCTCTCACCATGGATCCTCTCGCCGCTGGCCACGGCGCAGACGCCGCCAACGCCTCCGGCATCCCCTCGCCGCAGTTCGCCATCCTCAATTACTTCTTCCCGGGCTACTCCGTCCTCATCGCCACCCTCAACACCAGCCTCGGCGCCGACTTCAACCACTACCTGCCCTTTGCCATCGCCGTCGCCGTCGTCTTCCTGTCCTGGCGCTACGTGGCCGACACCGTCATGGCCTTTGTCGAGGGCAGCTTCATGTCCTCCTTCACCGTGCACACCGACGACGAGACGTACAACATCCTCATGTGGTGGATGACGCGGCAGCCCTTCTGCAACAAGACGCGCAACTTTGTCGTCAACACGTCCGTCTACTCCCGCAGCGAGTACCTCTGGCGCCACGGCGGCGACGACAGCGACGACGACGACTTTGACGACGTCGAGGGCGCCGGCGACGATGCGGCGTCCGACGACGTCAACGGCCCCAAGCGCGGGAAGCACGTCCTCCACTACACGCCCTCGTCCGGCGACCACTGGTTCTGGTACAAGGGCGTTCCCTTGCGCTTCTCGCGCCGCCAGACAAAGGACAAGATCAACCTGCGCAACCCGGCCGAGCAGGAGGAGCTGCACGTCTCCTGCATCGGCCGCAGCCCCGCCATCCTCAAGCAGCTCCTCGGCGAGGCCCGCCTGCTCTACCTGAAAAAGGACGACCGCAAGACTATCATCTACCGCGCCACCAGCAGCGTCCACACGTACGGTACCGACTCCTACTGGCAGCGCTGCATGTCCCGCCCCAACCGCGACTTTTCCACCGTCATCCTCCCCGAGGAGATGAAGAAGGAAATCATAGCCGACGCCGCCGACTATCTCGACCCGGCCACCCGCCAGTGGTACGCGAATCGCGGAATCCCCTACCGCCGGGGCTATCTCCTCCACGGGCCTCCCGGCACGGGGAAGAGCTCGCTCAGCGTCGCGCTCGCCGGATACTTCCGCATGAAGATTTACATTGTCAGCCTGAGCTCCCTGACGGCCACCGAAGAGAACCTCGCCCAGCTCTTCGCCGACCTCCCCACCAACTGCATCGTCCTCCTCGAGGACATTGACACGGCCGGCCTCTCCAAGACGCGCGAGACGCCCAAGGACTCCGGCAACGACGACAACAGCAGCACCGTCGCCCCCGGCACGCTCTCCCTCTCCGCGCTCCTCAACATCCTCGACGGCGTCGCCGCGCAGGAGGGCCGCGTCCTCATCATGACCACCAACCACGTCGACACCCTCGACAAGGCCCTCATCCGCCCGGGCCGCGTCGACATGATTGTCACCTTCAAGCTCGCCGACGCCTACATGTGCGAGTCCATCTTCAAGGCCATCTACACGCCCTACGACAACGAGCAGCACGAGGGCGGGCCCAGCACGGCGCGCGAGAAGGCCATCTGCATCGACGAGGTCGGCGCGCTGGCGAGGGAGTTTGCGCGCCGCGTGCCCGAGGGCGAGTTCAGCCCCGCCGAGCTCCAGGGCCTGCTGCTGCGCTACAAGAGGAGCGCAAAGGCGGCGGTCGATGCGGTGGAGGAGTGGGTGGCGCAGACGAGGCAGGATAAGAAGGAGAAGGAGGAGATGGACCAGAAGGAAAAGGAGGCCAAGGAGAAGAAGGAGAGGGAAGAGAAGGAGAACAAGGAGAAAGAAGAGAAGGAGAACAAGGAGAGGGAAGAAAAGGAGAAGAAGGAAAAAGAAGAGAAGGAAAAGAAGGAAAAGGAAGAGAAAGAGAAGAAGAAGAAAAGGGAGAAGGAGGAGAAGGAAAAGAAAGAAGAGCAAGACAAGAAGAGCATGGAGGAAAAAGCAGAGGCAGAGAAGGATCAAAAAGAGTCCGAACAGAAGGGGGATGAGCAAAAGGAAACCAAAAAGGCTTCTTCGTTGGATACCAAAGAGCAGGAGAGCCGTGGCTCCTCCGATTCGGGGTATGCCACCCCATGAACTTTACGATATAGCATAGCAAGGCGTTGATCTTTTGCACGTTCAAAAAAATGTAAATATATAACAACAATAGACATGACCATGATCTCTCATGTTTATATAATTCGACGTCTCATAACCTTCATAGACTTGGTACTACATGGCAGATCCCATCGCCGCTTCCGCAGCCGCTTTGCCCGCCCTCCTACCAAACACGGTGCCGGAAGTGAGGCCGCTGCCGCCGGGGTAGTTTCCGTAGAACAAGCCGCCCATCATCTCGCCAACGCAATACACACCAGGTATTGGAACCTCTTCGCCGCCACTACCGTCTTGCCCGCCAGAGACGAGCTGCGCCGTCGCAGCATCAACCTTCAGCCCGCCAAAGGTGAAAGTGATGCCACACGTCACCTTGATCGCGAGAAACGGAGGCTTGTCCAGGGCCAGCGCCCAGTTCGACTTGGGCAGCGCGAGACGTCTCCCCGTCGACAGGCCGTCCTTGACAGAAGGGTCCCACGACTGCGGGTCCTTGCCCGTGGCGCGCACTGCGTCGTTGTATTCATTGATCGTCTTCACAAACGTCTTGGGGTCGTCAAGTCCGCGGGCGGCGCAAAGCTCTGCGAGTTCCTCCAACGAGCCTGCCTCCAGTCGCTCGGCGCGCTCTTTGCGGTACTCTTCAGCTCGTAGCCACCCGCTCGTCTGCGAGTCCCAGACCTGGAATGCGGCGTGGTTTGGTTGCTGGAGGATGGCGCGTCCAAATTTGGCGTAGGTATAGTTACGCAAGTCCTCGCCCTCGTCGACGAACCTCTCACCACTTGTATTGAGCATCAAGCCCAGCGGGTAGCCGGATTTTGTGTGCTCGTTAGAGGCAAGGCGATCGCCTCGTGTGGGATCCGCGTTCGTAGCGTCCCAGGCTACAGAGTGGCATCCCTTCCAGTCGCCTACCGGCTGTGCGCCGAGGTCTCGCTGCGCAATAGCAAAACAGTCACCTGTGTTGTAGGGAGTGCCGCGCACCGCGGCCTTGTCCCATCCTGGCCCGAGGAAGCGGCCTCGCAGACTCGGGCTCGCTTCGAAGCCGCCAGCGGCGAGTATTACCGCACCTGCGCTTATTTTTGTTTCCTCTCCTTCGCTCAAAACATGAGCCGTGATACGTGTTCCGCCATCCTCACCGCGTAGGCTTGACAGCTCGGTGGAAAAGTACACGTCTATGCCATTCCTTTGGGCTGCTTGCAAATGATCTTCTATCAAGCTTTTCCCGCCATCAAGCGTCTTGAGGCAGATGCCACCCCAGAATTTGAACCTGCCGTTTACTTCGTATGCTTGACGGTTGAAAGATAGCGCAAAACGGATGCCGTTGCTGGCTAGCCACTTGACAGCTGCGTTGGACTCGGAGACCAGAGCATGAGACAGCGCTGGATCGGATTTATCCTCGCATACACGACGGATATCTTTTAAAAAGTCATCGTCGGTATATGGAGACAGCTCAATCTTGGCGGCCAGCTCCTTACTGACGTTACCCACCAAGGGGAGGACATCCTCCAATCCATTGTGGGCAACGCGGTATGCTCCGGCGGTAAAATAGGAATTGCCTCCAGCCCATTCTTCAGGACATTTGTCAATAAGAACCACGCGTGTTGCCTCGGCTTGGCTTGCGGAGAGGGCTGCAGAGAAGCCTGCATTGCCACCACCCACCACTAGAACATCGCAGACTGCGGGGACCGGCATGATGTCACAGCATTCGGTGAGCGACAAAAGTTGTCAGACGGGCGGGCGGTGCTGAGGAAAATAACCTTAATCGCGCAAATAGATTGATTGATAAAGGCCTAGACCTGTATGGAGATGCACATCATGTTAGCGGTGGGGATATTTGTCCCCATTCGCGAGAGCTGTCTTTTTGAAGCTCGGGTGTAGGGTGGGAAGCACTCTGCGACCGACACAGCTCCGATGACGCGCCGAGGAGCTAGGCACGCCACCCGGGTTGTAGTTACTCGAACGGTCGCCTTAGGAGCCACCAGAAAAGATGAAACGAGTTATAATAAATAGTTCTGGTTTTTGTTGATTAAACTGTAACCGCATGCGCATAGACGTGAAATCCCTTGCAGCGGTCTGTGCCGTGCGCCAGACTTCGGATGAGGAACCGATCCGATCAAGGAAGCGAACACGAGCGCCGGCAGCCAGGCTTGGCCTGATGGGGTACGGGCAGCCGCAGGACAGCCCATGCAGGTCCCGGCCAAGAGTGCGATTTCGAGGCCCTCGAGACGAATCCGTCGTGTAAGACGCGAATAAAAAAGAGAGTCACTAGATTCAGCAGCCGAAACCTGGACGAAATCAATAATCAATTGATTTGAAGCATGCACTGCCACGGGCTGAGCCGGGCACTTTCCGTGTATAACAGCATAAGCTGCAGCAAGCTTTTCGTTAAATCCGAATGGCCGCCGAAAGGCTCTTCACAGCTGCAGAGAACTGCGCCGGGCACTGAAATGCGTGCAGTGCTATATTGAATACTGGGGGCGCAATGCTGAATGGAGACTCGACGTCGTTGGTTATCGCGGTTGAATGTTGACTGCCGCTGCTAGCTCGTTTTTCATTTCGGTGACTTCATAATATACAGAATTCAATTTGTTACTAAAATTGAACAACGTCTTATGTGCATCGATGGCGCAGATTGCGAGAGGCAGCATGGCCGTTGTCATGTCAGTTGCGTGGGCGGGCTGGCTGGCCGTAGTGGTTAGTGAGCTGAACGCCGCGGGCTTCTAACAATAGCGTCGAGTCGTCGTCATTCCGTAAGCACGGAGTAGACAACGATCCGTCTGTCCTCTCCGAAAATCTGGGTGAGCTCCGGTATCCCGTGGCACCGACGACATTGCGGCTCAAGAGATGGATGCCACGAGGCTCAACTCAAGGCTGCCTAGGCAAGCGAGGCTGATGCCGAATTTCGGACTAGATAGACGCTGGCTGCGCAAAGGGTCTGCGCAGCTAAACCTTAGCAAGACAAGGCCAGGCGCTAAACTGGGCCCAAGACAGGTTTTTTTAGGTGCAACGCAACGCAACCACCGATCTCTGGTCAGCATATCGGCAACAGGCTAGCCCCTGTCGGCTCATCGAGAGACCCTTGGGTACGAATACGGTGCGCGGCGCACGCGATCTCGAGTTGGACGATGCCGCTGTCGAGAGAACCTGGTGCCAATGCCGGTTGTGGATTTTTGTTTACACAGTGGTGCAGGTCGCGCCCCCCTTTTCCGATGAACAGCGAGCCGTAGCCGCGGGAGATTTGTTGTGGATTGCGTCGTTAGTATCCCGTTTGTCCGGCGCTGAGACGGAGAGATTGAAGTTGTTCGCGGTGCATGCTGGTCGTACTCTTTGCTGATTGTGATCCCTGCGAGAGAGATGCGAGCGATTACGGGTCGGGCTCGGCTGTGGATGCGAGACGAGACTATGGCGACGGGAATTGCAGGCCCCCAAGACGTCAACGGCAGACTAGATTCGGATAAGAGACATGGCAAAGACGGGAAATTGCAGTTGGCTAATTTAGTCGATGATGCTGGTGAGCAGGCTGTGTGATTGTGGTGGGCGTTTGCGTTGAGGCGGGTGGGATGCTGTGGTAGTTAGTGATGTTGGTGATGATTGAAGAAATGAGGGAAGATTACAGACCATTTGACGATTAAAAAGAGATTATGATGAGCAATCTCCCGTCCCATCATCTGATGGCCAGACAGAGTCGTGTTATCGCCGTGCTTGACTGGGAACGCAACCAGTACGTGAACTAAGCTGGCTGTAGGAACCCTGTAGAGTCAAGATTATCGACGGTGGGGCAGTCCAGTAAATGCCCAAGCCGCGTCTCCCCCCAACCGTCCCAGGCGTCCCAGGCGTCCCAGGGCTGTCCCTTACCAAAGAAACCCCCACCAGAAAACCTCGCTGCCCCTGGCGCCCCTGGCATAATCCGTTCTATTGCCCATTCGGATTTTTTTGCTGCCCTCTGCTGGTTCGTCTAGTTGCCTGCTGCTCGCTCAGTGCTCACTCTGCCGCTAACAAAAAAAGGGCGGTGAAAATCCTGTTGCGATGCCACTGGGCCCCCAAGCCATTTCTCCCCCCTCCAAGTGCCCACTCCAGCATGTCCACCTCCACTAGCCCAAGTCGTACTCGAGAATAATAACTTGCCCACATCCCCCGCCCCTTTACTTCCCTCTCTTCTCCAATTGCCTCTTGCTTCTCTACCTCTTTGTCTTTATTTCTTTTTCATTTGAACTTTTGACGTTATCCGTATACCCTCTATTCAAAATGGCTGCCCGTCCCCAGAACATTGGCATCAAGGCCATCGAAATATACTTCCCCAGCCAGGTACGTTGGTCACCCGCTGCCCCTCCCCGAAAAAAAAGTCGTTACCAGGAACGAGCTTGACCCCTCCATGGCCACCACAAAGTCGTCTCGCAACCACCAAAACTAACAACACGGCTTTCCAGTATGTTGAGCAGTCGGAGCTCGAGCAGTTCGACGGTGTTGCTGCCGGCAAGTACACCATTGGTCTCGGTCAGACCAAGATGGCTTTCTGCGACGACCGCGAAGGTACATACTACCCCTCCATCCTCCGACACCGCTTCTTACTCTGCCTCCTGGACTCCTGGGCTGCAAGGAGATGCCACATGGCCAAGGATGCATAGCTGACATTTCTCTCCACTCTAGACATCTACTCCATGGCCTTGACCGTCACCTCGAACCTGATCAAGAAGTACAACATCGACGTCAACACGGTTGGCCGTCTCGAGGTTGGCACCGAGACCATCCTCGACAAGTCCAAGTCGGTCAAGTCGGTTCTCATGCAGCTATTCGGTGACAACACCAGCATCGAGGGTGTCGACACCATCAACGCCTGCTACGGCGGTACCAACGCCTTCTTCAACTCCCTCAACTGGGTCGAGTCCTCTGCCTGGGACGGCCGTGACGCCATCGTCGTCTGCGGTGACATTGCCCTCTACGCCAAGGGTGCCGCCCGTCCTACTGGCGGTGCCGGTGTCGTTGCCATGCTCGTTGGCCCCAACGCCCCCGTCGTCGCCGAGCCCGGTCTGCGTGGTACCTACATGCAGCACGCCTATGACTTCTACAAGCCCGACCTCACCTCCGAGTACCCCTACGTTGACGGTCACTACTCCATCAACTGCTACAGCAAGGCCCTCGACGCTGCTTACCGCGACTACTGCCAGCGCGAGGCCAAGCAGCAGAACGGCAACGGTGCCTCCACCGACGAGACCAAGACCTCGCTCGACCGCTTCGACTACATGACGTTCCACGCCCCCACCTGCAAGCTTGTCCAGAAGTCCTACGCCCGTCTCCTCTACCACGACTTCCTTGCCAACGCTGACGCACCTGTCTTTGCCGAGGTCGCCCCTGAGCTCCGTGACATGGACTACGAGAAGTCCCTGACCGACAAGGCCGTCGAGAAGGCCTTCATGGCTCTTACCAAGAAGCGCTTCCAGGAGCGTGTCAACCCCGCCATCCAGGTCGCCACCATGTGCGGTAACATGTACTGCGCCAGTGTCTGGGGTGGTCTTGCCTCTCTGCTGTCCCTTGTCCCCAGCAAGGACCTCGAGGGCAAGCGCATCGGTCTTTTCAGCTACGGCTCTGGCCTCGCCGCCTCCTTCATGTCTTTCCGCGTTGCCGGCAACGTCGAGAACATCTCCAAGGTCCTCGACATCCCCGCCAGACTCGAGGCCCGCCGCGCTGTTGCTCCCGCCACCTACGACGAGATGTGCAACCTCCGCAAGCAGGCTCACCTCCAGAAGGACTACGTACCCAAGGGCGAGACCTCCACCATTGCCTCTGGCGCTTACTACCTCACCAAGGTCGACGACATGTTCAAGCGCGAGTATGCCGTCCAACCTTAAATGTGTTTACGTTGAATGGTAATCAAATGAAGCAATTCAAACTTGCTACGCAATGAATGGGTGGTGAAACAGCGGCATAAGAAAGGACAATATAACTTTTTGCTAATAGACTAGCTGGCGTACGGGAAAGAGGACAGACTAATTGCGTCGATTGAGACGAGGCGACGAGCTCTCTGGGCTTTCGGCCGCACATTGTACATATTTATGGTGCCCGAATACCGCGCCATGCGATATAAATCGAGGATAAGGAATATTCCAAATAGGGCCATAGGCCAAAAGTCAATTGATGGGTTTAAATCAGAGATTGCATTATTGATTGTTTTGATTTGAGGCATCGCTATTATGCCGGATATGCCATTGATATATGTTGTACATTAGTTACACGGGGATAAAGCCCCACACCAAGACGTATTTTCCCTTATTACTCTAGTTCTTCTCCTTGTACTTCCACTCTGCCCTCCTGTGCAGGTGGTAATCGCCGCTCTGGATTGACTTCCAGATGCCATAGAGACCACCGACGGGCCACTTCCCCTTAAGCGACTGGCGCGTCTGCTGCCTCTTGACACGGTTGGCCTCGACGTCAATCTTGACCTTGTCGTAGACGGTGGGCAACGTGGTGGCGCCGTACTTTTCGCGCAGCGCCGTATACCACGGCTTGTCGTAGATCTTCCAGAAGTCGTCCTCGTTGTAGTACGTGTGTGCGTACAGCCACTTGCGGCCGCCGAGCTCCTGCAGCTTGGCCTCGAGGTCGCGGTTCTTGTCGACGAACTCCTCATAGTCAGACGGGCCCCAGCCCCAGAGACCGATGTTGAGCATGGGCGCCTGCTGCACGTCGCTGGTGGTGGCGGCGGCGGCGGCAGGAGGCGCGGAGGAGGCGGTCGTGCCGGCGGGCTCGGTGATGCCGGTGTGCGGGTGGAAGGTGGGCTGCTGCGTGGGCTTGAGCGGGCAGAGCCAGAGCGGCCAGATGCCGAACTTGTCGGCCGTGTAGTCGATGAAAGCCTCGGCGTTGTGGTAGGGCAGGCCGAGGTCCTGGACGACGAAGCGGGCGGACTCGCCGCTGGCGTGGAGGGCGCGGTACATCATGCGCGTGTGGATGAAGTCGTCGAGGAACCAGCGCGTCCACTTGTTGAAGGGCACGAGCTTGAAGTACGTCCAGCCCTGGGCGCCGACCCAGAAGCCCGCGCGGTCGTAGCGGAAGAGGTACTCGGCGAGGGGCACGAAGTCGGTGAACGAGGTCGGCTTGGCGGCGACGGCGCCGGAGCCGGCCTCAGCGCCCACGTCGGCGGCCGAGGGCAGGGCCTTGGTGCTGTCGCGGGCGTGCAGGTAGAACCAGGGGTCCAGGGCGCGGCTGAAGGTCTGCGGCTTCGCGCCCGGGGGCAGCTCGTCGGTCATGCGGCCGGTGACGACGACGCCGTGGTCCTTGGAGAAGAGGATGCCGTCGACGTAGTCGTTGGCCGGGTCCTCGGTCTCTTTGCGCACGCGCGCCACGGCCTCGGCGACGGAGCTCGTGCGGTGGTACGTCGTCTGGACGTACTTGCGCGCCTCGACGAGCCGCAGCTCCATGAGCGTCGTGACGCCGAGCGTGCCGACCGCGCCCGCGGCCCCGCGGAACAGGTCGGCGCGCTCCTCGCGCGACGCCCGCACCACGTCGCCGTTGCCCAGCACCATCTCCACGTGGTTGATGGTCTCGTCGAAGAAGCCGTGGCGGAACGACGAGGACTCGCCCGCCGTGCCCGCGTAGCCGCCGCCCGCCGTGATCCCGGGGAACTCCATGACGACGGGGGGCACGAGGCCGTGCGGCAGCGTCGCCTCGACGAGGCGGTCCATGGGGACGTTGGGCTCGACGAGGGCGGTGCGCGCCGCGCGGTCGACCGAGAGGACGTTCTTGAGAGCGCTGATGTCCACGATGCCGGACTGGCCCGGCCGCGGGCGGGTGCTGTTGGTCGAGCCGTGGAAGATGCGGTACGACTCGCGCTTGTCGAAGAAGCTGCGGACCGCGGCCGAGATCTTGGTCACGGCCTGCTTGTGGCGCTCCATTTTCGAAGCCATTGGGGGCTTATTCGGGCGGAAGGGCGTGGTGGGAGGCCCAATTGGCGAGGATCGATGTGGTGAGGGAGCAATGTGAGCGAGGCCGCTCGCACTTTTTTTCGGTCCAGGAGCTGTCGGAGTTGGCGGAGCTCCACAGATCAAGCTTGCGATAAGCAACAGCACAGATAATCTCTCGGGTGCTTCCTTTCTATTATTGTGATATTTTGCGGGGAAAGAAAGAAGGATTATAAAAATATGCGAATTAATACGAATTTATACGGATTAATACGAATTAATACGAATCAACTGTATATATTCTCTGTGTGTACTTTATATATTGTGACAGGCTTGCGCTGGTTGTCAACCTTTTACATTGCTTGTATCAAGCTCGTCTCATATCCAACGGTGATATAGCCATCCTTGCCTTACAGACGTGATGCGACTTTGAAAGGAGAATTTTGGTTCTCAAAAATAGCTTGCGCATCGTCATCGCTGAATTCCAGCAGCTGTTCAAACGGCACCTCCTCTTCCACCAGTGTCTTGGCCTTGATGAGCGTAGACTTGGTCTTGATCTTCCGGGGGTCCTCGACGCAGTCCTTGATGAAGCCCGACCAGCCGCTGTAGCAGTGCTCCGCCGTGGCAGAGCCCGGCAGCATCAGCGCGAAGCAGTGCGGCATGGCCTCGTAGTCGTCAAACACAACCGGCACGTCCGTCTTGGTCGCCAGGCGGCGCGCAAAGACGCGCGACTCGGTGCCCAGCTGCTCCCACCCGGTGCAGATGTAGATGGGCGGCGCGCCGGCCCAGTCCTCGGGCCGCGTGCCGATGACGGAGACGAGCGGGTGCGCGACCAGGTGGTCGTCGGCGTAGATGTTGCGGCGGGCGGGGCTGGAAGGCCAGATGTGGTCGGGCCGCGTATGTCTCACCCATCCGGACTCCGGAACGGGGGCCGAGGCGATGTCGTACTTGAGTGGCCGGTCGCCGCCGTGGGGGATCAGGCTGTGTGTCACGTCGAGCCAGGGTGAGTTGCACGCGACCCCTGCAGGGAGGGGGACCTCGCGCTCCTCGCCGTGCCACGCGACACGAACGTCGGTGCGCCGCAGCTCCAGAAGCAGCTGCAGCAGAGACATTGTGAGGTTTCCGCCGGCGCTGTACAGCAGTGTTTAGTACTAAAATACATCAAGTCTATCGCAATACTTATAATACGTACCTGTCGCCGCTCACAACAATGTGTTCGGGCTTCACGGGCTTGTGATAGGCGTTGGGCGGCGGGTAAAGCAGCGTCAGGTAGGAGATGAACGCATCCAGCAATGCCGCCGGGAAAGCAGCTTGCGGCGACAGACGGTATCGCACAGAATAGGCACGTCCTCCCGTGCGCTTGCAGAGCTGCTTCACGAATGCTCTGTGTGACTTGGGATCGAGAAGAAAGTACGCGCCGCCATGGAGATATAATATGGTGGTAGGCTCTGTGACATCCTTCATCATCTCGTCATACCTCTCCTTCTCCGGGACCTCAGGCAGCTCCGTCCCGTCCGGGCCACTGGACCTGTAAGCCGTCCACTCCGCCTCGACGGGCGCGTACCCCGGCGCCCGCGTCAGCCCGGGGTCCAGCTTCACCATGCTGTGGATGGCGCCGATGACGGCGTCCTCCGCGCCCGTCTCCGGCGGCGCCGGCGACGTGTACTTGCTGATCCACGTGCGGCCCGGGACCTTGCGCGGGCGCAGCGTCAGCGCCTGCAGCTCGGCAATGGACACGGGGTCGCCCTCGTTGAAAAGGAAAGACTGGCCCACGCCGACGAGGAGCCGCGTCCAGAGGTCGACGTGCTGCGACTGCTCTGAGAGACCTAGGACGTGCGTGGCCGTCAGCCAGGCGGCCAGCGGGATGCGCCGCACCGCGCCCCATGTGTACCGGGACTTGGCGGCCTGGATGAGCTTCAAGGTGAGCTCGGGATCTGCGCTGGCGGCTGCGGCCATGCTTGCGGGTGCGTTGAGAAGACACCGGCTATTCTCTGTCGATGGCGTTGATACAGCCGAGGCTGGACGTGTTTCGACGGCAATGCTGAGAGTTCTGGTATAAAAAGATGCTAGTCCTCAACTTGGACTGCCAAAATTGTGAATCAAAGGGAAAAAACAGGAACAAGGTTTCAAACAAAATAGAAAATGTGTCTAATACGAAATCAATTATGGACAAAGATGCGGCTAACTCATCTACACCCCTCTCCATATATCCGGAAATCTGAGGCGCTAGCAGTCCGCGGGGCAGATCAGCCTCGGCTCAGCGATTCATGAAGTCAGGCCTGCATTACCAAGCATTCCCAAGATAAAATCATAACAAAAAGAAGAGCGTTACATCATTTTTGAGCGAGTATCTCATTTTCGGTGACAGTAGTAACAAAAAAAAAAAAGATATATCATTGTGCTGTGTATACCCTGCATCTTCTCTGGTTGGCGAGCCACAGTTGGGTGCAAAATCAGTAGTCACGCGTATACAGGAAACTTGGGAAGCCAAATTATTAACGCGCTATCAGTACAATTATCAAGCCGTTCGTAAATCTCCGTGGTCATTTATTGTATTTCAAACAAAAAGCGGCGTACCACTTTAACTACCCAATTTGCGATGCTCCCAAGTTGCCTTGTTATTGTATTATACAAGCTCCGCGCGCATGCTGCGATTAAGAGCTGCTGGAAGCGCCCTCACCGGCACCGCTTCCACTGGCGCTGCCATTGGTGGCCGACGCAGCGTTGTTCTTGTTGGCCATGGCCATCTGCCAGGCGGGAATCGAGGCCTTGCCAGAGCCCTTGTTGAAGGGGCTCTGGGACAGGTTTCTGGGAGGCTCAACCTTGGCCGGTTCGGCAGTCTTTTCAGTGTTGGCCGTCTCGGTCGGGGCATCCGTGACGGATGCAGGCTTGGGAGTGACGGCGGCGGGAGCGGGAGCGGGGACGGGAGTAGACGTAGCAGGTGTGGAAGATGCGCCAGGTCGTGAGTAGCTGTTGGAAGATGCAGAGTTATTGGAGGCCATGCGCTGGGAGACAAGTGTCTTGAGGCTGGTCAACTCAGTGTTGATCTCGTACAGGCGGTTGTCGGCCTGTGTCTTCTGGCTCTCCATGGCCTTGGGGATGGCGTCCTTGAGTCCCTGCATGTCTTCGCGAATGCGCTGGGCGTCATCGTCTCGTCGTCGGTTGGCCGTTTTGAGATCTGACATGACGGACTCGAGCTCGGCGAGCGCCGAATCAAGCTTCTCTGTTCTCTGCTGCTCGGTCTGCTTGAGCTCCTCGGTGTCCTTGGCGAGCTGCTCCACGAGGGTGAAGGCGCGCTCAAATTGGTCCTCGATGGACTTCTTGTCCTGTTCGAGCTTCTCCGGCGTCGGAGGAGCGACGAGCGGGTACACGTAACGCTGTGAGGTGTGTTAGCTGATGAGGCGGCCGGGCGCAAGAGGTCGCATGAGCTTACCTTGCCTAGCGAGTAGAGACCGTAGCTCACACCACCGACGACAGTGGCCATGATGAACCAATCTCTCCAGTCACGTCTGGGAGGAGGCTGTGGTTGCCATGCCTGCGGGGGGTATGGCGGGTAGTATCCTTGAGGAGGGCCCTGAGGAGGGTATCCTTGGGCGGCGGCGGCCGGCGAAGCTACTGCTCCGGTTCTGGCGAGTGCATGATCGATTTCTTCTTGCGTCAGGTTTTTTGAGCGCAAGAATGAAACTCTGTTTTCCATTGAGGAGTTGGCGACATTGGGGTCCTGCAGGACTACGATCGCGTTAGCGAGGGCGAATCGGGGAGGCTGGGGTTGTCCGCAACATACATTGGACCTGTAACCAACTCCTGTCAGCAAATGCGAATCGATGCATCGAGTGCGCAAAGGATGAGTACTTACCGCAGAGGCCACTAGGTCCTCGCGAATCGCCATGTCTGCGCGTTTCTCGCAAGTCGGTTACTTGAAAGCCGAGCGGCGGATGGAAGCTGGTTTGGCAAAAGAGAAAGCGAAGCTGGGGAACAGAAGATGACGAGGGAACATGTGCTGCGTTCGGTAATTGTGGGGCTGCTGGCGAATGGCCGACGGACTGTGCCGAGGTAGCTCTC
This sequence comes from Lecanicillium sp. G3, assembly GCA_037575805.1. Lineage (NCBI taxonomy): Eukaryota > Fungi > Ascomycota > Sordariomycetes > Hypocreales > Cordycipitaceae > Lecanicillium > Lecanicillium sp. G3. The sequence continues at coordinate 269,898 of JAZHPD010000031.1, read as the reverse complement.
TGGACTTCGGCGGCTTGGGCCAGCAGAGAGAGCACTGGAACCGGCGCTGGCAGGAAGCCGCCAAACTGGGTGGCTTCAGTGGTGCCGCAGCGAACGATTCGCTGCAGGTCACGTGCGACCGTGGCGCGTGCTGCGGCCCAGCTCAACGCCATTTGGGGGGCCGCCTCATCCACCAATCAGAGCGCGCGATGGAACCTTTGTTTACTTTACCAGCCTAGCAACAACCCATGCAACAATCTACATCTGCATCTTTTGCTCTCGACCTTGTCACACCCAAAGCAAAATATTTAGCAACTTCTTTTCTTGCAGTCGGACGCTTGTAAAACTTCCGTCCACCTGCAGAAAGCCCAGGCTGCCTCTGCGCGACACCTAATATCATGTCGCAAGACGCCGGCTTGTGGAGCGTCCGCAGGCCGCGCGAGGTATGAATGCTTGCATCTTGCGGTCGGCGCAAAACGGCTAACTTCGTGATGATAGACCCTCGGAGGGCTCAACCCGAACACAGGAATACCACCACCCGGATCGACCATGAAGCGCAACACCAACAGCCATGGCCGCGCGCCGTCGGGATCTAGACAATCCCTGGCCATGTCGCGACCCAACCAGCCGCTCTTTTCGCGAACCTCATCCGGCTCCAACCTTGCCGATCTTGGCCTCTCATCCGTGAAGCGCCAGTCGCTTGCGCCCAAGGCCGCATACGCAGCTGCCATGGGAACGCCCGCAGCGAAGCGAACCTCGACCGAGACCGAGCGCCGAAGCAGCGTCTTCCGCCCGCGCCCCTCCATGAACGGCCCCGTCAACAACCACCAGAGTTTCTTCCAGACAACACCGCAGCCCGCTGGCGTTCCCAGAGATCCGCGACCGCTCAAGGACAGAGCGTTTCAAGCTCGAATTGGCCAAGAACTGATGGAATATATGACGCAAAATAACTTTGAGCTCGAAATGAAGCACGTTCTCTCGCCAAACGTGATGAAGTCGCCGACACAAAAGGATTTCAACTACATGTTCCAGTGGCTCTACCACCGCATTGATCCCAGTCACCGATTCCAGAAAAACATCGACCAAGAAGTGCCGCCGATTTTGAAACAGCTGCGCTACCCGTTCGAGAGGAGCATTACCAAGAGTCAGATTGCCGCCGTTGGTGGTCAGAACTGGTCTACGTTCCTGGGCCTCTTGTACTGGATGATGCAGCTCGCTCAGATGCTCGACGGTTATGTCAACAGAAAATACGACTACGCATGTATGGATGCCGGCGTTGATGTCAGTGGCGACCACATTATTTTTGACTTTCTGAGCAGCGCCTACCGAGACTGGCTGGCGATGGATGAAGACATCGGCGACGAGGATGCTGAAAAGGTCCTGGCACCGCATGTCGCATCAATGGCACAGGCATTTGACCGCTCCAACGGCAGATACACCTCGGAACTTCAGATGCTGGAAGCCGAGAACGCGCGCTTACTGAAGGAAATCGCAGACTTGGAAAAGTCGACCCCGGACCCCGCCATTCTCGACGACCATTTCAAGATCATGGAAGAGGACAAAATCAAATTCGAAGATTACAACCACCTCGCCGTTCAACGCTCTGAGAAATATGAAAACAGAATCCAGGTTCTACAAGAGGAGCTAGAAAAGCTCAATAAGGAGTTGGCAGAAGCGGACACGGAACGCAGAGGCCTTCAGAAGTCAGTAGACGCACTAGGTATCAGCATGCAGGATATCGACCGCATGACCTCCGAAAAGGAGCGCCTGCAGAAAGGGATTGAGTCGACCAGTCAACGTCTGGAAGAAATCAAGAAAAAGGTGGCCGAGAAGGAGGCAGAGGCGAGCAAGAAACTGGACGATTTGGATGCGCAAGTCAGCAAGTACAACACCCTTGCATACGAGACTGGACTCCTTCCCTCGGATAATACCAACGCCAGAGGCAAGGACTATGAATTGCGTCTCACGGTCAATGACGGATCAGATTACACATCAACCAACTTTTATGGATCGAACAATGCGAACTCGGACCGACTCCTCGCTGATCCTAACAATGGATACCAACCAAGCCAAATTATCAACCTGGACCTGCGGGGCCAGGTTCGCAACAACTTCCTGTCTCTTCGCAAGGAGATTTCTGAGCGTCGCGCCGCAGCCATGGATGCGATGCTGAAGGACCACGACCTCTTGGACAACATCAAGGAAGCCATCGAAGACAAGCGAAGCGAGGTCGAGGCTCTCAACCACCGTGTCCGTGCTGCCGAAGAGGAGTACGAGAACACGAGAGAGGTAACTTCCACGCAGAAGATGAATTCGGATACGCAAATCGAGAGAATGGAAAAAGAGCTTTCTCGCATGCGATCCGGCCTGACCGAGTCCGTGCAGCTCCTGGAGCAGCGTGAGATTAACACGTCAATTGAGTAAGTTGCACCGGCAATCTTGACAAAAACCACAGAATAGGTTACTAACACTTTCCTACAGATACGAGCAACTGGTTCTTAGAGCGAGTTCGTTGCGCGAAGAGCTGCATACCGAGATTGACCGCATGCTGAACGACGTTATCAAGTTCAAAATTCATGTGCAGAAGAACCTGGATGACTACGAAGGGTTCGTGGCGGACGAGCTGGAGAAGGAGCTTGGCGTGGAAGATGTGAGAGATGATACCCGCGCAATGGATATGTAAACAATGTTTGTCTGCGTCTTTCTGCTTCTGACTTGGTTTCTTTGTTAAAGCGAGCATGCTGGTTGGTGTTTTTGTCGGAGGGATTTGTGGCTTGAATGAGTGCATAGCGAAGGATTTAAAGAGTTGGGAATTTTCATGATTGATGCGTTGACTAATATAATTTTCAAGAATACCATGTTATCATAAGTTTCACGATTCAGATTCATAATTGTCCTTTACTGAGTGACCGGAAGAGGCAATGGAAAGGACCCACTTAAGCCACTGTTCCCAATCATGGCCGCCCACCGGAGAAAAGTCTTACCAGCACCGATCGCCTTTGGTGGGGGCTACCTTGGCTGGTAGGTGACGGAGCTAGGATTTTTTTTTTTTTTCGCCTTTGGTCTTGCAGTCTTGTAACCAAAAACCACATCACCAAGTTTCTCACTTTACGGCTTTCGCCTTCTCCTCTTCCTACCAAACGGCAGTGAACCTTTCTCGGGCGAGCCTCTTACCAAGGAATCCCCCTATTCAAACCTTTTTCATTTCAAACTCGCAAAGATGTCTGAGGAGAATGTTGGTAAGTCGCAGGAAACCCGCCTACACCGCATGCAAAAGAGTAAAGTGCTAATTTATTTCTTCTTCAGCTTGGCCTCTGGCTGACGCCGCTCTGACCCAGGAGATCCTTGACCTCCTCCAGTCGGCCACTCACATCCGCCAGTCCAAAAAGGGTGCCAACGAAGGTAAGCATCAAAACCTCAAATCCTACCCTGCCCGTCTTGTGCGCACGAATGCTAACTGAAGCCCTCCCACAGTCACCAAGGCCCTCAACCGTGGTACTTGCGAAATCGCCATTCTCGCCGCCGACACCGAGCCCCTCGCCATCCTCCTGCACATCCCCCTCCTGTGCGAGGACAAGGGCACCCCCTACGTCTACGTCCCCAGCAAGTCGCTGCTCGGCCGCGCCTGCGGTGTCAGCCGCTCCGTCATTGCCGCCTCCATCAACTCCAACGAGGCCAGTGAGCTTGCCGGCCAGATCAAGGCCCTCCGCGACAAGGTCGAGCGCCTCGCCATCTAAGCTGCGCTGCACTGTGCTGCGGTCACGTAGAATGGAACAGCTTCTACGCCGATCTGGGACGAGTACGGGTACACGAGAGGAAAAGAAAAGGTCCGGATGGTCCTGTAAAATGGACATTCGATAGCGTGGGACTATGTGGAGAGAGAACGAAAAATATCAGAAATGTTCTAGGGTATTTCTTGGATTTTTGCTGGATTCGATAGTAGGAATATAAGAAACCTTGAACGCCAATATTGCTGCGGTACTCCGTGGATGTGAATTTACATATGCACTCATTTGATTGACAGGATCTGGGGAAAGCTCATTATCTGGACTAAGGATTGGCCAGCACAGCGCATCTACGGAGCAGCCGCTGAGACCAGATCGCGAGCGCGGATAGTCCACACAACGACGAGAGCACCCGACGAGAACGACGATGCAGCCACGGGAAAGCCAAGGCCTACAGTTGGGGAAACAGGACTTTTGTCAACGTTTCCTTGGCCAGCAGACGAGATAAAATCCAGGCTTCGTCCGAGATTGTTGGGCTGAATAGGTCGAGTACTTGGACTCTTAATCTTTGTCAAGCCACAGCGCTGGTTGGAAAGTGAAACACAGAATATCCTATTGTGTCGAGATGAGAGGCCGTCACTTGACTCTGACGATAAATGCGTCCTCTTAGTTTGGATCAGGTACCAAGTTGCACATACTATGATCGGAGTCCGCGCCGACTTGCATCCGCAACCACTCGGCCGGTGCATGCGGCCGCTTTTCCTAGTTCGGGGCCGGACATGAGCATAACTCCGTGCCAAAGTCCAACTGGTCCCCATAACAATCCATGCGCAATGCTGACGGCGCAAAAAAAAAAAAAAAAAAAAGTCACCATGCGGAAACACAAGCCTACGGAAAGTAGCTAAGAATGGCCTAATGCGCTAAGTCCGAAAGCGGGAGCGATCTCGCTCGTTCGAAAATCAGTACTCCGTAGCATGCGTCACTCCGCTCTCCCGTCTCCAGCCCTGCGAAGAAGCGTCGCTAGCAAGTTGGTTAGCACCTACGGATGCCTCACTAGAGCTTGTTCGTAGATCTTCTTTCTAGGTTTTGATGAACCTTGTTTCCTATGAAAAGGACTCCACCCCCGACCTTCTCGTTAGACTGTTTTTCGTTCATATATTTCTGCCGTCTTCGTATACCTGAAGTCTTTGTTCTTCGTCATCGTCATCGGTAGTCAATTGTCCAGCAATACCAGCCGACATGTCCGACGAGTCGTGGACTACGTCCGTCTCAAAGATCTTTGAGTTCAAAAAGATTCCCGAAGAAGCCATCTCCAACCCGCACCATGTCACCAAGCGCGGCAAGATCACGGGCTTCAAGAACCCGTACCCGTCGTGGTACGACCTCACGGAGCCAGCGCGCCTCTTCCACGAGCTCCTCTGGTAAGGAAACATAGAGAGATTAACCCCCCTCCCCCCTCTCGCCGCGCAACCGCGAAGCTAATCCAGAAAAAACCCTCACAGGCCAACGATCACCCGCCGCCTCCGCCGCCCCGACACCACCCCGCCGACCGTCAACGTCGTCAAGCCGCAGTTCCTCCCGCACCGCCGCGCCTCGCCCAACCTGCGCGCGACCTGGCTCGGCCACGCCTGCTACTACGTCGAGTATCCGTCGGGCCTGCGCGTGCTCTTCGACCCCGTCTTCGAGGACCGCTGCTCGCCGTTCAGCTTCCTCGGCCCGCGCCGCTACACCCCCAAGCCCTGCGAGCTGAGCGAGCTGCCCATCGTCGACGCCGTCGTCATCAGCCACAGCCACTACGACCACCTGTCGCGCTCGTCGGTTCTCGAGATCCAGAAGAGCCAGCCAGAGGCGCAGTTCTTCGTCGGGCTCGGCCTCGAGTCCTGGTTCCGCAAGTGCGGTCTCAACAAGGTCACCGAGCTCGACTGGTGGCACGACGCCGAGCTGACGATCAAGCCTGTCGGCGGCACCGACGCCGGGACCCCGACGCCCGCCGGCCAGGACGGCGGCGACACCATCACGGCGCGCATCTCCTGCCTGCCCTGCCAGCACACCTCGTCGCGCAACCTCATCGACAAGGACACGACGCTCTGGTGCTCGTGGGCCGTCTCCAGCGGCGGCAAGTCCGTCTGGTTCGGCGGCGACACCGGCTACCGCGGCGTGCCCCGCGGCATTCCCGCCGGCGCCGACGACTACGGCCCGGAGTACGAGAAGCTCCCGCGCTGCCCGCAGTTCAAGCAGATCGGCGACCTGCGAGGCCCCTTTGACCTCGGCCTCATTCCGATCGGGGCGTACTATCCGCGCGCCGCCTTCTCCGCCATGCACGCCAACCCGTTCGACTCGGTCGAGATTTTCAAGGACACCAAGTGCAAGCGCGCGATGGGCATTCACTGGGGCACGTGGGTGCTCACCAATGAGGCCGTGCTGGAGCCGCCGCAGCTGCTGAAGAAGGCGCTGGGGAAGAGCAACCTGGCAGAGGAGGGCGTGTTCGACGTGTGTGAGATTGGTGAGAGTCGCGAGTTCTGAGGCGAGAACATGTATGATGTCTCGACATACTGATATTTCTTCTTCTTCTTGTGTGTATTGTAACATGTATTGATTTAATTAGATAGTTACGGGTAAATGATCATGGCTGTACTTTTTCAAGTGTGTCTCAGTAAGCGCCCATCATTTCTTCACTTAAAGTGACATCTTAACAGCACGAGCGCTAAAGCCGTGATACATTTCCTGAGCCTCATTTCTGACGCTAAATTTGGTGAACAGGTCTCATTTCTGAGAATTTATCCTTGTCGACTCTGATGCTGACCAACTTTCTAAAGCTCTATCGCGCGACCCCCACTCGGCTTCTACAGTCGCACAACCTAACCGCTTCACGAAGGTCACCTTCTCTCCATGCAGATAGGTCTTAGCAAAATGTGATGACTTCGATCCCGGCGTCAATGAAAACAGGAGGCAGGGCAATGGGCTTTGCCTACGCACCAGACAGAGGCTACGCACAGTCTGACCAGGTATAAAGCTTCGTCACCCCGTCGACTCTTTCTGGTATGATCATTCTACTCATCGCAAGTACAACACCAACTACACTTCTACATTATAAACAACTCCAGCTTCTTCACTATTTTGTCTTTAATTCGAAATGAAGGCTTTTACCTCCCTCGTCGCCATCGCCATCGCCCTCACCGGCGCCAACGCCGCCCTGATCCAGGCTCGCTGCATTGAAAATGGCATGGCTTGCAATAGCGACAGCGCCACTGCCTCGTGCTGCTCCGGCTTTTGTCTTCAGCACACAGGCGAGGTACGTTATCGCGGCTCCTCGCCTCTCCAGGACGCGGAGAGGGGACCGCCGTGCTGACAGAGTTTTTATAGAAAGAGGGCAAATGCGAGCGAAACCCCAACGGGCCGCTCATCGCGAACGGCCAGAAGTGCAAGGAGGACGGTTCATGGGGAGACTGCAGGAGTGGCTTCTGCTCCGTCATGAAGGGCGTATGTGGTTCCCCTGCATTCACGACCAAGCACATCCATTGAATTGTTACTGACATGTCGCCCCACGGACTGATAGGTACCTCAGGGCATCTGCCAGGAAAAGGAGCAGGTTTGCCTCAAGAAAGATGCAAAGTGCAAGTCTGACGCCTCCATCGGCGACTGCTGCAGCAAACTTTGCCTCCAGAAGAAGGATGTAAGTCGCTGTGTACTATTACCCAGAAAGTTCCGTACTAATGCTGCTTCTCAGGAGGAGTTCGGCGTCTGCTCCTAAGTTGGCAGATTATGAGGCGCCACATTGATGGGCCTCGCTGATGGTGTTCTACATCAATATTTTGACTGTGTGTGCGTGGACTCGATAGCTGTATATAGTAAATGACATGTATGACAGGTTTTGTAACCTTCATAGAGCGAGTCATCTGAAGTTCCAGTAGAAACGTTCGCTTGATGTTATATGTGTGAGTATAAATGTCCAAATATTACCATCCTTCCCACGACCGCCAAAGTTATAATTAATATGCGGAGTCCTGCTTTCATACTACTACTATTAGTTAAAACTCTTACTACCGAAACCACATCTATTAAGCTTTTAAATTGGTCGGTATCTGTAACTGAACCGCTCACCTGTCCATATTGTATGGCGCCTCCCGGGTGGCTTTATAGTTACACAATCCAACCGCTCCACAGTCTCGTCAATATAAGAAGGGCTGATAAATAGACATGTCTCTAGTCTCGGCGCCAAATAAAACACAGCGCAGCGTGATAGGCTCTTGTCTATGCGCCAGGCACTGCCCAGGGCGCAGTCTCGGTGAGTATTAACTAGGTATTATCATCTCGCCGACTATTTTTCTATCATGACCATCCTACTCATCGCAACCATAACATTCACTTCATACAAGTCACATTTACAATTCCATCATTCTTTCTCTTCCCCATTCATAATGATGACTTTCACTTCCCTCGGCGCCATCGCCATGCTCCTTGCCCGCGTGAACGCTGGCCTCGTTCAACCTCGCTGCTCCCCTGACGGCGCACCCTGCAGAGCCGACACTAACGTCGGCAACTGCTGCTCCAACTTCTGCTTCCAGCTCGAGTTCGGCGTACGCGGCGTCCCCCTCCCTCTCCCATATCTCTCCCGAATATGAAGAGCCCGAATTCCGCTGAAAAAAATCGTGTAGAAGGACAGCAAATGCGGCCCCAAGCCGGCGCCCGTGTCTCGCCTCAGTAATGGCTCCAGATGCAGGGCCGACGGCTCTATCGGCGACTGCGACAGTGGCTTCTGCCTGGTTCTCGAAGGTGTACGCTGCTATTCTCTTATATCAACCCAGACGCTTTTACGGAATGATGGTTAACTGATATCTCTCGCTGGCTTACAGCAAACCGAGGGCACTTGCAAAATGAAGCTCGGCATCAACGACAATGATGGGGTATGCCTCCCGCTGGGTGCGTTCTGCCACTTCTACGTCTCCACTGGTCATTGCTGCAAAGGCGCCTGCATCCACCACCTCGACGTAAGTTATTTCCCCCCACGCGACTCTAATAATCCGTAATGAAATACAATTTCCGATCGTCTCCTCGGAGTCGGGCGAATATCGCTGCGGCCTTCTTGGTAGCCGAGGATAAGGTTTCCGTCATGCGAAACGATGTGTCGGTATCTCGACGGCATACGATGGATCTATTGCAAATGTGAACGACATATACGCGGCTTTAGCGGCGAGGTTCGCTCTTGTTTATGTATCAATGTATGTGTAATCAAATGCGGTCATTACTTATATCCAAAAGACTAGAAATTACCTATATTAAATAATGAAAAAAAAAAAAGAAAGAAAGAAAGAGGTGACTCCCTGCTTTTTAATATACGAGGCTTGCGAGGGGGTATGATCATATAATGCACCGGCGCCAATAAATAAGACATTCTTCTTTTCGCGCTGCATCCAACAATGTGAGAAAAACAGGTCGTACTGCATAGCATGTGAAAAGTGCGCTGCGTGCCAACGAACTCCCGAACAAAAAAACACTCCCTGCAATGACCGTGACAGAAGGAAATGATGACTGCAAAGGAAAGGGTGTAAAGAATGATGTATCTGATAAAGTGATCTTGGGTATATGCAGTTAGACAGTAAAGGGTGGGCGTGCCGATTATGGCAAAGGATCATGATTTGCCTGGGAGATCGCCTCCGTTGGGTGGTGCCGGGCCGCTGTGGTCGATGCCTTCAAAGGTCTCGTAGAACTTGTGTCGATTGTCTTCCAAAATCAGCCTCGATTCACCCGACGCCACCATGTGCTTGACGTCGCTCCAGTAGGCCATCTTGCGCACCTCTTCGTCGGCGTGGCGTAGGGCAGCGTTGAGAGCATCTCTTCGGTTCTTCATGGCCGGCGTAGGCTCCATGTCAACATCCCTGGTGGCCTCGTTATATTTAGCAACTAGGTGGCACAAAAGCAGTCTGCGTGATGCCTGGAATATGAAGAGGGCCATGATGTCGTGCATTTCTCTTTGCATGCCGGCAAGGTCCTGCGCATGTTCGAGGTAGTTTTCGACAGCTTCTCGTTTTTCGCGGTCTATGCGAGAAAAGCGCAGTGTTCGCATCAAAGTCGGTAGGTCGTGAATATCCGGTTCCTCTTCGATAAAGTCGACTGTGGAAGCCTGCGCCGTGCTCGCGCGGCTGGGTACCCGACTGGCCATACTGCCAGCTGGCGTGCGCGTGCGCTCAGATGCCGGTCGTACAGAGAAGTAGTCGGACGTCAGGAGATGAGGTTCGTCGGGCTTGTGATCGCAGCGCTTCTTTACCCTCCTCCGAATCCAGGCGCGTCTCCGTACAAATGAGTTCCACCATTTCCGCCCATGCCAGGAGAATGCGCTTGAAAAGGAAAAGGAGTATTCCCAGCCAAATTCATCGACGCCTTCCTGGTGGTTGACACGCCATTCTGGCCACGCCCACTCCCAAGTCGGATCTGGTACCACAGCAGTATGAATATCGGTCAAAGAAGGTTTATGGTACTCGTTTGCTGGGGGCAATGTTAGCGGACACAATGCTGCAGTTGCGATAATGCCAACTTACTCCAAGGCGGGGGATCTAAGCCCCCCAGAGCTTTGGAAGAAAAGAGCGCGGAGCCGCAAAGGAATGCGCCTCTCTCGTTTTCGTATAGGATATCGATCGCGGTCTCTCTTGTATCCTTCTTCTTTTTTGGCCTGGAATATTGGCGAGGCTCATACATTGGTGTCGCGCCTACATGTCTTATTAGCTAGCTGTTAATATACCAGCAGATGCGAGATTCTTTACCGTGAACTTCGATAGAGGGCTGCGAGGGCGACGGGCGCAAGACTCGCTGGTCATCCTCTGCCTCGGCCTCGGGCCGCTCGAGTATTACGTCGCGACTGTCATTGGGGCTCATTCGGTGGCTCGACGCATCTGACTCGTCACCACTAGTTTGAGCGTTGCTGCTGCGGCGAGTGCTCTGCTGTGGCGTCAAGAGGTTCGAGTTTGTCGTGGTCCTGTCAATCTGCGCCTGGTGATGGCCCCCGTGCGGGGACACGGTGCCGTCATTGTCGACGAGCGAGATTTCGTGGTCAAAGTCGGTGGGCTTGAGGCCGGCCACACGGCGTGAGCTGCGGAGCTTCATTATGCTAGCTTCGCCTCAACCATGCTCGAGGAGGGTTGAAAGCCAGCGAGCACCGTCAGTGTGGCGATGCGCGGGCAAACGTGAGCACGGCAGTTCTGTGTGCAAGTTGGGTCGTGATTAAGCTGCCATTGGTCTCGGCCGTGTATTGGGACAGCGAAATGAAAGCCAGCCTCGCCACACAGAATAAATATCGCGGGTTTGTGGCGACTGGGGCCGGGGTCTAGGCCAAGCTTTGTCGTCGTCTTCAGAGTCGTCGTACGTCACGGTCTCCCAGGCTGCGCAGGGGCCGGCAGACGCTCCCAAGAAATGCTGTATATGAAATATTAAAAGAATGGCGGATTATTTGGGCAGTTTGAACTGCGACGGCAGGGAGATCGGGCAATGGCGTCTGCTATACAGCTCCGGTGGTTTGGTTGACCGGATTCAGCGATCTGGGAACGGCAGTTGTCGATCAGTGTTCCAGGTAGCTCTGCAGGCCGGGAGGTGCAGAGGATGGAGACGCCTCGCAGCAGAGGAGCGACGCAACAATGTCGAGACTGCGAGACACACAAGCAGCGGACAGTTGATAGGGAAGATGGAAAAGAAGGAGAAAAGTCTCGCGGCAAACGGAACCCAGTTTTTGGATCGCCAGTGTTGAGCGGTAGAAAAGGCGTGCCAGTGAGCGTAACCACAGCAAAAACAGGGAAACCGGAAACTGGGTTGTAACTTGTCTCCAGTGTGATTTGATCTGGTGGGCTGTTAGTGGGTTCTTGGAGGGGAATTTGGGGGATTTGGGGGAGTTCCCCTTGTCCAGAGAGGCGCTGTAGCGTCGGTTAGCGCACTGATGCCCACTGAAGGCGCTGGACGGTGCGGGATGCCAAGTGGGGCTCGAATGCGGCGGTGCAGAGAATCCAGAGACAAAGCGGCTCGCCTAGTCAATGATGTAATCAACTGATCCCAGCTGCCAATTCCCAGGTGCCAGGTACCTTGCCAAAATAGCCTTCGGTTTCATCCGGTGCCGGGGACCCTTTTGCGCATCAATTATTAGCCGGGCAAAATATATGAGGTTTGCCTTGGAAGCTGAGAGTGCATTATGCAGCTGATCCTGGGCATATCCGGATCTGTGGCTGAGGCCAGTTTAACATCACCCGCATGTGGCTGAAGTGAGGCTGATGGGTTGATGCCAATATTTATTTATTCATTCCACCTTCCTTCCTTTGTGGCTGAACTGAGGCTGGTGCCATCTGCCCACAATGGCAAACGCTCAACTCCAACATTACTGGTTTCACGGCCGCAGTGATTGCGAATCTCGAAACAGTCCAAATGGTGCAACGTATCGATAACCTCAACATAGACCGGGCCTTCCATCACCATATTAGCCTCAGCCTCTATCGACAGACACCGCTCTCTTCCTTTTGACGCCGAAACGAGTACAGGAAGATGCAAGTCAAGCACTGAACCCCACCGAGAAGCAGCTACGCAGAAACAAATATCACTGCAAAAGACACAGGCATCGGGCATTTCATAAAGCCTACAACGAGTTTGCTATAAAGGTGTCGTTCACCCACTGCATCGCAGCCGAATCCCAACTCGCATCTGCAATGCAATGCAACGCTGTTCGTACAAAATGGAGCCACCTACAGCACCTACAGCCTAACAGTATGGCTTTCTGACGGAGCCCGGTGTCACCGCAATGGGGACCTATGAAACGAGGCTACAGTTCAGCAAAGGTCCGAAAGACGGTCTCGGTCACTTTTCCAACAATTTCGGCAATGTCCTCTTCTGTACTCGCGTAAACGGGCGATAGCAGTACATGGTCGCCCAGGATGCCGTCCATGGTACCCGTTCCAGGATACAGCATGATGCCCACGTCCATTAGACCAGTGTGGTGCACTGCATTCGCTATCCCTGCAGAGACCGGAAAGGGCCTCTTGCTTTCTTTGTCTTGTACAAACTCAAGCTTTCCCCATATTAGTAACCAATAAGTAGCACAAAGGCGGTGTGCTTGTACTTACACCCCAAAAGAAGCCCTTTCCTCTGATGTTGCCGACGTTTGGATGGTCGTTGAGCTTCTCATGCAGGAGCTTGCTCAGCAACTTGCCATTCTTCGCAACATTCTCGACCAAGTTGTCTTCTCGAATGATCCGCTGAACTTCCAGTGCTGCGGCACATGCAATGGGATGGCCCTGATACGTGTGCCCATGCGCGAACGCCCTGCTTTGCATATCAGCCGTGTCAATGCTCAAGAGTCTTGCCCAGCATACCCAGTTCCCTGCATTAGAGCATCTGCGACCCTGTGATTGATCATCATCCCAGCAACAGGAGCATACCCGCCCCCCAACCCTTTCGCCATGGTCTGTATATCAGGTACCACGCCTTCTTGCTGCCAGACATGCAGCGTTCCACAGCGCCCCATCCCAGACATAACCTCTATCATAACATCAGTTCTGGCCATGTTTCTGGTTGATCTTCAACAAACCGTCTAGAATCAGAAGTGCGCCGTATTTGTCGCAGACTTTCCTCATTGCCTGGAAGTAGCCAGGTACCGCCGGAACGCATCCGAGTGTCTGTCAACGGCGTGTCAGCTTGCGCCACTGCAGTATAAACGGGAGAATTACCGCTCCGACGACTGGCTCAGCCACAAATGCGCAAACAGTATCTGGCCCGACTTCCTGGAATTTCTGGTCGAGCTCTTCTGCCAGCTGCTCAACGTATTCCTCGGTGGTTTGTCCAGGCTTCATGCCTCGGTAGGCGTTGCAGGCGGAGACCCGCTTCACATTCGGAAGCAGCATATCAAGGAAGAGGCTTCTTCTCGCGACATGGCCGCTCATTGAAAGGCCGCCCAAGGTTGTTCCATGATATGAACCATCGCGTGCGATAAAATTGACTCGCTGTGGCTGTTTAGGAGATATTTCCAGAAAATACTGTCGAGCCATTTTCATGGCTGCGTCCATTGCCTCAGACCCTGTACAGAGTTAGCGGCTAACCATTCCAGACGGCGAAATCGACGTGCCAGAAGACATGATGTAAGCCTTGGACATGGCACCATTTGTGCCATTGATGAGTTCGGAGGCCAGATCTTCGCCGACTTGGTGACCGAAGATCATGGAGTTGCAGTAAGAAAACTTTTCCATCTGGTCTATGATTGCCTTTTGCACTCGCTTGTTCCCATGGCCAAGACAGGAGACGGAGGCACCACAGGTCGTGTCTTCAATCTCACGCCCGTCTGAAAAGTACATTGTTGTGCCTTTGGCATAAACAGTTGTCATGGGCTTGGTTTTGATATTTCGGTGCAGGACGAAGCTTTTCTCGTTAGCATTCGGTCCATCTGCGGGGTAGACATGTTTGTCTGGAACTGCAGTCGTAGCGGTAGAGGCTCGTCGTCGCAAGAGTTGGGCCCCGCGGGGTAGGCCGCCAACCGAGCGCATCTTGAGATATGTTGGCCCGTATCCTATCATGTTTGATGCATCGATGTAGATGGAGGAAAGTAGCCACAGTACTGCGTACAACCTGGCGGCAGATCAGCATCAAGGAGTTGGGATCAGGTTCCCCGCGACAGTGATCCATCATTGCGATATTGGTTAGATCCTTGACGCCAAGTTGAGGGGTCCGGTCATCTGAGCAGCCATGTTGGGCTTCAGTTCATCCGGGTCTGGCACGCTTCGTGAACTTGGTGTATTGCGATTGGCTCACGCGAGGCGGGGCACACCCGTTGGAGTCAACCGCTGTGCACTCGGATGCGCCCTCCGAGTGGCATTTGGTCTAGACTGATCCGTCCATTGTTTCAGCTCTGATGCGGGGTTGTGTTTATTCAAATATCTAAAGTTCCGTAATTCTGACATTCTATTGCTGGATTGGGAACAATCCACGCTGAAGCTTTTCGGCGGCGTGTGTAAGTGGGAGCGCTGAAGGTAGCGCCGACAACGCATGCAACGTATGCAACGCACAAGGTGAAGGACGTATAAAAATAAATTCCAAGTACGCGACAGATGGAAGAGAAAAGCGGTTTAAAGATAATTGATTATTTTACTCTTTTTATTTCACATCCTGAATCAAGGGCGGCTTTGCTCGGTGTTGGGCCTTTCGCTGGTGGAAGCTGCACGTGACGGCCCCGGCGTAAACCGACGTCGCCAAACTTTTGGCCGCTGGCTTTCCACGATGCCCACACACATGTACATATCCCGCCAAACGATTGCGGCGCCGCATGCTCATGTATGCAGGTGTCACGGCAATATTCAGGACGCGGGCCGTCCGGCTCGGCGCCTACCGACTTAATACCGCCGAACAAGCGCCCAGCAGGCTACGGCGGATGCAAATGCCGCTGCGATGTCGGCAACTGAGCTCGACGACAACGCTTACCAGCGAGAAGCAGCCCGGGTCAGCCGCGGCCGAGACGACTACTGCGAAAAGCAACACCACAGATGCGACCACCAATCCGCGTCAGCCCGAGATCGTGTGGACGAACCACGCCCGCAACGAGGAGATTCGCAGCTCCTTCCGCGACAGGAGCGCCGAGATCACGAAGCTCGTCAACGACCTGCTCGGCACCGCCTACGTCCCGCCCGCGAGGAAATACCCGACGCGCGAGGCCACCGAGGCCAGCCTGCGCGAGGCCCAGCGGGTCGCGCGCATCCGCGCCGGCTTCGACATCCTCGCGAGCAAGAGGGGCGCCCGCAGCACGCGCCACTGGAACGGCCGCGACACCTTCAACCTGCTGAAGCGCATCACGCAGCCGCGCAACGAAAAGGGCGCGATGCACGCGATGCGGATCGTGCTGCCCAGGGGCTGGGGCCTCGACATCGAGAGCAGCAAGAACGTCAACTTCATCTCGCCAATCACGGGGCTGGCGTCGCGGCTGCGGATGACGGGGGACTGGAAGAACGAGACGGCCGTCGTGCTGCGCGGGCAGAGCGCGATGCTGGCGAAAGCGGCGGACGAGCTGGTCGCGACGTGCAGAGACGTGGAGGTTTTCAAACTAGGCGACGTTACGAGTCTTGATTACGAGACGCAGAGACTCTGGCCAGTCCTCGAGAGCGCGGGGACAACGGATCCGGTTGAACCCGCAGTCAATTTGGAGAAGATTTGGAAGAGCAAGGAACAACAGGGGTATCTGATCGATTCGGCGTACGAGAAGACGCCGCGGCCGTCAGAGTGGACCAAGGAGTCGTTTGACGTGTACATAACCTCGCTGGTCTACGGACGCTTGAAACCGGAGCTCGCCTCGTCTGTCTATCGTCGGCCATTCCTCGACACGGATGGAGTGAGAGTGCGGATGATTATGGAGGCCTTTGAAGACCCCCAAACAAAGCCATACATTACCACACCAGTCCTCAAAGTCGCGCTACAATTCATATCCACAAGGGGCGGCCACAGCGCCAGCGCAGAGCGTCTGCTGAAGCAGGCCGAGAAATGGGGAGTGCCCCTCGACACGGAAGCTTTCAACATTCTACTTGACTGCTATGTCCACAAGCACGACGTGCACCGATTTCACAAGGTGCTCATCAAGATGCGCGAGCGCCACTTCTACCCGAACACACGCACGTGGCTCCTCTACCTCAAGCTTGTCAAGTCCGACGACAAACGACGGCAAGTCGAGGCAGCCATGTTCGACCTCGGCCTGTTCAAGGAGCCGGGGACCTGGCGCAGCATCGGCACCATGATGTCCGGACAGCTCGCCTACCAGGCCTTTCACCGCGGCGAGACCCTCAAGGCGTTCGTCGACAAGCAGATCGGCCGCTTCGGGCGGGAGTGGCTGACAGTCAGCTCCGCCAACGCCGTGCTGCGCGAGTTCTTCCTCTTCCACCCGACGCGGGACAGCAGCGTGGGCTACGACGACTACCGGGTACTCCTCGACTACCTCTCCGAGGACGGCAAGACGCCCGACGCCAGCACGCTGAACCTCATCCTCGCGCACTCCGCGCAGCCGCACGTCCGCGACTGGGACACGGCGCTGTGGGTGCTCGACCGCATGGCGCAGGCCGGCGGCGCCAGCGGCGCCCTGCCCACAGAAACGTACCACAGCCTCGTCGAGCTCTGCACGTCGACGCGGAGCGCCGCGGCCCTCGGCGCGACGATATTCTACGGCATCAAGGAGCGGCGCCTCGCCGGCGCGGCGCGCCGCTCCGTGCTGCGCACGCTCCTCGGCAAGACGGACGACGCCTTCTGGCACGAGCCGCGCAACAGGCCGCGCGTGCTCTCGGCGGCCATGGGCGCGCACCTCGCGGACAACCCGATGGCGGAAAAGGCCAAGGCCGTCGGCGGCCTCGAGTTTGCGGTGCTGACCCTGACCAAGGGCTATATGCCCGCGCCGCCGCTGGGCGAGGTGCTCCGCGCGGCGCGGAAGATGGACCTGCAGCGCGAGAGCGAGGACGCGGGCGAGCACGGCAGCAGCAGCAGCGACGCAGCGGTTGCGGACGGCGCGTGGCTGAGCGTACGGCTCGTGGACGCGGAGGACGGCACGCGGCCCGCCATGGATGTGATTCTAGACACGGCGTTTGACGCGCGGCGGATGGTGTGGTACAGGGAGAGCGGCGCGACGCCGTCATCTACAGGGTTCAGGCCCATGCGCCGCGCGGCAGCTGCAACGGCAGCGCGGGATGAAGAGGCTGTGGGTAAAGCCGCCGCTGCCAAGAAGGATGTCGACGAGACGCAGACGCAGCAAAAGCCACGTCGGGGGAAGAAGGGATCCGCGAAGCAAAACGGCGGCGGCGACAAGGAGCCTGATCGGGGTGCGAACCACCCACTTGTACAATATCTCGATTCACTGCGGTGATGTTTTCTTTTGGCATAACTAGCATAATTTTGTATTATAGATTGTATAAGACGAAAGGAGGCAATGAGGGAAAGAAGAAAAAACAAGAAGAAATCTAGATACCCCTTTAGAGATTTAGAAAACGTCGAGAAGTCACTCATACCCATTTTACACAAGCCGAGACGTGCCAAGTGTGCAGACGATCGTGCGGAATTGCATGGACGATGATAGCCAAGCCGAATGTGATGTACATGCAGATGCGCATGATGCATATACCGTTCCTCATGGTCACTTCTCACACAAGGGAACCAAAAACCCGATCGTACGTCAAAGTCTCCCAAATAGTAAATAATGATGATGTAAAAGATATCTCGTTCCTATTTATTTACCCTCGTGTTTTTTATGTAATTTCCCGACCCTTTCGCCTTCATCATCCATCCATCACCATGCTTTCATTTGCTTCTTGATGATGGAAAAAAAGTAATAAAATAATAAAAAAAAGGTAATAAAAACACCAAGATTGGGTGACATCTTTGCAGGTCGTCACCCAAAGTTTACTTTCCCCCCTTCATCCCATACCCCGATCCTCACTTCTCTCACGTCTCCTTTCTAAAGGTCATGACATCATCTCGCTTTAACCCGTACACCTCATGCGCCGGTTTACCTCCCGTTCTTTTTTTCCAACATTACTGTTTCTTTTTGTAGAATGTTTTCGTGGTCGTGGGTCGTCTTCTTTTGTTTTCGTCTTCTCGCCTCCCGTCTTTCTTTTTTTTTTTTTTTTTCCCTTTTTGGGTGAATAACTTGGGTACAGAAAAAATTATGTCATGTCTAAATTGAACCGACACTACTCCTTTCAACAGAGATATTCCCGGGCTACTACCAGATATTCGAAAATGAGTAAAACAAAAAATGTAAAGGGAGGGCTCGTAAGAAGATGATTCCGCCAAACAGAAAGTTCGAAACCAAAAGAAAAGATGGTATGGGAAGGAAGAAAAAGGAAAGCCAAGGCACACGGAGGGACGGCGGCTCTGGATGTATCAGTCGGAGGGTTCAATCTTTACATTAGCGCCCTGCTACTTTTACATCAGCGCCCCGGTCAGGCAAGACGACCACCTAATCCTTCTTAATCTCCTCCGAGGCGGGAGTATCTTGCTTTTCTTTGGAATCGGAAGCAGTGGCGGTTTTGGATTCGGTGGATTCGTCCGAGGTCGATTCGGAGGAGGCGGGGGCGGACTCTGTCTTTTCGTCCTTTTCGGTCGTCGTGGGCTTTGAGACTTGGCTCTCGAGGTCCTTGTCTTCGTCGGCATTGTCGAACATTTCGGTATCATCTGAACCCGTAAGAACCTCTGTGCCATCACCGAGGAAGATAATTCGACCGCGTGACCCACCAACGCCAAATCCTTTGCCCTTGCCATCGGCATCCATTTCATAGCCGCTGTCGCTGTCCTCGTAGTTGTGGTGCACACCCGGACCGCGGAACTCGGCTGGTGGAGCAATTCAGTCAGTCTGGTTTTATGTCTTGTGCAAAGTAAGAGCAGCTAAGCTGGACGCTGCAGGGGCTTGCACACTATCGGTAGGAAGGCATACCGTATTCCGGAGGAGCGCAGGGGCCGTCACCGTTGGCGACGCGCTTGGCAATCTCCTCGTACCATTGCTCCTTGGTCTTGCCGTTGAGGAAAGCAATAACGATCATGGTCATGTTGTCGCAGCCGACACCGCCAGTCTCTGAGTTGGAGGCGAGGCAGTTGTCCATCATGTTTTCGCAAATCTTGTCGAGGTCTTGCTTGGCGGCGATTCCTCGGCGGACGAATTCGACGACAGCCTGAGAGGACTGGCAATCCCAGATACCTAGATGGTTTGGTCAGTATTACGACCAGTCGGCCGCCGGGGCTGGAAAGCAAAAATCGCGTTGAGACGTACCGTCGCAAGCGAGGACGAGGAACTCATCCTCGTCAGTGAGATCGTGTTGCTCGACGTCGGGGAAGGCAGTGACGATCTGGGCCTCCGGGGGAAGCTCGGCAACCTTTTTGAACTCAAAATCGCCAATGGCGCGAGACAGGGCAAGGTTGCCGTTAACACGGCCAAAGTCGACGAAACCACCAGCGGCGGTGATGCGGTTTTTCTCGGCTTCGAGTTGGGGCTTGTGGTCTTCGGAGAGGGGCTTTGCGCGGCCCTTGATGCCGAGGACACCTCGCGAATCACCGGCGTTGGCCTGGTAAGCTGTTAGATGGAGATTTCGGGTGCCAATTTTAGGCGCGCGTGACCGGCATTCGGTACACGTACCACAAAGACCTTGTTGCCGACAATCAAGCTGACACAGGCGGTGCAGCCAGAGACTTCGTCTTCAAACCGGGGGTCTATGAGGAATTAGCGGCCGTCGGTTTCGGAGGAGTGTGATTCGGGTAAGTTACCGCCAAGCATGGCTCTGTCGGCAGCGAGGAAGCCGTCCTTGAGACCCTGAGCGTAGTCGCCCTTTTTGAACGAGTCTTGTCTGGCAATGATGCTATGCATGTTGGCACCGCAGTAGGTGGCTACCTTTTCACCGCCGTGGCCGTCGTATACACCAAAAAATGAGAGTCGAGCATTCTTGTGTACTTCGGACTCTTCGGCGGTGGGAGAGGGAATCAGATCGAGGACGGTGGTGTCGGCATCCTCCATGCTGATGCGCCATCCTTGCATGGAGGAGACACCGTAGGCGATGCGGTCATCTTCACCCTTGGAGGAGTTCTATGGGACGGTAAAGTCAGCATCTTGGCATTTTGAAAATCTCAGAGCATCGGAAGCTGCCCGCTTGGGATATTCCGGCAGAGAACGAGGGCAGAGTGGTCTGCGGTGGCGGAATACTGAATGCGGGGCACGTGGAGGAAGGGATTTGCACGCCCAGGCAAGGCGCGTGAATGCGGAGCGCTCGAGGTGCCGGGGCAGGGCACGAGCAAGCGTCGCAGCACCCGTAATTGCCAGGAAGCGGCCGGTACGAAGTCATCGCAGATATAATTCCGACTCTTGAGCATCCGAGCAGCCCGACACGAGCGAAAGCGCGTTGCCCAGAGGCGCGCCCTGGCCAATGAGGGGCTTCGCGGGGCCGCCAACAGAACTGGCAGCAGCCAGGGCCACGTCGGCCCCCAGCAAAGAGACGCCGGAAGTCGTGGGAGGAAAGATGAGAAAGAAGGGGAAAAAACGCACCTTGTCGACGACCGGCTCCGAGAGGGTTTGACCCATGGCTGCGGAAGAGGTGTTGTTCGGGCGGGCAGCGGCGCGAGGGCAGCTACCGCGAGATTATGGGATTGTGCGGTTTCTTGTGGTTTTGTCGTGGGGGAGAGAGGTGGGATTTGGGTGGACGAAAGCGTGCGCGGGGCTTTGCGGCCGGGGGGGTATTGCGTGTTGCGGCGGGTGTTGTCGGTAGAAGAAGATTTAAGAAAAAAAAAAAAGACAGCAACTGTGCTTTCTCTTGTCGTAACGTCTCGCTCGCTGTCAAGTGTGGGAATGGACGAGGTCGCAAAAATAGAGAGAGTCGAGATATCGCAGGTTATAGAGGCAAATTGGCAGGAGAAAAAACCTAGCCGCTTCGCTTTTTGGAGGGCAGGCAGAGGGAGGAGGAGGAGGAGGGGAGGGGAGGGTCGAGTTTGCAAGGGGAGAAGAGGGGAGGGGGGAAGGCGAAGAGCCTGGGAAGAGCGCAGAGAGACTGGGGGGAGCGGGAGTAAGGAAGAAACGGGTCACTACAGTGGCAGTGGTGGCCATCCAGTGGTCGTGGCCGCGAGAAAAGGGTACTGAGTATTGGGGCGAAAAATTTAGCTGCCCAGCAGCTGGGAAATGCGACTGGCGCCAGGCTGATCAGGGTGCCACAAGATTACAGGGCGAGTTCAGCGTTTGCAGTTGTCAGGGTCCCCGCAGCTGCCCGTTGCGAGTGCCAGTTGCAAGTGCAAGTGCAAGTGCAAGTGCAAGTGCAAGTGCAAGTGCAAGTGCAAGTGCCAGTGCCAGTGCAGGTGCCTGTCAGCTCCCAGTTGCCAGTTGCCACCACAGCCACCTGTGGCTGGTTGCTTGCCCTTAACTACTCGCAGCACAGCGCAGCATAAATACGGGTGCAGTTCACAGCTCTCCTCGAAGCCGCTAACGGAGGCGGGGCACTAAATCACTAACTGCTAGTTAAGGTACGATAGCAGCCAGCAACGGTACCTTGGTACGTACTCGAGGCCTCACTCCATTACGTGTGAGCTCACCTCATCCATACGTCTACCACAAGTAGTTACAAGAACAGAAGAACAGAAAAAAAACAGGATTATCTCAGGTGCACACAGCCCGTGAATCACATTTTCTGCTTCTGGAAACCCCGTCAACATCTCTGTCCAGACAGCACCCATCATCCATCCGAGCAACTCCAAACCTTGCTGTCCTGTCTCGTTGCCCCCGGCTGACGGGTACGCCGATGTACAGGAAACCATAGTTGTACGCGGCAGGATAAAAAAAAAATGATTACATACAATACGAATCTAATTCAAGTTCAAAGACCAAAGTCTAAACGCCGGTCGCTCCCCCCCAAAGAAAACCCGACCTACTCTCCCCTCTCCTCGCATCATGTGCCCATAACCAAGCTTTGGCGGTAGCAAGCCAGTGCCACGTACCATACGTATGTGCGCAAAACCTATTCCGCGCTTCACGGCACACTATATGTTTCGCCTTGATTTCTCTTTTTTTTTTTCTTTTTCTTTTTTTTTTCCCAACCTTTTCCTTGTAACACATCGTTGTTGTGCCATATTTAGCCACAGTGTGGAGAAGGCTGGCGGAAAAAAAAAATCTACAGCAGCCTCGGCCAGGTTCATTTGATTGATTAAGCCAAGCAACCTATAAATACTTTTTTGATAATACTCCGTCAAGGTTGAAACACTATAGTCCGCGCAGGATACCTGTACCTGGTCCTTAGTGACATGTAATCGGTACAGTATGGGATTCAGCAATCATAGCGCTTGCTTCTCCGATGGCGGAATGCGAGCACATCTAACATTCAACGCCGCGCGCCACACACACACACACACACCATCTCACCATCCAGGGCAAGGAGCCACTAAAAAAAAAAAAAAAAAAAAAAAAAAAAAACCAATTAAAACAATACACCAAAAATATCACCCAATTCAAAACCTCACCACTCCAACCTATTTCCAAGTCGCGTGTTCAGACAAGACACACCACTTTTCCCCCATATTCGCCTCATCCCCGCGCGACTCTGAGTCACTTCCAACGAACAAATAGTTAGTTATCTCAACGCCTGATATAATAATACTTCCAACAAAAATTCCAGCCTAGTCCGCCACCCCTCTTCCCCTCACCGTCTTAGCTGCTAACCTTACCACTTTACCTACCGAGTTGTTAACTAGCTCTCCGTCTCCTTCCCAACCCCACTCTCGTCAATCTCTGCCTCCGCGTGCCACCCCAGTTTTTCTTGTTCCCTGCCCTGGCTGTGCCTAACAATGTACTGCCAACTTGTCACCCAGCCACGGTTCCTCCTCAACAAGTGGCGAGCAGGCCATCTGTACATTGCTTCATTCCATAAACGTTCAACACCCTGGCTTCGGCCAGCTCTTGCCCCGTGCCGCGTCCCGGATCCATCCAGGTACAAGTGCTCTCAATGCCTGCATCCTGCTGCCCGCTCCTTGCATGCATCACGATGCAGCAGGCATTGGCGAGACAGCAGCGTGCATTTGGTATAGGCCAGAAATGCAGCGTAAACCCAAAATATCGCAAAAAGCTTCTCTTCCGTTTTCCGTAAAACATACAACAGTAGTATCTCTTATTTGTCTTCTGTCCAGCATCGGCAACAACCTATCCATGAATCTCGACATCAAACTCCCCCGTCTACCCAAATCTCTTCCCCCATCTTCCAGTTAGCAACTCCATAGAACTAGACATTTATTCTTAAAGCGCAAAATCTCACTCAAGTGTGCGAGAGCGCTCCTCCCGGTCATATTCTGGCCTGTAACAATCCGGATACCGCCTCTCCCCGTCTCCGTACGTGTAATCACGTCCCCTCTTCCTTCTATAGCCCCTCTGGCGCCCGGCCCGGTGCCGTCTTCCCTGACCGATGTACCCGTAGTCCCACGGCCTCATTCTCTTCGCAGCTCGCCCCAGCTCATCCGGCACGAACCGGTGCGTCTGCTGCAAATCTGCCCCAGAGATGCCCGACGACCGCGCCACTTGTACCAGCTCGCCGAGGAACCCGAACCCGGTCCCCTGAGCGAAATGATGCATCCACTGGGTAAACTCCCGCGGGTGCGCTGCTCTGAGGCCCTCGAGGGTCGACGACGTGAAGAGGTGCTCCAGAAGCTCCTCCACGCTGCCGTTCCCGTTTCCGTATCGTGCCAGCAGGCCGTCGTAGCATCGCTTGGCGTCTGAGAGGTATTGCTCCATGCCGTGTTTCGACCCTGGCGCCAGCCGAATGCGCGCAAGATCCACGAGATTTCGGTGAGTATCGTAACTTTGCTGCGGGTGTACCTCGATCTCAGCCATGAGGGCATCCAGGAGTGCCAGCGTAGCCTGCAGCGTCGCCGAGCGCAGCTCCCAGCCGCAGTTCTACAGCCGCTGGAGAACGCGCTCCGACATGTTTTCCACGAGTATCAGCACAGCACGCCGCTGGTCAGCCACGTATTTTTGCTGCTCTCCCTCGGTCATGGGCACGAGGTTTGCTGTCAGGAGGTATCGCAGCCCCTTCAGATCGAGCTCTACCAGCACTTCCTTGTGCCATTCTCTCCACGAGCCAGGGCTGCGAAGCTCCCGCACTCTTCGGGTTGAAGCCGGATAGCTTCCCCTCATGTTCTGGATATCTTGATCCTGTAAACGGAGTGTATCGTGTAATGCCGGCTTCCTCTGTTCCCAGTTAGTTGGAACACGTGAGATCCAATATCGAAGGGGAGCGAACTGTAAATTACTTTACTCAGACAAATGCTAAGCGAGCAAAGTGGCTTGCAGTACGAGACGGAAGATGTTGACGAAGGAAGGAGCATTGATCAAACGGGCAGCGGCAGGTTGTGAACCTGCGGGGAGGCAGTTGCCAGCTGCCAGCTGCGTGCAAACTGAAACAGCAGATGCCTACAAACACTCTGCAAGTAGCTGTCATAGCTACTTTTTTAGTAAATTAGAATACATATATAGGTAGTAACTAAGGCAACCGAGTAACTTCATCTGACTCCAATGCCGATCTAAATATCTGTAACAGAAAATCAAAAAATCAATCATTGTGCAAATGAGCACTCCCATATGGCTCCAAACTGCGCATGGCAACGAATTATCGTCTCAGCAAATACTTCCCAAGTGATGACTTGAATGGCTTGATCATGTAATAAACAATTCCTCTGCTCGTTGTTACCGTTGTCCAAACCCCATTCCTTTCCCGCAGCCAACGCAAATCTGTAAAACCGTACCCCTTTTCCCCATCAAATAAAATATTGACACTAATCTGGCAATACGCAGCCATTCCTCATGACCCCCTGTGCAGCGAACGCTCGCGGAAAGCCTGCCTGCTAACTCCATACGCAGAGGCCGACCTGACGCGACACGCCCGCGGCGACGCCGACCGCCTCCTCCCCCGGAACCTCTTGCGCTTCCGCGGCGCGTTTCTCTCCCGCCCAAACACCTCCTGCCAGCTCGGCGGCGCGCGGTGCGGGTGCGCGAACCAGCAGTCGGCCTCGTCGTGCGGTATCGAGCGCGGGTGGTTCGCGGCGCAGTAGCCGCAGCGCTGGTTGTCGCGGTTCTTCTTCTTGGTAAATGGCTGATTCTTGCTCTTGTTTTTCTTTCTCATGCTTTTAGGTGAAGTCGGGGCTCGCTCCGGGGTGGCCGTCGCTGTCGCTGCAGGCGTGGGCAGTGTTCGCGGCGTTGCTGGCATGCTGTCCTTCTTCATCAACCATTCGGTGACGGAAGCTCGTGTTTCGGGGAAGGGCTGGCCGGTTGTCGTAGTCATTGCAGTCATCCACTCGTTGTACCATCCAGGCTCTGTCGTCTTGATACCCTCCACTACAGAGGACACAAACAGCTGTTCGAGGACTTCCTTGGCTGTACCGGCGCCGTCACCGTAGCGCTTCATCAAGTCGTCATGGAGGCGCTGCACCATGTATAAGTAATCTTTGACAGTCTGCGTAGAAGGGTCGAGACTTGCACGCGACAGCCCGACGAGGTCCCTGTGTAGACCCTCTCGCTTCGCGCAGAGCTCGCGCTGCTGTGCCTCCTCCTCGTCGACAATCTCCCTGAGCTTGCCCAGAGTTTCCAGGACGGATGCATCCTCACAAACCCATCCCCGTGTGCTAATCTCGTAGATGAGGCTCTCGGAGACCATGTCCACCAGAATTTCCATGGCTTGGTCTTGCTTGTCATTGTATCGATTTGTAGCGTCCACGGCGCTGGGGGTTGCGTGCTCCGGTGGGTTGTCTATCAGGACCTGGCGCAGACCGAGTCTGCTCAGCTTCATCCGGAACTTTATCTGCCACGAGTACCAGTTGTTCCGGCCCTTGAGCTTCTCGGTGCCCAAAGTATCGGACGGAGTCGAGTCTGTGGACAGACTCATCGTGCTGGCGTGGGCAGGGGAATTCTGAAGGTGTGGCAAGATTGGAATTTTCCGTAAGGCAGAGTTTACAAACAATGTTGGGAAGTGAAGGGAAGGAGGTATTCGAGACTGGGGTGAGTGAATAAACGGCCGGGCCCTCACTTGGCAATGAGCAAACAATCATGTGCAGCTGCGTTTTTATTCAGATTTATGAAATTTGAAAACATATTTTCTTTTAGACCCGCCCATTTCCAGAAAGCTACCATAACCCTGCAGCGCAAATAGCGACACACCTCAATCAGAATGAGCAATCATAACCAGCAATCAGAATCAGCAACCAGTATCAGTCTCCAACAGATCAAATGAGCAAATAACCGAAACCGAAACAACGCGACTGTCGTAGGTTTTCCCATGCATCAATATGTACCTAGAACACGGGACTAC
Organism: Lecanicillium sp. G3; assembly: GCA_037575805.1. Classification (NCBI taxonomy): domain Eukaryota; kingdom Fungi; phylum Ascomycota; class Sordariomycetes; order Hypocreales; family Cordycipitaceae; genus Lecanicillium; species Lecanicillium sp. G3. The sequence goes on along the minus strand of JAZHPD010000031.1, from coordinate 243,398 downwards.
TCTTTCTCAATAAGCCAATTCGAGAGAGACTCTGGCGTAAACTCGACGGGGCACTCCTTGCCGGTGGTGAGTCCCCCCATCCAGTCCTTGTAGAGCGCCGGCAAATGCTTCCTGGTTCGTTCCACGGCAGAGGACATGAACAACTCGTCTAGAAATTCCTCCGCCTTTCTGCCCCTGAACCCCTCCTGAAGAGATTCGTGGTAAGAGTTTTGCCTGGGCAACGTGATCGGTGAGAGACGCGCAGTCGCTCTTCACTGTGATCCTCGCAAACTCGACCAGCTGCGAGTGCAGGTAAAGACGTTCCTTGCCCTTTGAGCTTTTGAGTTACCTCTTCAGCTTCGCGCATATGCCGTGCGCCGTTTCCTCTTTGATGTTCCAGCCCGTTTCGGAGAGTCGTGCCATTATCTTATCCGACAGCCGATTGACGACGATGCCCACGCCAAGTAACTCGTCCATGTCGCGCTCTCTGATTTGCGGATTTTATATAGGGGGTGCTGCGTAGATGAGGTGACGAAGACCGGCTGAGGCGAGAGCCAGTCTCGTACTTAGTTCCCCGCTGCCCTAGTTGCACGATCCATGCAACTCCTCGTTGTTCTCGGGTTGTTCTCGCTTCTCGTCTCTCGATCTTCTTCTTCTGCGTCTCCTTCTTCGTCGCTTTCTTCTTTTTCTTTCATTTTCATGCTTGTGTCTCATTATTGCTCCCAGGGCTGCACCGGAAGTTCGAAAGCTCTACACCGAGATTGTCTGAAAAAACATCCATTGCAGCTAGCAAACGACTTGTGGAAGCAAAGAGTCGAAAGCTGCCAGTGGAATGCCTCTGATTTAAAAAAAAAAAAAAATCAAAAAAAAATCTGAAGTAGTTCGGATTCAGGAGTTGAAGGTTGAAAACCAAGTGGCAGATGTGCCAGAGCAGACGTTGCTCCAGCACTGAGGAGGCAGTTCCGAGGAGCTCCGATTCATGCACCTGCTGTTTGCCCGTTTGCTGGACCATTCACTCGCCCGTCAACTAGCACTCATCCTGGAACAGCCTTTTGATCTGACAATTACAAGTTCTTTATTGTTCCAACATGAGAATAAAACATCTATGCCAACGCCTTTTCTATGATCTCTGCAGTGAAAAGGAAAGTCCAGTAAAAAGGCCCCGCCCAAAAAATGCTAGAACAAGTACAGCCCATGCGCCAGTATACATACATCTCGTATTTTCCTCCTCTTGTCATAAGTGATTATGAATATTTTGGTATCAATCGCGTAAAGAAATAGAACAGAAAAAGAACGAAAACGAAAACCCCAAGTCATCAACACGTTATAAAACCACACGCAATTTTGCCGATTGGGGCCACATTATATGAGCACTTTGAAGCTGCTATTTTCGGACAACTTGCCTGAATCTTCCTTTCTCCACGCACTCGCAGCGGCAGAGAGAACAGTGGTGCTCTCGTGTATGGTTGCTTTTTTCTCGGCGCCCACCTCGCCCCATTTGCTCTTGGCTGCAGGCAGTGGACTTGAACGCTCGCCAGGCTGCGCTCCTTCGCGGTTGACTGAAAGTGGGTTGACTGAAAGCGGGTTGACTGAAAGTGGGTGGACTGAAAGTGGGTTGAAAGGTGCCTCATGGACGATGTCTTTAAACGACATGTTGGTCGGGTCCCGCTTGCCAATGCGGCGCCAATTCTCTGCGGAACCAAATGAGGGTTCAGTCAGGAAGCTTCTGCTTTCGCCAGAGACAGCATCATACCACGGCTGGCCTTCGCCGGTGTTGCTTGTGGTGAGGTATGCTTGCTCGGGTTGACGGACATCCGTATTGCCTGCATCGGATACAGTGATGGTTTCCCAGTTGAGATCAGAGGCTTCGCTTTCATTGATAGTCGATGCCGCGGGTCTGGCGTTTCGGCCTCGCTCGTTCACGGGAAGGGCAACCGAGCTCGTCGTCATTGTTGAGAAGGTATCAATGCTTTTTTGTTCCCGGTGTTTAGGTTTGCATGAAACTTTCGAAGCCTTCCTGATTGACGCATCGCCATGATCAACACTCTTGCCATACCTCGATGTGCCGATGTCGCCGAGATAGTTGGGCGTGGGGAAGACCTGGTGTGTTGAGTCGGAGATGGAAGGACTCCGCGATGCATCATCGTGCATGGACTTGGCACCGCTCATGTAGGGAACATCGCCGTCAACGGTTTCCCAGGAACGTCTACCATCTTGGCTTGCGGGTGGGCTGATGCTTCGGATCGTCGAAGGCGGTGACCGGTGTCCTATCACCCTGACTGGCATTGCTTCGTAGTCTTCTGTGCTACCGAGAGTCTCTGAGGACCGTCTTCCACTGGAGGCACGAGGGACAGATTCCATGTAGGCGGCTGCGTTGGGTTTCAGCATGTGCTTTTCGTTGTTTGGCACAATTGACATTTTCTCCCCGTGGCGCATAGATGATTTGGAGCCGTTTACCCGCAGACTACCGGCTACAGGACCAGAGACCTTGGACCGAGTCTTGCTAGACAGGTAGCTGCGGCTTGCCCGGCGACGTCGCATGAAGCATACAAAAAGCATTAGAATGAGAGCAATGAAGAGAATCGGAATTATGGTCGCCAGAAGAATGTCTCCGGTGCTCAGTCTGCCGGACTGGGCAGCAGGTGACTCGGTCGGTTTATCAGTTAATGTGGACGTCGGACTGCTGGTCGTGACGGAAGTGCTCGTTGGAGTGCCATCGGGTGCCAAAAAGTTGACATGCAGCTTCTCGCGTTCGGACAAGCCAGACGACTTGGAGCTAGCGTCCACAATGACGTCAAAGTCGCCTTTGGCGTTCTTGGGCACATTGCCATAAATCCTGAAGCCGTCGACCTTGAGCCAGTCTTCGGTCGGGCTAACGTTGATCTTCAGGTTGATGTCGCTCGGGTCCCACAAGTATTGGCTGAGATCAACGTCGAACTTGCCGCCTGGACGAGCTTCCATATCCTCAAAGGTAGATTTAAAGAGACCAGTTGCAACATTGACAACAACCAAGACGTCCAAAGTGGCAGAGAGCTTGTCGCTGAAGGTGATGGTAAAGTTGCTCGAGTGATCGCCTTCGCGCGGGGTACCGCTGAGCTTGCCAGTGGCTTTGTCGTAGTTGAGCCACTTTGGCATGTTCTTGGTTGTAACGTCGAGATCGCTCGATTTGACGGGCTTCTGGTCGAGATCAATTGCGTTTTCCAGGCCCGAGTAGTTGACGGCGGTGCCTCTGGTGGCATTGAGTGTGACAATGGGGTTATCGGTTGTCAGCTTATGGCTACCAACGACGATATTGAAGGTAAGTGAGGCGGCAGCAAATCCGACAATGTCTGATGCAACGAGACTGAAGCCGAAAGTTTGAGGCGGCTGAACCAACGACTCGAATGGCGGCGTTTTGCCGGAAAAGGTGAGCGACTTGGCGTCAAACTTGATCCATGCGGGAAGTGGGCTCTTGTTGGAGGAGACGGCGTAGTAGTTGAGGCCGCTGTTTTTGCCAAACGTGTCTTGGTCAAAGCTGTACTTGAATTCGGTCGCGGGGTAGGACAGGACAGAAGAAGGAGCGGAGAAGTTGCCAAAGTTCTTTATTTGCTCATCGAGAGGGATCTCAACAGCGGGAGCGGGCTTCCTGGAAATGACGAGGGTCGAGTCCATGGTAGTAGAGCCGGTATCGTCGGTGGCGACAATGTCGACTTTCTGGCCGACAACCTCGTCATCGCCAACATCGCCGTCCTTGGGGGTTCCGTAAAGTCTGCGGTTCTCGCTCTCTATTGAGAGCCAGGAAGGCTTATTTTCGCCGAGAGAGTATGAAATGTTGGATTCGGACTCGAAAGTGTGCGCCGAGAATGAGTAAGTGAAGAATGTGTTTAATCGGGCAGCAAGAGGCAGCTGCGCATTGAGCGGAAAGGTGAGCTTCGGAGCGGCCACTGCAAAGCTGGCCAGTTGCAGAGCCATGAGAATTATCGCGAGTGTGGCCATGATGACTCTGCAGCGCCGTTGTGACGAACGCTAGATTGGTCGTGATACTCCAGGGAGCAAAGAGCCACGATGAGATGCAGTTGCAAAAGCGATGTAAGGGCGGATGGTTTTGGTGATAGGTAAGGAGAAGAGAAGGGGAGAAAAAAAAGAAAAGCGCCGACGAGGTGCAGGCGACGAGGGGGTGTATCAATGTCTTCAGCGAGAGTCTGCAGTATCAGACGGCCTGCTTGCTGGCCACATTTTGTCGATACTGCCCCCTTCATTCCTACACAATCGCCCCACGGCCATTGTGCGGGAAGAGACGATTGATTGGGAGAAACAGCGGTCCCAGATGTGTCCGCAGTCCCGGCCAAGAGAAAAAAGCACACGTCCATTGCGACAAGAGGCGGAGGTGTCTCGTGTCTGGCAGGTCTCAAGGCAACGCGTAAAGCACCTGGGAGGGGGGGTTCTGCCGACGCGGGAGGTGAACGTGTTGAGGAACGAGGGCTGGGCATATGGAGCGGTACATTCCAGTGCGCGGTGGTGACACGACGGACGAGCGAGCATGTGGGAGGGTGAGACGTGGGGCGGCAGCGCTATTGAACGGGGCATGATCGATGACAAGACTTTTGAGAATGCGGATGACGAAGATTGGAGAGAAAAATCGATTCGGGGCTGTTTAATTGAAATGGGTGAGGGTATATCGGATTCTGCAGTTGCGCCGTGTCAAACGGTTGACCGTGGTACCTGTAGTAGAGATCGGACGTCTGGGCATGAGCAAACGGGCTATCGGCGTCGCGTGAGGGCAGCCCGTGTCGGCCGGTGCCAAGAGCGCGACTCAATACCTAATGGGCAGCGCATGTCCTTGGAGGCTCAATGACTCAATGGCTCAATATTCCTTGGTGAACGGAGCTTCGAAGCTGGCAGGCGAAATGGCCATCCTAGATGATGGACATGTACAGAGTAAAGAGGCAGTGGGCGGCGGACGGAGCTTTACAAGGTTTGGCGATGTACTATTCTTGGGGCTGCGCATGCCTGGGGCAGGCACGAGGTACCGGTACCTGGAATTTGGGTGGTGGCTGGTGGTTGGACGAGGTACCACTTACAGGCTAGCGGCGAACCTTCTGTCAGCTGGCAGCACGTTTACAATTGGCAATGTCGAATTGGCTTGAATTAATATGTGAATGAAGTATCTAGGCAACTACGAGAAAATAGAGAAAATTGGACAAGACTAAATCAACCAGAAATGCAAAAGTTTTTAGCAACGCAGAAACAAGATGGCCAACAGGAAACGCAAGCCAGTGTCGGCTATGCATCACCAACCCTCACCATCATCTCCTCATTGAGCTGACCACTTCAGACATGACCATCATCGTACGTGCAATTTGTGTAATGATCCATGCTTGTTATGCAACAATAAGATCCAACGTAAATATTGTTTTAAACCTCAGGGTCCAGCCATCATAGGTGTAGTTCCAGTTATTTGCTGACATGTTCTGTGATGGCAACATTGGGAAACCACTCAGAAACGTGTGGACTTGCCGCCTGTAATCCCACATTTTATTTATCTATTTTTATTTTATTTTATTTTACTTTGATTTTATTTTATTTTATTTTATTTCTTTTTTTTAAATTTTTTTTTGTGGCCGGATCTGACATCTGATAGAAGCGTCTGAGCCAGTACTGGATGTGGCTTACTTCCACAGGAACGAGAACAGCCACAGAAGCATGGAGAAAAAAGAGCGGCAAATGGTCAAAGTGCAAATCCGGGAGAGCATACCACTAGTTACCATGGCTCAGAAATAGCTCGCCAATTGTCCAGGTGAGACAGCTTCTACTTGTCCCAGTCAAGCGTCCAAGCACATCTCACCTGGGTTACAGAAAAAGGTACGCGGTACGTACCAGTATCTGATCTGGCGACCCGTTGCCGTGTTCCCTGCCAGGCACCTCAGACCAATTGAAACACCAAGCCGCGACTAAAACGGACAGGCTAGCTGGCTTTACGATGGCTTCAATTACGGACACGGACAGGCAGATAGACACCGAAGCGAGATGCACAGAATTCTACGTAGTTGCGTGCCGTAATCATGCACACCAGAATATATGCACATATATGCATGTAGCCTGCACGCACTTACACAGTGTAGATAAGAATCGCCTTATCGGGACAAGGCAGCGGGACCCTCTTAGTTTGGCGGTCCAGAATTGGGTCTGAGGGTCTAAATAATCATATAGGCAGTATTGCACAAAGACGGAAAAACACCAAAGAGGCCCTCGCCCGGAAAAAAAAAATTCAAGGACGATCACAAGAAAGGGGGAAAAAAGCGCAAACCCAGACGCACGACTCTCCTACATTTTCCTGCGGACTTTTCGACCAATTTTTCCTTTTCTTCAATCCGAATCGCTGCCCTCCCCACGCCAATCTAATCCCGATCCAGGGCCCGTCACGAGACAGGGACGCACAGCAAGCCAGACAGCCAGCCATTAGCCATTGGCGATTAGCCATTAACTAGCCATTGGCCAGCGCCATGGGAGACCTCGCCAGTTCACCGTCTCACTCGCCGCCGTTTGGCGCTATCCACATCAGCGAGGATCTCACGCCGCTCCCCCATCTCAAGCCCGCTGGCAACACCGACGTGACTTTTGATGGCCAGCTCTCCCGCCCACTCCGTTTGCGCGAGGACCTGCGCACCGGCTGCGGCGGCCAGACCTGGCCCGCGGGCATGGTTCTCGGCAAGCACATGCTTCGCTATCACCGCGAGAAGCTCCAGGATGCCAGGATGTGAGTGTAGTCCACCTCTTCAATCTTGGTGGAGGGGGAAGAGCGCACGGCAGATGTCCAGCTACGCAAGGGAGGGAGGGAGATTCCGCTTCGGCCAACGAGCTGGGATTATCCCCCGGCGCCCCCCTGCAGAAAGCACGAACCGCACTAGAGACCGAAACCTGCAGATTTGGAAAAAGAACAAAAAAGCAGACAGAAGAAAAATTGCTGACCAGGGCGCAGACTAGAACTCGGTGCCGGCGGAGGTCTGGTCGGCCTCGCGGTCGCGCTAGGCTGCGGCGTCGAGAGCCGTCTCATGCTCACCGACCAGGACGCGATGCTGGAGCTCATGAAACACAATATCCAGCTAAACGAAGTCGGGGACAAGGCCACCGCATCTATACTAAACTGGTACGCTACAACTTCTGGGTCAAAGACAGTACCGCACTTGACGGAGGATGGGAGGGTGTGGCTACCGTTTCTTTTTCGCTCATCCCAGCTAACGTTCGTTCGCAGGGGAGAACCATTACCCCAAGAGGTCGTCGACTACAGGCCCAACGTGATTCTCGCCGGCGAGTGCGTCTACTTTGAGCCCGCCTTCCCGCTGCTCATGCAGACGCTCAAGGATCTCATTGTGCTGAACCCCGACGCCGTCATTTACTTTTGCTTCAAGAAGCGCCGCCGCGCCGACATGCAGTTTGTCAAGATGGCCCGCAAGGCCTTTACCGTGGAGGAGGCTTTCGATGAGGACCGACCCGTCTTTTCGCGGGAATCCCTCTTCCTCTTCACCTTTACGGCCAAGCGCAAGACTGGCGGTGCCAACTCTGGCAAGCCAAAGCAGGCCGAGACAGCCACTGTGGAGCGAGGCTGAAGCATCGTCCGCTCCCGTAACTTGCTTGGGAGGCATATTCTGTCAACTTGCTGCATCTCGTCATAATTCTTTTGGCTTTTCTATAAGCTCGAGCCAACCATTGGGCGGGATGTAGCCCATTTCTTACCCGTCGAGCCAGCCTCTTTTTAGGCTGAAGCCCATGGTGGTTGGGACGTGGAATGCCAGGCGCAGTACGGGAACTGTCAAGGAATGCCGACGGGACCCAGCTCACCACTAGAGCGAGAGAGAAAAAAGCGTGTCCGCCCCCCACATCGGAAAAAGGGGCCGCAGGAAACAGATATATCGATTCCGACATGACAATCGAGGCAATAGTATCGCCCGCACACTGCTAAGAGACCGCATCATACCAAACGATGGTGTGCGCAAGGGACGCGGGCGGCACCGTGGGCCACGTACAGAGGGCTTGCCTCTCGTCTCCGCCTCCTTTGTCGTTGTTTTTTTTATTTTCCCTTTACTTGCACTTTTCCGGTGGTTTTCTTTATTCCCTCGGCTTTATCCGGGGGAAGCACATAATGCGCATAAAATTACCATCTGATATATACCGGGCGACATATAGCGCAGCCCACTCTCACGATTCATTAGAAAAATAGCATATAGAGATAGAAAGAACATGATATAGACCACTTTCAAGGGACCAATAGAATAATTAAATGAATCTAATGTAAATATAAAATATACCAAGAATAACATTACAGCTATCAAGGGATATAAATTTTATATTAAAGCAAGAGTAACTAGTAAAGTTAATAAAAAATCTGCATAGAGAGCCTACATTATCCATAGTGAAAAAGCAATAGTTATATGAGAAAATATGAAAGAATAGTTACATCTGATCGCGCCAAGCGATTTTCTAGTAGACAGGAAAGCGCGTCACTCTTTTCAGAGCCCTGAGAGCCATAAATACAGGTACTCGACAAGACTGATGTGTTGAAAAGCAATGTGCTTTCTGAGGCATTGTTCGAGTCTTCTTTCGTTTGCTAAGAGGCGTCCGCATAACCCTGGCCAGAAGGCCATATGGGCTCATGAGACTTCGCTGTTGTTGTGCCGAACGAAAGGCGGCAGCCTCCCGGATACTGTCCCAGATACCCTCGGGGGTGATGGCATGAGAGGTGCGGAAGATCTCCCCATTGCGCTCTACACTATTGAATACCCCATCTCGCGGCCTGATTTGCGTGGGCTGGCTGCGGAGCTGGAGGAAGAGTACGTTGTCGAAAATCTCAACGGAGAGGATATCCAATCTCATCCACCTGGCACCTGCATCGTCGCTGTATCAATCTAACACTCCAGTCCGCGCTCGAAACGCACGTACGGAAACGAAAACAGAGACGAGCTCGAGTACTTTCCTCCGGCCCTCCTCGAGATTGTTCGGCGCAGGGGTTGTGGGTTGTGCACGTTCAATTTGAGACTGTCACCTAGTCGAGTTCCGGCTCGAGACTGCAGACGCCGGTGATGTGTATCGCGTTTTGAGAGACGATGAGAATTTGGCAGATTAAATGAAGAAGATCGGGAGATGAAGGAAAGCGAGCAAGGCAAAAAGGAACGGCATATAACAAACGCATAATATACAAAACTAATTTAAACAAAGCAGCTAGCTGTAAAGCAGATAGGGCAGAAAGCAGAGTTTTAAGGTCGACGCCATAAGCCAATAGAGCAGTACAAGAACCAATAAAGCAAGGACGTGGGATAAGAACGGATGAAGTAGAGCAAAAACCAAGAGTAGAGCACAAATCAGGATAAAATAAAGCAAACAAAAATGGCAACACAAGACAAGAAAAATAAAGCAAACAAACCAGGCGGCGCCGCAAAAGCTACAATACGCATCGCAGAACATACAAGCCCCATTCAGGAACTGGCATCGGCCCCGCGCAGAGCCACCTCCGGAGCAGTCCCATAAAGCTCCAGCATGAAGCCGATGAGGCGGCGGACAAGGTGAGCCATATGGCCTGGCTCATGCGTGAGATATGGCCCAAACTGACGCATCACGAGCCCCCAGCGCACTAAATTGATTAATATCACATTCAGCGCTCTGTTACAAGGCGAGTCTAAAAGTGTCGCATGGGCAGCCCGATGCCAATTATGCGGTCAAGTGGCGAGCAGCCATTTACTAGGCGGCCATGAAGCCTGCTGCTGTTCTTGGGCGCCTAAGAAAAGTGGCTGCAGGTGGTTGGTCAGAGACCTGAATAAAAATGCGAAATTGATTGGGTATCATGTTTAAAATAACAATTTGCAAAAAGGATGGATAACAAGTTTGTAAGGTAGTTGTCTCGGATATATTCCTGCCAGCTGGCAGTCTGCTCCGTGGATGCAGCGACTTCATTCGCACTGCACTGCACGCCACACCACACCACACCACACCACACCACACGGCTGCCTTACAAGGCAATCTGCGGCGCTCGGTTGACACCATCTCTTCTGCTCGGGGTAGCAGGCTCCGCTGGTGCCTGGTACTGCGTTGGGCCAACGGGACCCGACGCCATCCAGCGAAGCAGCGTCCAAGCGTCCGGCCCCGGCTCAGGCCCAGAGAGGTCAAGTATTCGCGACTGGCGCAACACGAGCCTGCTTTGCTTGTGGTCAAAGTGCGCCTGCGTGACTCGGGCGGTCTCGTTGCGGCAAAAGGTGCCGACGAGGATGGGTTTCGTGTGGTGGTGCGTGAAGCACGACTTTCGCAGCTGGTGCTCCGTCATCTTGACGGCCGCCTCGACTTCAGACCGGAGCAGGACATCGGGCACGGGGCTAGAAGAATCGAGCATGATGCAGACTGCGTGCGGCTTATCGGCCGGGGGTTCAGCGAAGTAGACCCATGAGCCCTTGTACTGGAGATGCGTAGCCTTATAGCATCCGCCATAGCCATACTCATGTCGGGGCAGCTCCAGGCCAATCAGCTCAACAATATCCTCGTATGTGTGGTCCCAGCGCGATAGCTCTGGATCGCTAGAAAAAGACGTCAGTACATGTTCTCTTCAGGGATGAGCTCGTCCGTCTACTTACGTCACGGGTTCCCAAACGTTCTCTGTAATGGTCTCTAAATTTAAAAGGCGAATCTGGAACCAGGCAGATCTCCAACGGGCAAACGTCAGCGGCTCAACGAGGGCCGGGTTATGTCGTTCTAAGTTTCGCCAACCCGAGTCCTCGGACCATGATTCGTAATCGAGACAGTTTTGTGTCCAATCGCACGGGCTAAAGAAGCGCGTCGATATGTCGCTATCTACCGAACTGGCCCAACTATCGACATTGAGCGGCGCGCCGCGAGCTATCGAGAGCTCTTCTAGCTGTTCATCTGAAATAGTGGCTGTGGTGTCCGTCTTGAGGATGCTGTATAGTCTGGTGATGTGGTCGAGCTTGGAACGCTCGATAGTGGCGGGCCGCTCAACGGGTGTGTCTGGGGACGAGAGGCTGTGGCGGCAAGCCATGATGAAGTACGGTTTTACTGCGGAATGTAGATGACATTCGTATGCAGTGTGCGTTGTGTAGTGATGGTGTAAATTGTTAGAGGGAGTTGATGAATTGCGAACATTGTTTGTGCGTGGTCGCGGCTTTGGTGATGTTTCGGAGATCGGTGGCGGCCAGGTGGTCGCGCTGTCAGAGCAACGGCACCATTACACGTGCCACACACGTACACCCACTAACTAATCAATTTAGAAGTTTGTTTTAGAAAAAAAATCATCAGCACTACCAAACGGGACGCCAAACCGGATACTCTCACGTCGTTTGATCTTTCGCCTTGCAGGCCTCTCGGGCAATCCCAACGGATTCCCACTTTACACGGCCGTGTTCAAGCTTATTCTGACCTTCGGCGAGATGGGGGAGGTTAAAATCTGACATCTTCTTTCACGCCAAGTCCTGGATTTGGGGCTCGGGTCAGCTCTTAAAGTGACGGGCAAAGAAGAGATTACATTGGTGGGAAATATGCCTATTTTGGCATTGAGCAGCGCGCGACCGACGTCAGGAGCTTTGGTATAGTTATGAGCTTCCTCCTGTCCGCAGCACCCTCTATCGTGAAATCAAGGCTCGGTATATTGGTAAAATATGACAATATATCATTTTTTTTGTTTTATTTAATATAACACTCACTCTCTAATACGTCATTTATTTGTTTATACGATGCGCGCCAGACCACTTACACCGGCAGCACCGACGTTTACGCTCTTCGGGCAGCTCCCCTGCGAACTACGGCTCAAGATCTGGGAAGACTCGTTCCCAGAGTCCGAAGGCGGTGCCGTCTACTTCTTCCGCGACTGGAAGTGGAAGCCACACATCCCCAGCTCCGGGCCCAACACACCGCCGCCCATCATTGAGACGGACGACGAGCTCTGCGAAGACATTGTCAACCCGCACGTGCCCATCTCCCTTCCCCAGATCCTCGTGAGCCACGAAGCCCGCGAAGTCGCCCTGAAGTGGGAGCGTAAACACGGCATCCAAGTACAGATCCACGAGCGCGCGTGGGACGAGGACCGCGACGCGGGCGGCCGCATCGTCGCGCGGCCGTGGCACCCCTCCCGCGGCGACGCCCTCTACGTCGGCTCCGACGTGTGAGAATCCTTCACCCGGCGCGCCTGCACGTTCCCCTTTGACGCCGCGGCCGCGGTCCTCCACGGCACAGTGGACTGCGGCTACGGCGCGCTCAACGAGGCTGGCGGGTTCCCGTCCGCGTCGTCGGCGCCGGCGTGGAACCTGTACGGACGGCCGAGCCCGCGCGGCGTGGGGGTGCGGCGGCTGGCGATCCCCGCGGGGGACGTGCGCGGCCGCGAGTTGGCGGGCTTGCTGCACTGCTTCCCGCGGCTGGAGGCGCTGCAGCTGGTGTACGGCGGGCTGCCGCAGCCGTGCGAGCGCGAGGAGGAGCCCGTCGTGCCTCGGCGGTGGTCGCTGGCGCGTCCGCGGGGCGGGGTGACGGCGTTTGCGTATGCGGACGCGGACGCGCCGTGGGGAGGGGGCCGGTATGCGCCGCGCGAGGGGGCCGCGGTGCTGGAGGGCGAGGCGCTCGCGAAGCACGCTGCGGGTGTGGAAATGATGCTGCTGCGGGAAATTAAGCAATGCGAGGTCGAGAGCGAGGCGCGGGACGCGGTCGAGACAGCGGACAGTTTGCCGTTTACGGTGGAAGCGGTGGTGTTTGTCCGGGAGCACTGAGCTTTTCACCTACTTCAGAGGCTCACATCTTCACCGGTGGGAGGGCTTCTACTCACTTGTGATTTGAGGCATGGTGTTTGAGTGCGAGAGAGATGTGACATCTCCGCGGCGAGTGTTGATTTCTGTTCTCCCGTTACCCCTCAATCTATTTGCCCATCGCAGGTTTCGGAGAAAATGATTTACATATTCACTGTACCTATTCGATTCAGTTGATGACGTGTAAATATTGAAAAGGCACAGCATCATCTGCCGCAGTGTACGTACATATTAACCCGTCATGCGGGCGCCGATTACACACGGAAATACAGTACATAGGATATGTTGTATACAACACCAAGCAAATAGCAAGAAACATCCAGGATAAAGACGCACGAAGCTACGGGTCGCGTCAAATTACATGCATTAAATACATTCAGATTGGTCCGCTCATGCACCATGCGTCCTGCAGGGTTCCTGTATTCTTCGCCCAACCGGACGTCTACACGTCAGTCAACGTCGCACAGCCGCTTTGTTTTTTTTTTCCTTCCCATGTACGGCGTGTAGAATGTGTATGTCGATAATGATTATGGTGGCCCTGTCATCTCTCCAATAATGCCCGCTTCGACACTTTTTGGCCCGAGGGTCGCGCTTAAGTGATGATGGTCTGTTACCCTGGGGAATTATGTTTGGACGCTTTCTCAGCAGCGTTGACTGCCGCACATGCGCTATACGCCAGTCTTTTTTTGTATATACTTTTCATAGTTCACAAAACGCTTATAGAGCAACTTAATATTTCAAAGAGAGCGAAACTACAGTTCCTCAATTGCTTGTGTGAACACTGCGTCTGAGTTGTTTGCGGGCTCCCTAAGGCGGATCCTCTGTAAACGCTTATCCGAAAGCCAACCACCATTGGAGAACGGTATGACAAGGATAGAAGATGTAAATACTCAAGCAGTCCCTGTCGCTTCATATTGAATCTAGGTGCTGTGTAATAGCTGAATGATTTCTATTGCGTCATGTTATGCTTCCATGCATCTATCAATACAAAGGAACAATCTAGTTTACAATGCAAGGCGCGAGACGTTCGTCTAGGTATAAAATGCGCCCGCCCACTTCTGACGGAAAGGATACGAAATCGTCTTGGCCAGCCAGGGCCAGCTCGCCGTTGACGTAGACCAGACGTGTAGTGTTGGCGTTGTTCCAGCCGCCAGTGCGGTCGACGATATTTGCGGGGTGCGGTTGTGCTCAAGACCGTAGCTGTAGCCGTCCTCGTCGGTGAAGAAGCCCTCGCACTGGTCGCAGACGCTTTGCATGGAGGCGGTTCGCGTGACGACGCCAGAGTCGCCAGGAGCCGAGCCCTCCAATTTTTGGAAACTAAAAATACAAATACCGCAATTAGTACGTCCTGGAGAGGACAGCAAGACAATTTGCAAAACTTACGCTTCGTTGCAGAGCATCCACTGCCACTGCAGATTGCGCTTGTTTTCCACGGTGCGTTCGGTGAAGACAATGCTGCTGGTGTTATGCGTGTCCCAGCAAGAAGGAGGGTTGGTGCTGTTCTTGGACGAGTCGCCAAGTCACTGCAGCTGTCCGGCGCAAACTTCTCGCGGAGCCACTTCGCCAGTACAGACACAGCTCTGCAGGTGCCAACGCCTGCCTCGCCAGGGATGGGCTTGGTGTTATTCTTGGCGCCGATGCCGTCAATGTAGTCACACATCTGAAAGGGCGTATTGCTCTCGTATGGAGTTCAAAAGCACGTCCTGCCAACCCTGGTGACCGCTGACAAGGGCCCAACAGCTTTTCGACAATGTACTTGATCGCCAGCTCTTATGTCCTTGGTGCAGTTGCGAGTCGTGGCCTGCTCGACGGCAGTGTAGTACTACAAAAACTCGGCGACATGGTTGGCAACAGCCGCGACTGCGTAGTACGCCCACAGGTCCCGGGGCACAGCTTGTTGACCCAAGTAGTGAGGACACCAGGGCAAGATCCCCAGTCAGCACCCAGGGCGCATTGTGAGGGTGCGTGGTTTCTCCTCTGTTTTGTTGCCTTACTCCTGAAAGTTGTATCTTTCATTGAAATTCTAACTCAGCATAGTCTTTGGTATGCCCTGACGAGTCATATCTTTCGTGGAGATTCCTGTTCGGCTTTCGGCATTATATCCCGGCTAGGAGAGAATACCTTTTCAGCTACTATTCTAAAGGCTGTACACGTCGTCATCAAAGTCGCCAGTAGTTTTTTCCAACTCTAGCTCAGGAAAGTCTAAACCATGTAAGGGAAAGGCAAATGTCTTACTCGACCGCGTCTCAGTGGTATATATGTTGAGTTCCATATCCAGCTTCACAAGGGTATCCAGCCGCACAGGGGTATCCGGCCGCAAAGAGGCTTTGATGCTCGCCGGACGCTTCCACTTGTGGGTCTGATGATTGATATAACATCTACTCCTCACATATCATATTCAAACGATATCGTAGTTTCAACCGCTGCTATAAAGGCGGTGGAAATGTCGTAGAGTCGAACGATCACGTCTTAGAGCTTCCATTCTAAAAATGAGATACTATTTTATGACAACGATGATTTTACCCTAAACAGATGACACACTGGCGCCTAGGTTGAACGTTGGTATAAATAGAGGACCATACTCTCTTCGTCTGGCCTCTATCTTCCGTTACTCACTACACTTCCAGCAATCGCAAGCAAACAGAACAACAACCCTAAGACTTGATAAGCGCTACGACAATATGCGTATCTCCAGACTTTCTTCTCTCCTTTTTGTGGGTGTTACAACACTTGGAGGCGTTACTTGGGCCGCAGGGCTCCCTTCCGCCTTCGTTGGCTCCGTGCTCGAGGATGTGAATAACCGTGCGAACGCAGCCGGCCTTCCAGCGCTCACGGGCGACGAGTTGAGCGAGTTTACGGACGTGTACGATGCTTTCAAGAAGCTCAAGAGCATCAAAAACTTCAGCAATGTGGCGAGTAAAGTTGTTCGTTGCAAATTCGCTGCCCCGCTTCACCGCCTGCTTTTTCTGAAAGTCCGCCCCACTTTCAGCACCTGCCGCTTTATAGATTTCTATAAGACCTGGCCACCTCCCCCCCTCCTTACCTTCCCCCGTCAGCCCATGGCTTTCACATTCCCTCCCGTTTTGTCTGTTGGACCCGTCGCCCCCGACAGCGTTGTGCGCCATGAACCCGTCCGCACACCCCTATCGCGACACTGTCAGCGGACAGCGGACGCTGCACGCCGACTTCCTTCCCTGCGCTCCCCCATCCAGAGTTGAAGGATGAGCTTTCCAACACTGCTTCCGCGCTAAGCCGCTACTCTTCGATGCTTCAACGTCCCTTCCCGCCGAGTTCTTTGCTGCCAGAATACTGCCGAACCTGACGAAGAAAATAAAGAAGACTGCCAGAGCTACCCGGTCGTCGCTATCGTTCGCGTCGCGTCTGAAGCTGCCCACCGCGAAAACGGCAGGATGGCGCATTGCCACGTCAGCTCCTCCAGGCCTGCGACATGGTTACCTCCGCGCTGCCACCCTTCGGACACTTTCCGAATGATACGTGTCTAAATCGGCCTCGCGGTTGCTCTCTACGGCCGCGATGCATGCTCGTCAATGGCTGGCACCACGTGGGATAGTAGAGCTAGGGGATTAGTCTCTTATTCAGCTGACTGCAGTGACTGCGGCCTGCATTAGCTGCGTCAGCTGGCAAAAGAGCCACCGAGGAAGGTCTGTTGATCTGCGACCATATGGCGAAGTTACCGAAATCCGCCTCGGTCGCTCTCCAGGGCCACGATGCACGCTCGTCAATGGCTGGCACTCCGTCGGATAGCAGAGCTAGTGGATTGGCTTCGGGTTCAGCTGGCTTCAGTGACTGCGGCCTGCATTAGCTGTGTCAGCTGGCAAATGAGCTACCGATAAAGGTCCGTTGATCTGCGACCGCGTGGGGAGCGCCCGACCGTATGTTGATATCGTGATTTGCTGTCGCACCGATGCGGCAGTATCTCTGGGCGGCAAATATAGCCGGGATATTCAGCTCAGCCGAATTGTACGATACTTGCCTCTCGGATGCACTGTTTCCGGCACCTTCGCTCTGGTTCCGCGAAGGATGGCGAGCTGTCTTGAGATTTCATCGGTAGGGCTAGGCCTTGCGAAGTGGCTTTAATTCCCGCTTCCCCCTTTCTAGATTGCGAGGCGCCTCGTTGCTCTCTGAAGTGGAAAAAAGGAGGTGTCTCTACACAGTTGGCTAGCTAGTACAATAGCGGCCTACATGCTGTCCACACCAGCTACGAAGTCATAAGTTAATGCGTGTGAACGCAGTAGCTGGTCTAAAAGGTCTAACTCGGTCCGGCTCGTTTGAGCTGCCGAATACGAAGTTAAATAGCGGTCAGTTCCTCCCCTCTGAGGGCTGGACCTCAACACATACTCTTCTCGTTTCCATTCGCATTATTACCGCTAAGTTCATCAGACGATGCCGAACACCATAAGCCTCCCCAACTCCTGCACAGAGGAGAGCTCTTCTCAGAGGTCTAACTACTCAGCAGAGTCACCGATCTCGATCGTTGCCTCGCCAGCCAGTCCTACTAGCTCATGTGGTACTTTATCGGTTCACGGGACAGAAGAGCTCGAGGCCAACCCTGGTCTGGATCATTCGAACAGCTCTTCTTCGCAAGTTTTGGGAGGCACAGCCACGATCCCATCTGCTGAGGACGAAGACCGCATTCGGGCGCTCATGGCCGAATACGAAAAGGTAATGAGCGGCGACAGTGTTGAGACTCAGTATGCTAGCTCTGACACCCTAACCGATGAAGGTATTCAAATATTTACACGCCCTGCAACCGCTTACGTTTCGTGGTGGCTAACAAGCTCTCTAGGCGGCCGCAGTGCAAGTCTACCAGGTTCCCACGACCACGACGACCGAGTCAACAATAAGCCAACGAAACCTGGCGCACCGCAGCGGAGACGTACATCGCGTGGCTCTCGACGTCATAAGAAGGGTCCTTCCGGAGCCCGGAGCCGTATGCAGAAAAAGAGCGCCTCGGTAAGCCGCCGCCAGGCGTATACCTTTAACCGTTTGGGCGGCGCACGACGGGCGGCGAGCGGCACTATCGAGTACGAAGTTTATTAAGCGCCAACTTGGCTCCCGATCGATCACCTCGAAGGGGATGGCGCCTTCTAGGAAGTTAAAGATTTGGTTGTGGATCTGTTTGGCTCCGAGACATGGCATAAGGAGGCATAAAAGCTAGGATTATGCCTGTGACCGACGCGGAGGGTCTTTAGTACATTGTTATATATATTCTTGTTGGTTATTATTAATTAATAATATATTAATTTAGCTCGGAAAAAACGGTTTTTGCTATAGTAATGTCCACCCTAGTGTCAGTAGCCACCTTATCCTTGCGACAAAAAGTGTCGATCCGTTTCCCTTGTGTCGTATCACAGCTCTGTTTTCGCTTATTTGGTACTATTTGACCAAGTGCATATCGGGGCGCCTGTACGAGTAATAATCTCTCGAAATCTATGATCATAAGGCGATTTGTTTTAGGATTAAACAGCATATTACTTTACTGCAAATCCCTATGGATAACACCTACTTGATGTATAGAGCGAAGGGATTATAGCGTTTTATCCGCGAGCTTCTTCCCGACATTATTCGCCACATCAAAATACTCTAGCTTATAGCCTCCTTAGGATAGAAATATTAGATGCACAATATACACACGATGGTCATAGTAGTATATCTTGTTCATCTACAGCAGGTTAATACTCCCTAGTAAGACGGGTATGCTGATGCCTTATAGTGGGCTAAGATGCTCATAAACAGTGGTTTCATGCTAAAGATCTTTAATAAACGCCCGCACTATTCCTTTATAGACGAAGATGTAGCCGTAGGCGACTAGTGTGACACGGAACAAAGCTCCACGTGCACCGACTTCACCAAGAGGTGTCACGCCGATGTCCAATGATTGATTCAGCTGCTGCGTCAATAACCGGAGCCACATGTCATGACTGACAGGGTGAAGGTTGGGCGATCGACCGCCAACATAACCGGAGGGCCTGCAATGAAGCCTTGCATTTGGACAAGATATATCGAGCACCGCCCCGTTTATAAGTCCCATAAGGCATTTCTATGTATAGTACTGCTCGGCACGCTCCGCGCTGCGCTTGGATGTAGAATGAGTCGAGTGTTGAGCCTGGATTCTCTGGCTCCGTCTCGGCCCCTAGGGTTGAACGCTCGCCCGCCGTTCAGCTGGGCAAGGTGTCTTTGGAGAGCGTCTCCCTACCTTATCGTCTGATGACTCTAGCGAATGCATTCTTGCCGGCTGATTAAGTGGTTCATCGTAGATAATTAATACTCGGTCGAACCAAAACAGATATAATGATCGATCTATACCCTCGTATATTGTTGGCGCGTAATCTGAGTCACCTAGTGCGGACCGCTCGCCTGCCGGAATGGATCGTAGTGTACTCTCAAAATCTTCCGCCCATGTCTTCAACCTTATTATTATTGTGCGACGCTCTTCTTGGCCGTGTTCACGCCGCGCGCCCGGCCGCCCTAGAGCCTACAGTATAAAGGCCAGATACTGTCCAACCGCCGTGCAAGAGTAGAAACTGTTCGGATACGCAGCGACCTCTGTATCGGGCTTAACTAAGTGGTAGTATAACGTATTAGGCTCTTTCCAATCAACCTTTAGGAAAACGATCGCCTCCCCTGTCGTTAATAGGCCATTCTCGATCCCGCCCTCTATTATATAATGGTAGGTTTGTGAGAGGGCAGTGGCGCTTAACCTCTCAGCGTGGTATTGAAAGAGCCTATTCGGATCTGCCGATATAAAGATTATTTTGTGGTTGACAACCTCTTTATAAATATCTATCGGCCGTAGCCTAGCCCGAAGGTGAGCGGCCGTTAATTTATATGGTGCTTTATATTCGCAAACATAGATTATATTACGCCTAGTAGAGCTAGCATCAGATCGATAAATGCATATTTAATCTGGCCAAAGCTGGTTGGATAATCGCCCGTGGTCTAGAGTTTGTGGTGGCGATAAGGCCTCTCGCTCGACAACCTCTTCCGCCATGTCGCTTATTATACTAAGGTGGTTCTTAAAGATAATGCCGTCGCTGATATTGTACATATTCCTAACTTATTCCACCTCTTTAAGCTATTGAAAAATTAATCTGATGGGATCCTTAATACTATTATAAAGAAAATATTTTAGACCCTTTTTATTAATGATCGGTTATAGGGAGATTCTATTGTTTAGGCCAGATAAAAAGCTTCGGGATTCGAAGAGTCGTGCATCTCCCGGGAACGCGTTTATAAGTACACTAGATACCATTCTTTATTATTCGATGAAGTTCGGCCATAGCCGAAGAATTATCAGGCATAATTTGTTTCTTGGGTTGGTAATAGAGCCTTTCGATATTAGTGATCTATCTCTTTCAACCATAAATTTGGAAGAGACCAGGCTATGGTAGGCAGTAATGTACTCGTATAATGTTATCGCATGGGTCTACTCTTCAGACACTTCGGCTCGTTATTATGTTGTCTCGGCACGTTGCTGCTCTGTTAAGAGCTGTTGTTCAGACTCTTTAGCCCGTTGCCGCTCTCTCTCGGCACGTTGACGCTCTTCCAAGGTCTGTTTCCCGGCTTCTTTAGCGAGTAGCTCGGCCTGCTTTAGAAGCCTCTCAAGCTCTTCTATTCTCCTTTGCTCTATCATAATGTGGTGATGAGCTGTCAGCCGGCGCTGATACAATTGGTGGATGATTTGACTATGCTGTCTGTACTTATGGACGCGTATTACCGCGGCGACCGGCATATATTTATATTTAGCGTCTACTAGGACAATTCCTATAATTTACCCGAAGCGGGGTTTATTGATAATAAAAAAAAAAGCATTTGGTTTCTTAGGGTTTTCAATACCACGTGACAAACTTAGGCACGCCTGCGTCTTACGGCGTTACAAGTTCGTCTTCTGCCCACCGGTCTGCTGCTCAGCGACTTCAGCACGCAATTCGGCATACAAGCTCTAGTATTCTTCTTTTATCAACTATTGCTAAATAACAAGCTTAGCAAGAATACCGATGTTTTTTTGTGGTACAGAGGTGGTTTGGGAGGCGATGCCCAGTAACGCTACTGCGTGAATAGTTTTAGCATTTCTACTGATCTGCTGACCATGAGAGTCACAGCCCCGCATCACTGCTTAGCTGTCTCAGTCTCAACCAAATGTCAGGGATTAGTGCCTGAGTCTACGTCACATGGCAGATCCACTACAAGCTCACAGCCCAAGCGCGAGCTTCTATATATTAAAGCCTCCACCAGATATATCTCTTTATGCTGATATTAAGGACACTCCACGCGTCAGAACATACAATATAGCTGGCTAAGCTAATAATGTTCTCACTCGACACTGGTGCTACACCCGCATGGCGTCGATATATGAAACGAACCATACTAATCCATAACGCTATCAATCCTGCGTCCGGTATTTAAGATCTTAGTGAAAATATATGGCAGAAAGATAGAAGAAAATTGTATGAGTATAACGCTTAATCTAGAGCTTATAGATAATAATTAGTTATATATAGTGATATTGTAGATAGTTCGATTAAGGCTAGCTCTTAATGACTAAATAGGATCTTCTTTCCTAGCACATTAATATAATACCGGATGCAATATATCAAAGGGAATTATGTCCCTCGACTATAAAATAAATATAAAGCGACACTAGTGAACGCCTGTGGTAATAGAAGGCACGAGAGGCGCGTCAACTCCACATTAAATCTATTAACAACTTTTGGAAGTGCACGTATCTCCAGACAGCCTTACCATTAAGAGCCCGATAGTGTGACCATAACTTCTTTTAAACACATCGGTAGGTAGAAAAGCAGACTTGAGCTGCCCAAGACGTCCAACTTGCAGTATATTATTTTCGGCCTTCTCATGGATATAGTTGTCGAAACCGGAACGAATCGAAGGTTAGGATGATCGTGGAAACCGTGCTTAGTGTATCTCTAGAAGGTAAGCTCACACGTCAATAACTCTACGCTTAAAGAAAGAATTATATTTTCGCCAAAGAGAGAATACACACAAGATCATGCTTTTCGTACCTCGAGTAGTTCTTATCAGCTACTACTACTATTGTCCTTGCCATAAGTCGGGCAGGGATTCCCCTTGATATTGCCCGTATCCCAGCAAGTTTCGCATTTGGGGGCCATTTTAATATTGGAAGGCGACCAACTAGCTTATTGTCATTGCCTCTAAGGAGACTAAGGAGATGAAAGAAAATTTGGCGAAGAACTTTCCGGCTTTTCGAGTTGTCATGTTTTGGGGGTGACTTTGGGCCTTTATGGATGGTGCAGACCTAGCCCCACAGTTTTGGGCTCATGAGGTAGCTTCATGCCACCATAAACGTACTGTCACATGACATTAGCTGAAGGGGTGTATGGTTTTATAAGCCTTCCAGACCCCGCCCTCTGGTGGAGATTATACGTTATCTTCTTAATGGTTCTTTTGCTATAATGGCAGCCAAATCATATATATACCACGCTTCCTTCCCAACAATGGAAGAGTTAGAAGCGCATCTCAATAAATATCGAGTCGGTATCTAGGATCCACAACAAGACGTTACTAACTATCTTTAGAGCCGCGAAACATATTTGAAAAGCGAGTTAGAAAAATATTTAAGTCACTCGAGTGTTTAACCTGCGCAGGATATATCAGATGAAGATAGAGATACGTCAAGCGAAAGTTACAAGAAAACCATACAACCAACAATCAGGAACCGATTCTGCCCTTACCAAGGGTATAATCGCACTAAACCATTCGCCATACAGAAAGAACTGAGAATTCACTATTGAAAACGTGAGACCATCCGAACTTCCATTAGAGCAGATATACTCTAATATCGTCCTAGTAGATGTCGAATATAATGAAGTTTGCGTGTACTATCACGAGGTATTTCGATTGGTGAGTATATTTCTACGGCATGTATACTGCGACCCGATTGTCGATATTTCGAAGAGTTCCTACATAGCTCAGAGACGTAATATGGTAACCGATCACATCGACAAAGAACTAGCAACTACCGAGAATAAAAAAAGAAGCAAACGAATAGCATTAGATATAAATATTGGTCCGAAAGAGATCAAAAGGGCCAAAGCGTTTCACGCCGGCTCTATAGAACCTACAACTACCAATGGTTACCAACACCCTCGATCAGCAGAAGGCTATAGCACAGCGGCAGATACTATTTTGACGCAAACCGGCGGTGCAGGCTTGCCAATCCATGATTCGGGTGCCGGTGCCGTCTACTCTATGGCTAAGGCTTCAGCAGCGGGACTAGACAACTTTGATTACATGGCTCCTATTAATATAATGATTAACCTTCCGCCGGCGGTTCATCCTATATAGCCTGGATAGATATAGGATGCCAACACCATAGGTTCAACGAGCGGGGAGATTAACTTTTTCTCAAATAGAGGCGACATAGTTTATACACTAGGAAAATAAATTATATAGGCCGCGTTACTAAATTAGGATCAAAAGTAAAATTAAGCCGAACTTCTACACTTTGCATGCTCGCGACCTTTTGCTCAAGGACCTCTAGCTTCGGTAGTTCCATCTTCGGCCACTTCTGAACCAGCTCTTCTATGCCAAACTCGAACGTTATGGCATAGCCTACCTTAATTTTATATTTTATTCGTGCATCGAGGATAACGTTGTCTCTTATTAGATTTTGGCAAAGAAAGGTCTTATGATAATATATAATCCACCATTAAAGAAATTCTTCTCGCAAGGGCTATAGCCGGCCTTGGTAAGGGCATCTTTTGGCGTTTCCCAAAGTAGCCGTCCTCCCTTTATAACAGCTAGTTCGAGAAGATATAATCGCGGGAAATAATTAACTAAAGAACCCTTTGCCCACAAATATACTAAAAGTGCGCGTCGCCCAGCCTTCTAACCACCTCGTATAAAGCTAATAATGTATCCTAAATATACTTTATACCGCAACCAGTGTATGAAGACATACTTCTCAAATATAGATATAATAATAGCTCTAACTTTTTAGGATGAGTTAGATAATGACCATAATAATTTCTGTTTAATATACCTTATTCTAAAGGATGTGCTTATTATAGAACTCCAGGCTATATTTAGAAGAGAAATGAAAGCGCCTCCATTCTATTTCCAATATATACTCACCGATCAGCAAATCCTATATATTAAAGAGGCCGACTTCGTCGAGGGCCTTACAGGCCACATTTTCAGTAGACATTATAACATCGTTAAGGCCTTTATATGTGCCGTATTTCTAGAATATCGCCCCTCCTTAATCACATACATCACTGGGTCCGGGAGTATATATATCCGGCGGCTATTTATCGGGCATCATATTATTAATATAGGTCACAAATTTGTGACCCATGCCCGGCGTAGGGGGGTCAGCCGTGTAACCCCTGCATTAGTAGGGGCATGAATATATGACCCCTGCCCCGCGCGAAAACTTTTAAGATATTCACCACCCTAGTTTCAATCTATGGAGTAGATCGAGCCATTTATCCACACCGTGAAATCCACCGAAATACCATCTAATTATATCTGCCACTCATGTCTACCAGCTCTTACATACAGGTCTCCCAAGCCATAACCGCCTATGATATATCATAAACAATGTATATGCAGATTATAGTAGTGATAGCACATCTTGCACTAGCTGAATTCTCAAACTTCATCATGCCTGCTAAAATTATTTCTATTAGGTGAATACTCCGGTACGCCCGTGTATAAAAAGCTATCTTTTCCCGGTATGTCACTCTCCTATTATAATCAATCATAGATGATAGAGCCTTATAATTCTCCCCTTCTTCTCCGCTCTCCTACACCTGAAAAAACTTATAGCGAAAAGTACTTTGAAGAGATATAATGTTTAATGATGTGACTTCCAAAGTCTTTGGCACCCTTTACTCGCAGGTGTCCGTCTTGGACGCCATTTTCCCGGGCTTGAGTGTTGTATTGAGCTATATTCATCCTCTAATATCTGGGAAATCATATCTAAGTGCCCGGCTACTCTATATGTATAGCCTGGTCACTTTCTTAATGAGGTTTGCCTATGGATATATTACGAGGGTTATAGAAAAGTATTTTAGTTCGTTAGTTATTCTTAGCTTATGAAGTTACTCAAGTATTAACTTTGTTAGCATTCACTTTTAAGATCTCCTATGCGAATGATTTATATAATATACTATAAAATTGGGTATAATCTTAGCCTTTCGCTATAGTAATTTGATCCATGATTATGACTCTCGAGAAGTAATCCGAGTTAAGGGGTGAAATGACGAGGAACATGTTGAAATATAGGCCAAAGAATTTGCATAAGTATTTTTGGTATAAAGGCAAGCTTCTGTACTTACGCTCTGTGCCAGAAGAAGGATTTCTATACCGTGAACGGTTTTTGCTCTCCTTTATAGGGATATCATCCAGGATCCTGAAAGAATTTCTTCACGATTGCCAGGTCACTCTCGAAAAACAGACCGAGAGCAAAACAGCAATATACATGAACGGCGATAGCCGCTGGGAACTCGCCACGCGGCGAAGTCGAAAGCGGATGGAGACCGTCATACTACCCGAGGACGTGAAGGACGACTTTTTGAATGACGTTAAGGAGTACCTTGATCCAAAGGCAAGAGCTTGGTACGACGACCATGACCTGGCATATCATCGCGGCTATTTACTACATGGCGAGCCAGGCACTGGCAAGTCAAGTCTTAGCTTGGCAGCTGCTGGGTATTTTAACCTCGATATTTATACTATGAATCTTTCCAAAGCCAACGACTCAACTCTCCACAAACTATTGAGCAAACTGCTAACGCGATGCCTTATTCTTTTGGAAGATATTGATGTGATTGAGAATGTGAAGAAGTGTGATGGTAAGATTACCGGTTCAAACAAAGAGCCTACTAATAATGGAGTGACCCTCTCCGGTCTTCTCAATGCAATTGATGGGGTGGCTTCCAAAGAAGGCCGCGTTCTGATTATGATAACCAACTATGTTAATAATGTTGACCCGGCTTTTATTCGGCCAGGCCGTGTGGATAAAATGGTGGAGTTTGGGCTTGTAAGCCGGGAGATGTTGATGGAACTATTCTGTTATATCTATATGCCCTTGCCCAATGGGGCCAAAAGAGTAAAAGAAAATGTAAAGGGGGCAGTTGAGAGCCAGGAGACGGCGAGCATTCAAGAACTGGCCGTGATTTTCGCTGATCGTGTGCCTGAAATGAAATACAGCCCGGCGGAAATCCTGTCATTTCTGATTCCGTACAAGCGGTCGCCCCAGGAGGTAGTGGACAATATTATTACCTGGGTCGAAAGAGGAGAGGGGTCCGTTCCCTTGCCGCGCCACACTTCTACGATGAATATAACGGAGGAAGAGATAGACGAAAATTGTGTTAGTGTAATGCTGGGTATGGAATATATAGACGATAGCCAGTCGTTCACGATGATGATGTAGATCGTCGGACTAAAGCTAACTCTAATGTAGGCGACTAGGTTGGGTTTTTTCCTTATATATTAATATAGTACAATATATCAAGAGTTTCCTCTGTATTTATATACGGCCATTTCTGCTAAAGAGTGAAACTTCGCGTATGCTATAGAGTTAGTTTGATAACTTCTACCAACTAGTTAAGCTAAAAATAGCCAGCTAATCTATATGGCAAATATGCGCCATCTGAAGCCTATCAGATGGGCTTACTAACCTATATTTCTTTAAGACCTGCACTAGAAGTAGAGAGTCGCCGATAAGAAAGGCACTTTTTAAGCTTTGCTTTCAGAGACTTGTCTATTGTAAGTGATACCGCTTACTTTGGTTATACATAGTGCTTGGTGCTTCTTGTCCGTTTTCCCGCCATTTGGTAGCCTTAGTTGGCATAAAAATGGTGTTAATCCCGCGACTTGAGTTTCCTATCCTCGACTGGGTTAAGTCTGTGGCATTCTGTAGCATAAGCAACTTCGGTTATGCGGCCGCGCTTCCCTATTGCTAATATGTATTTCTCTCTCTACGGTTATAACTGTAGCCGCCCCCTTGAGAATCCGGTAGTCATTATATATTCGCAGCACATGAGTTCGCGGCGTGCCAGACCTTTTCCTTTCTACTATGGAAAGCAACACAGGTATAGAAATTCGCGAATTATGTGCAGCGAGTGAAGCTACCGACGGCCTACTCGACGTCCGGAATATCAGTGCGTACTATAACAAGGGATATCTTTACTATCTTAATATAATTTCATTATTTCTTAGACTCGATAGAATACTAAGGAGCACGTAATAAAAAGTAGTCGTTTCACCATGTTAGCTTGATGGGAACTCCCGATTTATAGTTAAGTGGTCAATTTATTTAGTTATATATTTTTGAAAAGTTATGTTAGTAATGCCTACTAGGCTGCAACCAGCCAAGTGGCCTTGTTCCTGGCGTTTGCCAAGGTGTGTAGTAAGTAGATAGCCCTATTCTTGGAGAGCAACTTCGTATTTAGGCATTATTTTGTGAAACTTTCTTCGCGTCATTAATGAACGGTTGTTCCCGCTAGTCTTCGTAGAATATGAGTGATGCGTTTCAATGTGCTTAATAAAAGCCACCAGGCTTGACCTATCCTTATCGTCGTAAAAAGGATAATGGTAAAGTCCTGCTGGTGTCAAGAACACCCATGGTTCCGGTTCGCAGCCCTACAAATACTCCCTTAGCTGAGCGATATTGTGGGCAGAGGGCGCGCTAGCCTTCGGCCACTTATAGAGTTGCTCTCGTGTATCTTGTGTATGATATTGCGCGCTATATAGAAGCTGAATCTGCCGTAATAGATGCTAGAATGGAGGCAGCGGCCCTGGTAATTCTTGTTTTAGTGAAAGGAGTGCCATGGTAGGTATCTGCTAGTAGATAGCGTAGCGTGGAATCGGCTAGACATAGACACTCGGGAGGTTTTGCCGATAATATTGGGCCATGCCGTGGGTGTGTGCTAAGTGAAATGGCCTACGAGGACGTGTGCCTACGCGTCTCAAATAGGAATGAATGTAAATTATGTTGGCAGCTGAAAGATGAACGCAAATATCTAAAAATCTGATATGGAGGAGTTTGTGTTAGTCCTATACCAAGTATATCAGGCTGCGCCCCGCCAGATGTAATAACGCGGGTAAACGGTAGTGCAGCTCTATGCCAACCGATAGGTGGTGGGTGGTGGGTAGCTGGGCTGCGGATCCCTAGCGAGACGCGCTATAGTGGCCATGAGGCCGAGCAAGAGGACGTGGAGGAGCTATGGCCAGCGGGAAAGGATTCAATCCTATCTTAGTTTCCAATGCCTACACTTATGTACGCCGACAATAACTACTACGCCAATAACTCCTGCCCGGGGGCGAGACTCTGCCATAACTACGCAGGGCGCGAAGACGAGGAACTGTAGCATGCCAGGGCTGGGACGGGAAAGTCGGCACAGAAATCAAGTCCGTACTCTGTAAAATAGGGGAGTTTCTTCACCTTTGATTGTGTAGGCCAGAGCTTAGCGACGGGCCATAACACCGCTTGCCTACCTTAATTTAATGCCTTTAACCAAATAAAGTTCTGCGGACCTGCGCTCTAATTATCATAGATGATATCACCACGGAAGAGGAAGAATAGAGCCAATAGGGAAATTACTAGACTAAAACGGTATAGAATACGATAAAAGTGGAGGTAGAAGTTGCAGCATAGTTATTAAAAGGCGTTCTAAGTTAATACTAGATTCATACAAATTTAATAAGCATTATATATTTCTTTTCTATCAATGTCACCAGGGGATATGTCTGTACGACGCATGTGAAACAATTTGCCTATGCACTAATATCTTCAGCTTTATTAGCCGCTTTCATACCCGGTAGCGGAGGCTGTCAAGCGGAGCCCGAATCGCTAAGCTTAACGCCAATGCCGACTAGACAGCCAAAGCTCTAAGGAAATGATTGTATTACAGCGGTACTTTGTTTTTTTTTTTTGTTTTTTTTTAGCCCTGCCATATTCATGCAAGGCTATTTTCTGCTCAAGAGTAAAAAAGACCGCTGGGAGTTAGTTGACGGCTTTTGCAGGTGGTTGAGCTAAAAATAGCTAGCCAATCCCATATCGCAAATAGGCGCTGTCTGAAGCCAATTAAACGGCTAATAGCCAATGTTTCTTCGGGCCATTCACCGGAAGGAGGATGCCGCCGATAAGGGCAGGCACTTCTGCACTGCGGATGGTTACTCCCTACTTCAGCTATACACAGTGCTAGTTGTGTGCTCGCCCACCACATGGTGGCGTTACCTACTGCGTGTATATATAGCGTGTAATCCGTGAGTCTCCCAACCTCTACTGAGTGAAAACAGCAGAATTCTGCATCATAGGAAACTGGTAGGCTCGACACAGCCACGCTCCCGAGAATTCATCAGTCATTTTTTATCTGCCGCATCATAACTTCGCCGTGTGCCAAACCACCTCCCTTCTACTATAGAAAACAACAGAGTCATAGTAATTCGTGCCTTACGTGCAGCTCGTGAAGCTACTGACGACCTTCTCGACGTTCGAAAGTATCAATGCCATGACAGGGCTTTTCTCCAGCTCGCTACCCAGCTTATCGCGGAAGCTGAGATCATCATAGCGCATAGTCAAAGCGAGCAGATCAAGAATGACGTGCGGCAGCTCCAGCAAAATGTGGAAGAAACGAGGGGTGATTACCCATCCGGCATAGGCGCGATCGTCATCCAGATGTCTTCAGACGAAGATAGAATTGCTGAGAACCCACCAGGAGAAGTCGTAAGATTGTTGGATATTTACACGAAGCTACTACAGACCTTGAGGTATGTCTTACTATCGATTCTGCCAAACCCCATTACACTGCTTAATGATACGTTAATTCCTAGGTCCGTAAAGGAGTTCTTCCGTGACACTTTGTTTTCGATGGGTATGATAATAACTCAAGAGGAAATCGCAGAATATGAATAGGAGCTTCTCATTTTACATCGGAAGCTGGACGGCCTTACTAAAGAAGATAAATGGTTATTAAAAACCGGAGATTCGCCCAGCGGATGCTTTCAGGAACAGAAAGAGGCGACTATAGACAGAGCGCAGCAGATTACGGCACGGATCACGGAAATTGAAGCTGCTCGAAGCCCACCAGAGTCCCTGATACAGTTGATGTTTTACTAGTCGCTGGCCGAATCAAGAGTAAGGCCACAACTGGTACCGATATTTTCAGCTTCGACCTGGGAGACGGTATTAATGATAGGAATTAACGACTAAAGGCTGTAAATATTCCTTGCGTATTAATGTCAAACGACGAGCTTGGCTACTTTAATTGTTATTTGCTGGTAATGCTCCTAGGCCTCTGTTGATAAGCAATTCTAGCTGGTGCTGCTGTAATGCCCCTGGACCTGGTTGATAAGTTAGTCCTAGCTGGTGCAAGTTGTTGCTGGCAATGCTTAGAGACCTTCTGTAGAAAGCAGACGTCCCTGCTTGACATCCACTGTCTACCGCGGGGTGTCAGGAACGCCCTAACGGTGAGACCCTATTGTTCACGGTAGCATTCTGACCTTGAATTATGTCTGCGAGGACAGCAACACAGACATTATAGTATTGGGGAGGTTTAATCCTTGTTCGCATCACGAATGATTAACACTATAAACTAATTTGTAAAGTACAAATAGACCGCAGCTGAAAGGTAGTGACTCGTACAAACCGTTTATGTGCCATGTAATTGAGAGCAGAATCTTTATATTCGGACCAGTTTTTAACGCTTGCCCTTCTATTTCGCCTCGTTTTATAATTGACCTAACTCGGAGTCTCTGGTTGTGTACCAGCGGCGGGCGACACAATAGGTGGCCGACTTGTGGTTAAACGCGATTGGCTCTTCGACGAACGATTTCCTTGTGTAGGGGAGTTAAATGATTGTCGCGAATGCTTTGAGCGTGTGGTATCTATACCGAAATTTGAGGTAATATTCGAGGTGAAGCTCATCGAGAGGTCTTCGGATCCTGGAGCTGGGGAATCTTGGCCCAGCTCTAGCGATTCATCGCAGTATTGACGCTGTGGCGTAGTGGGTGTCTCGCCGTTATTATTACTGTCTTCGACATAATGATTGGCGATTTGTTGTTGAAGGTCGTTATGCGAATCTTGCTATGTTGTAGCTTTTGAATCGGCTCGCTCTGCCTGCGACGCCTTGGCGTTTGTACTGCGAATGAAAGACTCGCGTTGTCGTCGAGCCAAATCTCTAGCATTTCTGAATGTGGTTGCCCCGTGTACAAAGGCCTCCTTGTCAGAGGTCAGGGTAAAAGCTTTTAGCTGTGTTATGTGATACCTAGGCCTTTCTTCCATCGCCGTCGGACCAGTTACGTGGTGAGCGTACAACTGTAGCGTGCCGGTTCCGGCATGGTAGGTTGAACTGAATGCGTGGGCATTGCTATCGTAGACGGGCGCATTCTCGCCATAGTTCTGCAGGCTGTGCATGCCACGAGCTCCGATGGCTCCGTCCAAGCACGCCTGGCGCTTTGCAACATCGGCGCCTCCACGTGGAGCTTTGGCCTCAATGAAAAAGTTTGGCGCTACTAGAGCACGTCCGTGACTTGTAGGTATGATGGTCTTGTTTAACTCTTGTCGAACTCTCTTGTTAATGTCTTTGGGGAGCGACCCGTCGTATAAGTCAGGAACGGCGTCGACCGTAGTTCCGTTAGTTATTGAATCGAGGTTCGTGAAAGTGAGATTACCCTCGTTTGGAATGTCAGTGCTGCCGTATATCGTCGGAAGTAACCCGCTCATTACTTTGCCTTCGGAGATCATGCGATCATTTGCCAGGGCAAAAGTCTTGAATCTCGAACGCGGAAACTGGGAAGGTGAGAGCGATGCCCGAGGAGCTGCCAATGCCTTAATGATAGCATCTATATTGCTAGGCTCTGGTATTGAATCATTGTCAGGATATTCGTATCCTTTCGGATAAATATTGTGATCGATAAGGTTCTGTTCGAAATCTTTATTGTATGCGGATGATCGTTTGGCTTTTAATGAAACGCTTGTTGCCTTTGTGGACTGAGTCCGTCGGCTTGAGGATACGGAGGCTCGATCGGAGCTCATTCGTGCGGTTTGCTTTGGTTCGGGATACTAGCCAGACATTAGTTGACCATCTGCGTGTTAGCTGATACCGGACTTACCCCTCTAAGGTGGCGAAGATCTGGTCTACCGCGTCTTGTAAATCGAGCGAGAGTTGTGGGTGTGACGGCGATCGGAGTTGGAGAGGTTATAACAGGGGGTTGAGCGCCGTTTCGCCTGTCTTTTTCACGCAGCGCACGAGGGGTAAGCCAAACCTTTGATAGGTTATCCCAGAATTGGGGCGGGAAGTTCGAGGCTATGCGCGGTGCAGAGGTCGATTTGATCCTCTTGGTAGGACGACTGTCTTGTGTGGTGTCGTATGTATTCCGTTGTTTGTGGTTCTATATGTTGGACATAGATTCTTGATCGGATATAGAAGAAGGGGAAGACATTTGGCGATACTGAGTTGGTGTGAATATGGCCAACTTCAGTAGGAATGGTCGGCGCGTAGAGGTAAAAAATGATTGGTGAGTAGGAACGCGGTTTATCCGGTGCGGGTCGGGTGATGAAGGGCTCCTAGCCAGTAGGCCTTTGCGCAGCCCATTGTGGTGCTACCAGTCTGGAGTGCCCGGCATCAGAGTGGACATTGTTAAATCAAGAATGGTTGGATTACGAGTGTAGCCCGCCGAAACATAGTAATTCACGGTAGAGGAGATAATCTGGCTGAGCCGGCGTGACTGTGGGGTCTCTGCCAGCTTTCTGCCTAGCGTTCTTTCCCCACCAGCAGAATGGACAGGTTCAGCAGCTGACCGCTATAATACTCCCTTTCCACTTCATATTCCATTTGTAACTGCCAATATGGCGGTCGACCCCGAGAATAAAGGTACGAAACGTTTGCATACTAGGAAGTTGACCGTATTAACTAACTTCTGGCTTTTACTAGGACATCCTTATTGGCGAACGATACCGCATCGATAAGAAGATTGGTGAAGGCGGGTTTGGTCTCGTCTATGTTGGTATGTGTGTACTCTCGTCTCTACACAACTACTAATATGGCCAGGAACGGATATAAAGTTGAGCGATGAGGTTGTTATCAAGCTTATGTATGTTAATAATGATCTTGAGATTATCAAGTCTGAGGCAGACATGTATAAAGTGTTTGTTGGGGGCGTCGGCATTCCACGAGTCCGATGGTTTGGCCAAGAATGTGATTATTATGCTCTGGTCTATGAGATTCTCGGGCTATCCCTCGAGGATCTGTTCAACTATTGCGACCGGTGATTCTCGATCAAGATAGTTCTCTTTATCGCCGATTAAGCTATTTCTCGAATCTAGTATATTCACAACAAAGGGTTCCTACACCGCGATATTAAACCAGATAATTTTCTGATGGGGACTAGGACTAAGGGAAACGTACTATATATAATTGATTTCGGTCTGGCCAAGGATTTTTATAATACTGAGCGTTTTTAGGCCTTGCAAGGCCGGCCGTTTGGTGGCACTCGGAGATACACGAGCCTGAAGAATCACAACGGACGAGGTGCGTTCTACATAGTCTTATCCTCGCTCCTTGCTAACTGTGCAACAGAATAGTCCTAGGGCGATGACCTAGAGTCACTGGGATACGTATTATTGTACTTCATGCGTGGCTCGTTGCCTTAACAAGGGTTCAAAGCCACGACTAAGGAAGAAAAGAATGAGTTGATCAAACAGAAAAAGCTAAATATTCCAGTGAAAGAACTTTACAAGGGCCTTCCCGATGAGTTTGAGACGTATATTAGCTACACTCGGTCGCTGGGATTCGAGGACAGACCCGATTACGCCTACCTGCGCCAACTCTTCCGCAAGGCATTCTCTGCTTGTGGCCTTAGGTACGATAACATATTCGATTGGACGGAGAAGCTATATTACGAGATGCGAGGCAACAGCGCATAAGAAATTGTGGAATCACTGAGCAAGTCGCGGTGCTGGCTACTTTTAAATATTATGCAAACCCTTTCTGCGGTTGGGATGTGAACGCATAGCGCTTTGGCTCAACAGACCCGGCTAGCCTCACTTCTTCTTTTGTACTACGTGTCTGCATAATGAGCATATGAAGAAATAATATAGTCGAAGGCGCTCGTTCACTCGCCTAACGAGTAAACCAGTCTTTGAGGGCTATTTAAGTAGCTAGCTCCCAGGCCAAACCCCACTGAGGGATAATTAGCTTTGTCCCCTTGCGATGTCATCCCGACCGTCGCTATTTTAGCTTCTGAGGTGTTTATCTTACTCAGTGTTCTGTTCTCGTGGTTTAGTTTGGTCCATGCAAAAGTGTAGCTTTGTCAGCGTGAGCGGAGCTGTTGCAATGAATATTGTCACTCAAAGTATTCAGGTCATTGGGCAAATAACCGAATTAATCTGCATTTCTTATCCATCGACTCGCGCACGTCTTGTGATGACGGGGCTTAGAGGTACTTGCAGCGGCCGCCAGGTCACGGCGTACCAGAAGCCTAGAACCAGCCATCCCTAGCCCCAGCTCCAGAATATATTTGCAGTTTCATCTAGCGCTCGATGTCAAGAATAGGATACTTAGTCATAGCGTCTGGTAATCAAATGCATTTCCAGACTCATCCAGTTTCACCAGTTGCACAAGAGTGCTGACAAAACAACACCTCTGAAGAAAACGTATCGCAAATTCCAGAGAGCAGCGGCTGACTGAAAACCCTCTGCCCTTCGACTTAGGCGATGAGCAAGAGCAACAAGTTTATCAGCAGAACAGAAGGAAGCCAATTTCATTAGGCTGCTAAGACGCTGTCCGATTCATGGCGCCTGCTGATGTTCCAGTTGTACGGAGATTAAGGCGGTCCTGCCAGCAACACTGTGATAACACCTCAGTGCGCGAGGTGCATCGAACCACGGAGCCAGAGCACCAGTAAAAACCACCCGTAGACGATCTGCTTGCTGAACCTGCCACAATGTGCCGATTTAGTACGGTGCAAAGGGTGTGCAGCGTCGACGGATGACAGTTAATGCTACGTCAAGTGATCCCAACTGGCGGTTGCATTTTGTTATCATCAATGAGGCTGCAGAAGTGGGCTGATGCTGTCATGCATGCAGCATGAGAAGACTTTAATGCTGGCGGGCCAAGCCCAACCCCGCAATCACTCTGACCCAGCCAGATCCTGGTTACCACCGTGAATCTTTCGGCGAGGCACGCACGCTGTTTATTAGCGAATCCTCGACCAAACAAGGTCCATCGAACCGCAGTACTCCGTATGGTGGGCGCAATGGTTAGATTACCTGTGCTGCGGACGCCACGTTCCGAGCGACCTATCATTTCGTGCCTGTATGCGCCAGTGCTCTTACATGTTGTTGTGATGCCTGTATTCGTTTTGCGGGAATGCTTCGCGAGCCGCTGTGGCGCATTTGAACCATAATCCATTGGACAAAAGCTTGCCCCTCTGTGACTAGTTGCAGGTTGGTGTCGGAGAACTAACGGTATTCAGACGAATAATATTCCTTTGACTTTGCCTGCGGAGAACATATGAGCTGGACGCGTTGGTGGTTGTGTCAGCGAGCAGTGCGAACATTAACTCAAGCAGACGCGAAACAAGTATAGTCATCTGAAGCTCTGATCGCCTTTCTGTGCTTGTGTGCATATACTTTGCCTTCACATGTACCAAATATGCAGCCAGAGAGACGGCTGCATAGGATGGCGTTATGTAATGCTCTCCTGCAGCGGTGGCCTCAATTGAGTATAAAAGCACGATGGCTCCGAAATAGTCGCTCGTGTAACTTGCAAGCGCTCAACATGATACTTCTATCTCGTATATTAGCTTAATTATCTTCTTGCGTACAAGGTTAGTTAACCTCTTTATGTCCTAGACATCCTATCAGGCTGAAACAGCGAGAAGATGTGCATCGAAATTATCCACAATCGAAAATATTAGTGCAATCATACCATAGATGAGCCGTCGGTCATTCGGCCATATGCGGACTGCGGAAGTTGTGGAACGGTGAAAACCACAGCTTGGGCTGGCTTAAGCACGATACGCTCGCCATGCGATGATTGTAAGGATTCGGGCGCGTGGGTTTTCCATGATGGGCGCTGGAAGCCGAAGGCGATAATGGAAACTTGAAACCTATCTAGGAATGGCGCGTTGGAGGAGCCCACTTCCACAGTGTAGCTGTGCAAAGTAATTGGTGGTAGTAAGGCTGATTAGTCAGGCAGACTTAATAAAACTCAACCATTTGGCTGGGCGATCGTGTATTTCCGAAGCCCGTATCTTTAAGCTGCCCATATCCGATCGTGCTCCCTATTTCTTCCTGTACGTTGTTTCAAACACTGTCGAGAAAATGTTGTTTGAAGAGCTTCCTGGATCGCTAGACAAATGCAGATTTGTCTCGAAAGGCGCGATTGGGTGGGTGTTCGAGGTCGCCCCTGGCATCGCTATTAAATACTTTGTGCGAGGCCGTCTAGACGAATTTCAGGTCGAAAACGAAATATATGACCTTATTGAGCGGAACCACCCTCCTCCATTATTCATTCGAAGTTTTCTACGGCTGCCTGGTTTGAATTTCATGCAGCTGATGGTCGATAGCTTAGATGCTCGCCTGTAACGGAACCAGCGTCGAGACTTATAGAAATATATATGCCTGGAAGTCTTGCGTTTGGAGCCGACACCGAAAATCGAGCAATGGGCTGCGGAACTATCTGGGGCCCTCGCTTGGCTAGAATCTCTTGGAATGGTCCAGGGAGATCTTCGCCCTACAAATCTCCTTCTCGATAACGATGACCACCTAAAGCTGGCTAACTTCGACAGCAGTTATAAGATTGGCGCCGAGAATTTGGGCCTAGCACCACCGTGGTCACGGCTGCTTGGTAAAGAAAGTGGAAAACTTTATGGAACTTATGGACTGTGCGGAGCTCAGAGTGAGCAGTTCGCCTTCGGTTCTATCCTATACACCCTAACGCGTGGTTTCGAACCATACGAGGATAAAGGCGCGGAAGCTATAACCCTCTGGCATAATATGGTGTTCCCGCAGCTATCCGACTCCCGATTAGATGCATTGACCCTTCGCTGTTGGAAGGGTGATTTTGTAACCCTGGCCGATCTCGCGAAGGCTGTTGCCGTCCTCGAAGGTGCCAAGCGGGTAGCAACTGTAATCGCGATAGAGGAGGATGGGTACATGAGCAAAATGAAACGGTATTGTCAAAAGCTGCTACATGAGAAATTCACAGATTTAGCTGTCGGAACACACACGGGTTTTAAAGAATAGAGAGACGTCTGTCAGTCAATACATTTGTGTAGTGAATAAGCAGTGATTACTCGCATGCTGGGATAGGTCGAAAACATAGATGAAGCAAGCGATTTAGTTATTCTTGGTGGAAAGGATACCCACATTGGTGTAAAATCGGGCAGCTGTGGTGTAGGTGTGTGCGCCATAACGGTCCTTCACCATCGCTTCAGTGGTGAACAGCCTTATGCCTTGTCCGCTAGGCGTAGGAGACATTTTACACAGCGTGATTTAACTGATTACTATATTATGCCAATCGTTTTATAGAGAATGTACACAGCACTCGCCGTCTGTATTAATATAGGAATCATTTCTCGTTATAGTAGGAAATGCGACCGTGGCGACATTTGCTCTCGCAATAACATCTACCCAAAGTGTGGAGTAGTCACCGAGTATTACACGAAGGGCAAGAAATGCTTCAACGCAAACACACCTCGAGAATCCGGTAGTCATTATTTATCTGCAGCACCCTTCGCCGTGTGCCAAAGCATTTCGCTTCTACTATGGAAAACAACAGCGACATAGTAATTCGCGCATTACGGGCGGCACGCGAAGCTGCCGACGAGCTTCTCGACGTCCGATACTATCAGTGTCATCACAGGGCTTCTCTCCAGCTCGCTACCCAGCTTATAGCGGAAGCTGAGATCATCATAGCGCATAGTCAAAGCGAGTAGATTAAGAATGACGCGAGGCAGTTTCAGCAAAATGTGGAAGAAGCGCGGGGTCACTACCCATCCGACATAGGCGCGATCATCGTCCGGATATCCTCAGATGAAGATAGAATTGCTGAGAACCCACCAGGAGAAGTCGCAAGATTACTGGGTATCTACACGAAATGCTGCAGACCTTGAGGTATATCTTACTATCGATTCTGCCAAGCCCGATTACACTGCTTAGACTACATAGCAGAGCGCCCCAAACAATGGAAACAACGTGATATTTGGCGGCGGGCATTACGTCCCCGTTTCAAGGACAGTCGACAAGGGCGAACTTATCCCGTTGAATCTGCTGGTTTGCTGGTCCTAGCTGCCGTACGCATCTCGTATTGCAGCGGACTATCTTCGCCCGTCACCTCGCTCATGATATCACCGGATATGTCCTACGCGTTGATCGATTCAGTCAGCCACATGCGAGGCAGCGTACCCGTTAGGTCGATGTTGAGGAATCCTTTTGGCTGCGGGCACGTGCAGATCATAGATTATGTGACAGTTCATGACATCTAACGATGGTTGGCTTTAGTTTAACCGACGCTATCTAGAAATGATTGTGCGGACTGCCAGCTGACTAGGGCCATCGCCGCTGTGTGACAACAAGAACGTACAGTACTGTAGTACGGTACCTGGGGGACCAGAGGGTACGACATTGGTACATCTGATGAAGCCAGCGCTCCACCACACCGCAGGCAACTACAGGCTCCCGCTATTTTCCTAAATTAACAAAAGGGGGACGAACAATTTTTATCTAGTGATTGATATTAAATGTCTTCTCTCAGTTCTATTCGCGGGTCTCTTTATGAATGGAATGTTTTGATTTGATACCAGATTGATACAAGTTTAATGAGCATGCTATGTTTTCTTGCTGTCAACACTAAGTGGTAGTCTGTACGGTCCGTGTGAATGAAGATGCCTTTGCACCGGTATCTTCGGCTTTACTAGCTGCTCTCGGTGGTAGTAGAGGCTGGAGAGCCGAGCCCGAATAGATGCCGGACTAATATAAACGCCAATGCCGAGCGGACAGCCAAAGCTCCAAGGCAAATGAGTGTATTGCAGCGGCCCTCAAGGGAGCATTACTGGTGCGCTCATTCACACGTGTCTTTTTATTCAACCAAGTTGCTTCGACCAATCACAAACACTCATCAGAGCAGCCGAGGATATCTCGGCTTTGATTGGTTTGGTTTCCTCCCACCGCGGAGCAGTTTTTACGCCTGGAGATGAATGGCCATGCAGACGCACCAACGGGCTTTTTGGAACAGACTATTTTACAAACTTCTCAACTGTAGTTACTAATATTCTTCTGAGCATACAGTCATATATTACATGGCCTTCTTGTCTTGATCAGGTATTCAGTTTTTCCAACCAGTACGAGAGAGTAAAAGAGATATTAAACGTCTTAGAGCCATTTTAGAAACAAAACTCCTCTAATTGTTTCTAAATATAATTATTATGTCAACGGTCGCCGTGTTGATTGGAGCTGCCGGGTATATGCGGGAAAATTAGATCAGTTTAGATTAGTGCCATGCATGGTTGTTTTTTTTTTTTTTTTTTTTTTCGGTCGGAGAAGGCCAGTTTACCCAGGGCTGTGAAG
Organism: Lecanicillium sp. G3; assembly: GCA_037575805.1. Classification (NCBI taxonomy): domain Eukaryota; kingdom Fungi; phylum Ascomycota; class Sordariomycetes; order Hypocreales; family Cordycipitaceae; genus Lecanicillium; species Lecanicillium sp. G3. Next base: position 204,068 of record JAZHPD010000031.1, on the reverse strand, counting down.
GGCCTGCATGTTCTTTCTTCAACATCATAATGTTCTCGGGGCTCCAATGGCGCTTTTGCCTCCGCTCTCGAATTGACCTGTGACTTATGGAACTCAAATAAGCTCTGCTAAGCATCTTTAATGCAAGGTAGCATTAGTACAGGATAGATCAATTCGCGTGGTATTTCAGGAAAGTGGCCGGTTGAGAGTGGTAGGAGCTATGGACACTTCGCCACAGTGCTGTGCCCGCTCTTGGGGCAAAATTGCGAGAAGCGAAGAGGCCACTCACTTTTGGTGTGGTGTGCGCCACAACAAGCTGAACCAAGGCTTAAAGCGTGAGTGTGAACTGAACGAACACTTGCTTAGCCCGCTGCACACACTGCTAAAGGAGGGAAAAGCCTGCCTCAGCTAAGTCGAACCCATCCCGCAAGACTGACTCTTGCTGCAGTCCCAACAGCGCGGAGAAAATTCCATTAAGGCTGTGCACTTTTGTCCCAGCCCCCTCAGTGCCGATTCTATCCTTCAATCCCGTACCGCCAAGCTTGTGCTCAGTCATGATATTTGGCCTTGCATTATGTAACGGCTCCTTGAGTGCCATTACATCAAATTTTAAGCCCCAGCTACGACCTAGATATCGTAGGATGTGTGGCGCCTGCTCGGCAAAAGAATGGTACGGGGCCATTTCTTCGAGGTGTGCGATGCTGAGTCTTAACGCTTCGTTGACGTCTAGAGTTGGCAAGACGGACACCTTGATGTGATCCAGCTCCGTAACCAAGGTCGACGTAGCCAGATAAATTGTAGCTGACGCAAAACTAAAGAAAGGCATGAAAGTAGGCGTCCTGCGCAGGGTATAGAGCTTTGTGTAGGAGCCGACTAGGCGCTGCAAGGCGTCGGCTGCTTGTAAACATATTTCCAGAGGAATAATACCTGATCCAATGAGGCGGACTCGCAAGAACGGTCGAAAGAGTAGAAGAACAGAGAGGTGATAGTACAAACTAGCAAATTAGCATCTTTACAGATCTAAAAAATCCTATACGTACTGAATGAATATTACCGCAGGCGTTGAATTTTGACCTAGCCGCATGACTTCTGGCAGCTGGTTATACCAGTCTAAATACACGTGGTAGTTTTGGAGCAGATTTGCAGCTGTTAAAGAGTGGATAGGCGAGTAAAGAAGGTGTAGAGACTCATGAATTACCTCATTCAGCTTGCAGAAATGTTGATATAGAGACCGGACATTTGAGAGTTGCTTCTGTGGTTCGAAATAGACGTCTAGAGAAGAATGAGGATTTGAAGGGTAAACACAGCGTCTGAGAAAGTCACTTACCGCCGTCCGCATATGGGGCCCACGATGACGTCTCAAAGTCGGTAGTAATTACTGGCATGGGTGGACGGTGCAGAGCTGGCGGGCAGTGTGGCAGCTCACCCTTTACCATCGACCATGCACTATGTTACTTATCAGTGTCCCCTTCAGCCCCTGTGGAGCTTTATCGGAACTTACTGGTTGAGTGTAAATGTTCCCCAGAACGTTTTTGCGAGGACATCAGATGCAATGGCGCAGGCTTCTCCGCGTACATTGTGCAGACCCACTTCAATAGCAAGCTGCATAGCGTGTTCTGCGTAGTACTTGCTCTCCGAAAATCGGCCACAGCGAGCCTCTCGTAATGACATTATCACTAGGGACTGAATAGTAGTTATTTCGTGATGGTTTGGTGTTGAAAAAAGGATGCGCCGCGACTCGTCGAAAAACTTATTGCCGATGATGGAGATGTTGTCAGCAACGGCTAAAGGTCGATCGGAGAAATGACAACCCAATGCAAGAAGTGCATTGACTAACATCGGTGAGCAGTATTGTTGTCGTGTATCCTGAAAATCCCGAAGAAAATGTTCTTTACTAATCGGCGCAAAGTTTGGGTACTCCCAGCAGAAATAGAGAGCCAATAGATGTCGAATGAACTCCTTGTCGCTGGTAATGTCCGTCCAAGTCATTGCAGAGTCTGAGTCTAGCTCATCCAATAACTGGCTTGCTTCATAAATTCCCTGCTGCCACTCTAACACCTGCCGAGTGTTCGAACTTTCGTGACATGTTCTGGCTGTCGGTTGCCGTTTGCTCTCTGTATCAACATCCGATTGTAGGGTGCCTTGTAAGAGCTTGCATGATGATTTTGAAATGGGGAGCTGCGTTTCATCCTTCGCTATACTGCATTGATTGAGACGCTGCTGATCCGCAATTCGTTCAGGAGAATCGACTTGTACTGGCGTTTGTGGATGTGTTCGGCATGTGCTTGGTACAAGTTCGCGGCTAGATGTACAAGCAGACTCCGCCATGTCAGTACAGCTTCTTGAAAGCCGTCGCCTTATATTATCCAGTTCGAATCCATCCTCCAGCAATTTCGAGTCTCGTATGTATGCGATAAGCTCTTCGCGTCGCTTCGACCGAATGATGTCCGTGAGTAGCTGGTCTACCACCTGCTGGCGACGGCGTAACGCTGCAATCTCCGCCCTGAGTTGCGCCTTTGTTTGGCGCACTCTCTCTTCGTATATGCAATGGGAGTGCCGGCTTTTGCATCGTCCACAAGGCTTCTGACCGTCGCACTGTAAAGCACTTATCAGTACCTTGCACTAGAAATGGCTTACTTACCTTCCAATCGCTTTGAACCCACCTTTGAGCGTCTTTGGCGACATTTTTCACAAGCATGAGAGGTGGCTTTGCTGAGTTGGCTGAAAATTTCCGGGTCTTGTGCATGCTCTGCCCGGGAGGAGCGGCGACTGCCTGATGGCGATGGTGTAGCGTCTTTTGACACCGTCTCGACAGCGCTTTTTTCGCTAATACTTCTTTGCGCTCTCCTCGAGCGTTTGTCATTGGCGAGACGCTGATTTTCCCTTGAGTCCATGACGTTATAAATTATCTCGTGATTCATAGGTTTTATCGAACTCCCAAGTTCTGGGCAGAGAACGACGAAGTTCGGATCGCTGGCTACGAGGCGACGTCATGACATCCACTTTCGGTGAATCTCCGGTAAAACCTCTGATTGGAAGCATAGAGCATTTTGTCTGTACGGAGAATCTTTCTTGGTAAGACAAACATTGTGTGAATAAGGACAGCGATAATGCTCCTGCCGTCAGCTCTGCGGTAACGCAGATGCGCAACGGCAAGATTGGACTTAATGCGTACCTCCACGCCATCAACAAAGCGGACACCGATCAAAGCGGACACCGATAAATGCCAGTGCGGCTATGGGTCTCAGGCCGTACGGCACATCCTGCTCGAATGCAGAAACTGGACAGAAGAACGACAGAAAATGTGGGCAGGCAAACATCCATGCGTTGACATCAAACGCATTCTTTGTAGCTCGCCAATGGCAGCGCAGGCAGCAAAAATGATCCTGAGGACGGGCCTGCTAGAACAATTTCGAGCAGTTCCACCGTACTCGAATATACAGCGTAGACGAGTGATTTCGGTTATACAGAAGCTGAGGAGGGCCAGGAGAGGCCTGACAAGTTCAGAGAGACAGAACAGATGGAATAGCTGTAGGCGAAGAGCAACCATAGATCCCGTCGTTCGACAGGGAAGAGTCTCTCATGCAGGAACCGCCTGGCAGGCACAGTTTTCCTGCAAGAGAAACAAATCCCCAGGATTGTGGGAGCAATTTGTCTATAGTCGTGCGCTGCATAGCCGCCAGAAGGCAGCTGGGACAGTCTATGATTTAATAAATAAATAATAAATAAATAAATAGCAGGCACGTTGCTAGCAATCATAGAAACGGTGAGTGTCAGCACTTCCAGCAGCCCGTCGGCCGGTGCAGGGGGTGGCTGTGGAGGGCACTTCAGGTTTCCAGCACCTACTTCCCGCCGACTTGCTGGCAACCTGCGCTAGGGGTGGGGAGCGCTTTTGTCCTTCCAGCACCTACCTCCCCCAACGTTGCTGGCCTGGGCAGTCCTAGGTAGGGGGCCTCAGCACAATCGGGGTTGCCAGGGCTGGCGTCCACTAGTGTGCTGGCAATGTTAGGGGAAGTAGGTGCTGGAGACACAGAAGCTATCCCACCCCCTAGCGCAGGTTGCTAGCACGTCGGCGGGAAGTAGGTGCTGGGAACAGGGAGTGCTGGCCACTATTGTAGCGGTGGTTGCTGGGAACCCAAGCCAGACGGCCCGCTGAGCACAAGGTGCTGGCAATGTGTTAGTGCTAATTTCTGGCAAAATTAGTTCCACAGTTGCTGGCGCTGGGACAAGCCTGGCAACGCAGCTAGCAGCTCTGCTAGCAGCTACCAGTTTCCAGCGCCTGGCTTGGCCCAATATTCTGGCAACTGTCGGCTACCAGCACAGTCTAAACTGCCGCTACCAGTAACTCTCAGGTGCTAACACCCACTAAACTACAACTTCCAGCACTAGGAGATGCTAAAGCGCCAGTAGCGTCTAGTTGCTAGCTAAAATAAACTAGAAGTTACTGCCACCAAGGGCTATAGGCATTGCGAGCGGCAATAATTAAAATAAAGAAGCTAGAATAGGTTGTCAGCAATAACCATTAAAATAAACAGTCTAGAATTAGTCTTGACCGTTAGGTCTCGAAGCATTGCTAGCAACAACCTGCATCGGCTAGCACTAACTTATTAACCAAATCTATGGGCATTACCAGCAACTATATATAGTAGCTAGACTTACTTCTTTCAAGAGCCCTCTGTCTATAGGTATTACCAGCAACAACATGCATCAGCTAGACTTGCTTATCAACAGAGGCCTAGGGCATTACCCACAATTCCTATCGTCAGTACCCGTCTCCCAGGTCGAAGCTAAATACAAGTCGCAACGAAGCCGCTTTACAAGGCGCGTAATAGCTTGATTTGCTGCAAATTTTATCATTCCAAAGTTAAGTATACATCTTCACTAGAGCAAAGTGTTGATTAAAAAGGGATATAAAAGACCCGAGCATACATACATTTGTTTCTTTGGCTTATACTAGCCAGCCATCACGAATCACGCTTTAATTTTAGCACGCCCGAATAAACGTATTAAATTAAACCAAAACCACAGACACATATATATAGCACATATCCCAAAGGCCAACTTTTGGTTTGGGATTTTATATTGAGAACTAAAAATTGCCAGAACTGAGTTTTCAGAGCAACATCCTCTCCTGTTGAACAGTCACCATGTCCCTAGATGAAAACGCCGATAGTGGCAGCTTCCACAACAGTGAGGACATCGAAACGCCGGACTTCTTCGAAAAATATTGCAACGCAGTCTCTTTACAAGGCACGTGATCGCATGTTTTGTTGCAGCTTTTAGGCATCCAAAGTTAAGCATGTATATCGCTTTATTACGACTAACCAGGTGGATAGACTCATCAGCTTTATCCAATGCGGCACTTGGGCTCAGCAGGAACTTTGTGCGACTCGATGCGACACAATTTTTTGCGCGAACCTGGGAGCCGACGTTCATTGCCTGGACATCGCTTTTGAGCATTACACAAATAGTGCCGAGTGTCCCGCTTATAGTCGACAGCCTCGCCCCGATTATACGTACCCTAGACGGGGTCATTAGCGGCAAGGATGACCCATACCTTCCTCCTAGATTTAGACATATATATCTATTCCACTTTCTGGAATCACTGAAGAGTAGAATAGAGCAGGATAAAAAGTCTGGCTTTATTAAGGCAAAAAATCACATTACCAATACTGCACTAGCATATGAGCTCTATCGTAACGCGCAAGACAAACCCACCACCACAAACCGTTTGCGTCGTCTCAGACTCATAGGAAACCGCTGGAAAGACGCTGTTGGCTCCTCACCATTCCTATTGCTAGCGTTCTCTAAAACCGCGGAGTCCTTTGCGTAAGCGTATTCAAAACTTAAGCCAAAAATTATAGCTAATATTACGCAGAAAATACCCTTCAAAAGCAGACAACAAGACATTTCGAAGGCTGGCTCTGAAGGCTTCAAATGAAATGCCGGAGGAGCTGAAGAACGTTTGCTACGAGCTATCCATTATTGCCGAACAGGAGGCTGCCAACAACTCATCCCCTGATGACATACTAAAGAATGGGCTAAGGGATGGTGTGAAAGAATATCTCTTGACGCCCAAATAAGGATAATTTACGGCGGCAGATTAAAGCTTTTAGACTCTCATGCGCAACAGACGAGATTGTGAACCTGAAGTTTGAAATTATAAGAAAAGGCAATAGGACCCCCGCATCGTCGCAAAGAAGTAGCCCCATACTATTATTCCACAAGCATTACTAGATTTAGGAGGCTTTGGCTTTTATTCATTACATAGATAGATCTTTTTTAAAATATATATAGTTATATATATATATATATATATATATATATATACACGCTAAGTAAGAGTATATTTTTTGGTTTTCATAAAAAAATCTAAATATAGACTGAAAGCTTCAGAGTGGTTTAATTACCCAGTAGCTTATTGAATTCAGCTTCTCGTGTGCACGGGCCGCAGACTAGATCGTCGCATGCGATACATTGTTTGTGTCTGAATTGAGAAAGTCGCGTATAATGTGTTGAGACTTCTTGTCCTTGGTCAAAGCAAAAGAAGCACCCACATCTAACACTAGCCGATTTGGGGGTTGGGGAACTCTGATACTTGTCCGGAGACGTTGTGTACGTGACGTAAATAGTTCTCAGAAAGACGGTTCTCAGAAAGAACTGACCCCTGGGTGCACAGAGGACAACAGGGCCCGCTAGGTGCACAGAGTACAACAGGGACCATCAAAGTAGGTGCTTCCGTCAAAGTAAGTGCCTTGTTAAAGAAGTGACTTGTTAAGATAAGTGCTCTGCTAAAAGAAGTGCTAAAGTGCGCTGCCAAAAGAAGTGCGCTGCCAAAAGAAGTGCGCTGCCAAAAGAAGTGCGCTGTCTACCTTTCCACTCTCACGCTGCCTATGCATGCTGCCTGGAACTTAGTACCAGAAGACTGTCCCTGTGTTTCTCTGCCTACCTACACACTGACTCCCCTGTTCTGCCTACCGTGCCTACCAAACACTGACTCCAAACACTGACTCCAAACACTGACTCCAAACACTGACTCCAAACACTGACTCCAAACACTGACTCCCTCCCTGTTCCGCCTACCGTGCCTACCAAACACTGACTCCAAACACTGACTCCCTCCCTGTTCCGCCTACCGTGCCTACCAAACACTGACTCCAAACACTGACTCCCTGTTCTGCCTACCGTGCCTACCAAACACTGACTCCGAACACTGACTCCAAACACTGACTCCGAACACTGACTCCAAACACTGACTCCGAACACTGACTCCCTGTTCTGCCTGCCGTGCCTACCAAACACTGAACCCTTGTTCTGCCTCCCCTGTTCTGCCTACCAAACACTGAACCCCTACACACTGACTCCCCTGTTCTGCCTTCCTCCGCTGTCCCCCGTGTATACCCACGCTGCCTTCCACGCTGCCTATGCATGCTGCCTAGTCATGGTCGCTATCCATGCTGCCTACTCATGGTACCTATGCATGCTGCTGCCTTCCACGCTGCCTCTCGCTGACTTTTTACGTTTGTTTGTGACATTCCACCCTAAACAATACTAGATTAATATTAATAAATAAGTTATTTACTCACAAGAACTAAAATTTACCCCTTTAAGATACAGTAGTGAAAGTAGTCAAATTTATAAGAGTGATACTTGCGCGATAATCTCAGACTTAACCTGAGCTTGATTGTAACAACCTCAGCGTCAGCTCCTGGAAGTGCCTGCCCAAATAAGCGTTACGCGAGACTGCCTCAGAGACTACCCCAGCAGAGACCAGGCCAGGAGGGGTGCAAATCTTCTAAGGAGTGACGGACCTAATCTTAGGCTTACTTATTAAAACTTTAACATTTATATTCTAGTATAATATTATATTATTAATATTATTAATAATATTAACATATATCTGTATTAATATATGTTATTTATCTTCAATACTGTATTATTCTGTATTATTGGGGTTGAAGTGTATTACCAGTCAAAGTTGGGTACCCATTTAAATTAACACAACTAAACCTAGCAGACTTTCAGGCTCCTAGGGCGACTTCCTTGCGTGCTTGACAATTGCCTATCTTTTCTCTCTGGTCAAGAAATAATAATACTACAGCATCGACCGCGGCCCATGCTCCTACACCATAAGCTGTCAAGTCATGTTGTGTCGTTTGGGCAAGTGTAACGCAAAGCTAGGTGTCTACAAGTGTGCGTATGTACAGGGCCGCGCATTCAGGAAGGTGCGTGGGTGGAAAGCTGCGTGAGTGGAAAGCTGTGTGAGGGAAGGCTGCGTGGGCAGAAGCTGTGTGGGAGCTAAGCTGCGTTGGCGTAGCTACTGTACTGGACATTCCTGGTGCTGGGCTCAGCCTCATTTATGCACACAGGCATTAAAAGAAGCGCCGAAGTTCTGATTAAAATTAACAAGTTGAAGCTAGAATAGTTAGAATTAAAATCAGTGGTGATTAATTAATAGGTGCTAAGTACAACTCTAGAGCGCCTGGAAAGTCCGATCGCTCGAAAAAGTGCCCGAAATTTTTTCAACTCGCGTTTGACGCTCGTGTAGGCTCTCGCTATTGCTTGTGCAGTTCGAGGTGGATTGCGGCGAATTTCAACGCACATGTGGAAAGCTGTGTGAGTGGAAGGCTGCGTATTGCAAAGCTGCGTGGGTGGAAAGCTGCGTGGGCAGAAAGCTGTGTGGGCGGAAAGCTGTGCGGGTGCTAAGCTGCGTTGGTGCAAAGCTGCGTGGGTGCAAGCTACGAGTGTGTGCATGAGCTGGGCGTGTGGTACATTTGCACTTACTTAACAACCAATTAAAATTAACATGGCCTCTAAACAAACCTCTATAGGCATCACATATATTACTATATATGTGTCCGTAGTGCAGTGGAGGGCTGCATATGGAGCAAACGCATATTTCCTCTACGAAGCTAAGCACTTCACCATAGAATCATCAACTTCACTAAAAGGTAATGAGAATTGTGTTCTTGAGCAATATCTTCGGCCAGATACCATGAACTTTTACAATCAGAATACCGGAGAGATTTTAACCTTTTGGTTGGCTTTAAAACTTAATACATCCGTGTCCAATGAGACGGAAATTCCTAATGTGATGGTCGCTCTAGCGACAGTTGAGGCCATCTTATGCAACACCAAACATTATTGGCAACGACGGCTTGCCTACATACAGCTTAGAAGAATTCTCGATTCTCTTGAGGAGATAATACGATTTCAGAGCAATCACAAGCCGGGTAGCTCCCAAGAGGCTCTCCGGACTTATACGAAAGCCCTAAGATAGTCGGGTGTAGGCCACGTCGCGCATCGCAAACGGCTTAGCCTGCGTTGGTCCCTGTGCACTAGCGACTCACTTTTTTTAGCGGTCGCCTACTCTAACTATGCCGAGGTCATGGTGTAAGTGTTATCGAGTACTACTGAGCAGGCTCTAACAGAAACACCATTAGCAAGAACTTTTCGACCACCCAAGAAACCCTGAGAGACATTTCAAAGAAGACAGTCCATGCAGTTCGTCAAAAGTACAATGCGGCTACCGTCTTTCCAATCTGAAATAAGCTGTACGAAAATTAGCGTCGTGGCCTGTATTACTACTCGAATTATCCTCTATAGAGGCAAACAAACCAGTATAGAACTGAGAGAGGACATTTAATATATATCACTAGATAAAAATAGTTTAAATATAGTCGTTCAGCCCCGTTACCTCTCAATTTAAACCCTAAATTAATTATCTCCCACTTGGTTCCGGGCCTTTGAACACCTCTTCGTTTTTCACTAAACGTTACACACTGTTTCTTTTTAAAGCAGACAGAACTCCTCGGCGGAGTTTATCACAGCTAAAAAGAATTACTTCTACGCCACAAAATTGCCACGAGATGAACACCTAACTACACGGTATTAAATAAATATATTTTTAAGCTATCGCACGAAACCTTACCGAATTTGACAATCCGGTGCATCACTAGTAAATAGCAAACACGTAATCAGGTAAACGGTCTACCTGGGAATTAGGTAATAGCCCTGACTCACAATATCTCTAGCATATATTCACATAATTATTACGTTAAGAAACCACGACTTCAAGGCATTCGTATAACAAATAGTAGTATATTTACTGGCATTTATATCTTTTAAAGATATTATAGTTATAATACTCGGCCAAATAATGTTAAAAGGACGGCAGTATGTGAAATATAACCTTTGTCTCTGCGCATGGCGGAGCTGGGCATTGCACAGAGCGTTGCCCAATATTCTTCAGGTGCTGGGAAAGAAGATGATCTCTTGAACGATAATGGGAGTAGAATCTGCGAAACCTTTGATTTGGTGCAATATTCTCATCCCAGAAGCACATAAAACATTGGTCTTTTTCGCATTTCTGTGGTCTGCTTAGACCATTATGCTTTAGCGCCAATTTTGGTACTCGCGTTTCCTTCCGTATGCCAAGTGACAATATGGCATGGGTGGTGTAGAGCCGGTGCTTTAGCCTTATAGGGCCGTCCAGCCCGCTCGTATTAGCGCAAACTAGCTCTGCAAGTAGTCGACGCTCGGATAAAGTGTGGTCACTTTGTGGCTGCCAGTCTCCAGCATCCAAGTCGGCATCATTGCGCAGTTGTGCATTAATTTCGGTTGTGTTGATTGTATCAAAAAACTCTTTGCGCGTGGCGGTTTTGGCAAGTTTCCGTAGGTACGCTCTGGTCGATTATACCTTGCTTTCCACCGTGCGATACATTTGGTATAACTTGGTTCCTGTTGATTCGGCCGCTTTAATGGTCCCAGATTCTCGGCGCGCCTCAGAGCTTAGGGAGTCTCGCAGTTCAATCAACTTGGCGAGCGTTGTATCGGTCTTGATTTCATTCAACTTTGCGGTGCTTGCTTGGGTTAGCGCTCGGGGATCGACAGAACGGCTCATGTGGCCTGCTGCTTTTAGTAAGGCCCTATTGGACGGTCGACTAAGGAACGCCGCCACCGTGTCACATTGGACGCGTTGGTTAATGTAAGCCTGGTACGTCGCCGCATCTATGTGCTGCATGACTTGCTGGAGCTGCGCCTGCGTCCCGGCGGCTAGTCTTGTTAGCACGCTATAAGTTTCACGATCAGAGATCTGCTTACCTTCGACTGCTTCCCCGGATCCACGTCGAATGCAGTACGGATTCAGTATCTGCATAAATCCCGTCATAAGGCCGAGCCTTTGGAGATAATAAAGATAGGTATGGTAGTGTATTGCCTCGGTAGGTGATATTTGGATCGTTCCCTCCCGCGTTACCAATGCCTGGCGGAAGATGGGGGTATCTTTGATGCTATCTTTCCAGTCAAACTCTAGCGAGCGTCGTGGCGCGCGAACTCTAATCTTATAGAAATCCTCCACACTTCGAATTTCAGCGACAAAGGCATTATCTAACAGTGCTAAAGAAAGAAATAGAAGGATTGCATCAAATAAGAATATGTCCACCTCATAGAAGATAAATGTTTTTCTAGGGCTCAGTTAGTAATGGGCCTCAAGGCTGGTAGGGTAATACGTACAGGTTTTCCCTTCATTCCCAGCCTTTAGTGAATCTTAGGGTCACTTCCATGGCCAGCAGATCTCTTCCGCCATCGGGATTCTTTAGCAGGACTAGTTTCACATCCCTATAGCAAATAGTCTTAAAATTATCCTCCTTTGGGTCCCATTCTTCTACGTATTTTGACTGGCTCTCTTCATCACTACCGAAGTAGTGATCATAAATGGCTTCTTTGCTAAGCTTTTTATAGGCAAGGACCCTTGGGCGAGTCGCTATGTACGCCTGAATGAGGATCATGAGGGCCAACTGTATACGTTGGCGCTCGTCTGGGAACACTGACGTGTCGTGCACCCAATGATGGTGTAGGACGAGATAGACGTCGTCAACGTCCATCACAGGTTTTTCTTTGACCGAGGCATCGAGTTAATACCGAATGGTTAGGTAACCATTAATATACTAGGGCCGCACCCAAAAAACGTCAGTAGGCGAGTGGTAGGCAGAAATCCCGTCAATCTCGTACATCATTGATTTCTTCATTTCCCAATTTATCGAAGTCGACTCTAATAGATTTTCGGTATACTTGGAAGAGTATTCTCTTATAAGTATGAATTACGCTTCTCTTCCGTATTCTTTTGTACGTATCTAACATCCATTCCAGGAAGGTTATGATGTCTTCCTTTGTGGATTAGAGTAGATGATCTTCAGCTTTGGTGCACAAATAGGCGCAGTGTCTAGTTTTCAACTTAGCATACCGCTCAATTTATGAAGAAGTTTTTTTCTTACCTTGTCCATTTCAGTTTGATACCATGCATGTTGACTTTGGTCGTCGGAGCATGTCGCTTCTTGATAGCCCCATCTGTAGCAAGCCGTTGACGTTTTGATCGGTAGTATTCTGGAGGGTGTTGAATACGATCAGGTGCCTTAGTGACCGCCATTTTTCTTTTCTTCTTGACTTTGAAAAAAAAATAGGTCCATGATAATAACCTGGCGAAGTCTGGTACTGAGGTTGACTTATATGCGCCGAGCTCCGATTAAAATTAATGGGCGCTAGTTACTGAGTGGAGTGCGCCCGACGGTCATGGTGGCGTGGGGTGGACTAGCGACCAGCGCTTCGCAATTTTGCCTCCAAAAGCGGCATCCCAACCGCCAAAAAAAGGCGTCATGTCCGCCCAAACTCGAGGCACATTTGCTGCGAACCTGCACTTTATGTGTAAATTAAAAGGCGGCCAAGCCTTGCAAACTCTGGCCAAGAAGCTTGGGGGCGGGACCGCAGCGTCCTCGATCAGAAGCAGGCTTGACAGCTTTCCTGGCCAGCCGCAGACAGTCGTCTTCTCGTTCTTGACCGCCACGGGCAAGTGTTTGAACGATGAGAAGCCTATTGACGAAGCCTTTGAGTGCGGTAAAGAGCAAGTCCGCCAGCTCGGAGACAACACAGTCATTAGGCTTCCGGAGAGGTGCGACAGCTACCTTGGCCAGCTTGAGCTCTTCGGCACAGGCTGGCCAGCACCATGCCGTGACCCGAATGCCGACATCTGGCACGCACAGGGGAACGCGGCGCAACGCTCTATCAAGTGGGCATTGTGCAAATTCTTTACCTATTTCGAACCCAACACCGGTCATGGGCAGTCCTGCGAGGAGCGCTTCCCGACGGATGCGCAGATCAGATACAACATGTGCCTAGAGGAATTTGGCCCAGACATGTGCGGGCCGTCGGCCGACAAGATGGACGAGGCCACCTTTGAGAAGAAAAACACCACGGCTCATTTCGAGCAAGGCGGTTATGAAGCATGGGTTGAAACATTCCGGGTCCCTGGCCATGCTTTCCCGCTTGCCGACGAGACCTGCACTCCTAGTACATGCGGCGAGTACTGCGAAAATAACGGCCAATCATGCTTTCCAAACCGCATGTTCTGCGAACCAGACTGCGAGCGCGATGCCAACCCCGCCGACGGCTGCGGTCAGTGCTATATAACAGCTCTCGCTGTAAAGGATGGATCTATCGTCACGTACCATGGAAAAACTCCGGTTGTGGTTGAGTGCGGAGATCGTCCCCGGATTATTAACAACGAGCCAGTTGAGTGCTACTTTGTTCCTATTACAGTAGGACAGTGATAAGCAGCCCGTCCCATGCAAGGGTTATAGTTAAGCCAATAGTCACTTCTTAGAGCCAGAGACAAGATAAGCCAAGTATTTTCAAATTATTTTAGAAAATATACTTCTTATATTCCCTTAATTATAGGACTATTTCGCTTTTGATAAAGAAATATAGCCTTGAATCTTCGATATGGCTGCGCTAGGTATGTATTGCGATCGTCTTGGCGATGAGACGCCGAGACGCCGAGACGCCGAGACGCCGAGAGATTTTCTACGCAGTAGTTTCACACTGCGAAACCTTCTGGTCCTTCTCAACCCAAGACATGCTGTAGGGCTTTTATCGTTCATGGAGAATCGCAGCCACGGTAGTTGTTTTCAATATTATGCCGTGAAAGGAGAGTGAAGCGAACCTGGAGTAATGCTACTTGCCCTCCGCAGGTTAGATGGCACTAGTGCATGTCAAACTTTTATCTGGTTACACGATGATTTTGATAATGAAAGAAATGGCTCAAGGTACTTTGTTAAAAGCCCCGGCTTCTGGCGCGAAGGGCGTGCCTGACACCTGCGCTTTCGGCCGTAGTGTTACCCAAAGCCTAGATGCAAGCCAGTTTGTGCATTGTACTCCGTACAATGCAATGAATCACGAAACCACGTAACATGGATAGTTTTGTATCATGGCGCATCACTGCCAACAATGGTTAATGGCAGCGAATGACCGTCGTGAAATACATGCAGAAGTACACGGCGCAGGATAGCAGCAAATACAAATGATCGACAGGGCTGCAAAAAATACGAGAACATATTTTCAACTCAGTATGTTATCAACGAAGGTAATATGTAGCCCCTAGGTTGTCATTTATTAGCTGTTGACTAGTTAGCTAACTCACCAAGCAAGCTGGCAAGATAGGTACGGCAATTTCTGCTCCAGTCCGTACAGCAGCCTGTCTCGAGTTGGCTATACCCCTTTGAAGCAAACTTTGTCCTGCTCCACATGCAGACGAGTATTGATCCTTGGCTACAGATAAGGACACTGTTAATCAAATGAACTTGGGATCCATTATATTTCTCGTCAACAATAAAGTTAGTTTTTTCCTAGAATAGTTGGCGTGGTGGTGTCAAGAGCCTGGATGGTAGAAACAATTATTACCATTGGCCGACGGAGACCAAGTCACTATCGATGCATGGACTTGCTATGTCCTACAACCCGCCCACATGCTCGGATTAGCAAACCTGTCAGAGCTAGCAGTAGCAGGGGTGCAATTGGCTCAGCCATTGTAAATTTTTATTGCCAGGTTAAGCCAACGAATGCACCCCCGTCCTTGAGAATGCCCTTGTCCACCGTAATAGGCGTCGACATAAGCAGTATGCCGATATTATTGGTGGCTGCCATGCTTGTAAACAGACGCTGCGCAGTTTTCGGGGTTTGGTATCTTTTAATGAAAGTTAGTATAGCTTGCTTAATTATAATAACGGAGTTATACGTGATAACTGTGTTGGAGGTGAAAGGTTAATTGTAGAAACAGTAGTAGGTATATGTAAAAACGGCAACATCGAAAGTAACGAGAAAAATTTGGTCAATTGGGGCTTCCGGGTCTTGCAGAGCCCAGTGGCTTGATAAGAGCCGAAGTAACGCTGCCCATGGTAGCGGGAACTGCGTTGGATGTTGTCGGTATACCGGTCGATATACGTCAAGATCACCTAGCCATGGTATTGAACCCGGTGTGCTTTATGGAGACTCGTGTTGGTTCCGGTAGCGTTAGCCTATCTGAGGTTGAGCTACTGTTGGTTTCGGCCGAAAAGTAGTTGGCGAGTAATACGCGTGGTTGGCACAAAAGTGTAAGCAACAAGAAACTACGAAACAAAAGTTTAATGAAGCCATGGACTGCATAGTTAATTTATAGACTACGTTTATATATATATATATATTGATGGCTACTTCTTCTCTCGCCCTGTTACCTGACGCCGTCCATTCAATCGACACTCCGATTTGTGGGAGAGCTAGGTTCCGCCAGACAGACGGCTGGGCAGGCCTGCATGCCAACCAGCCACCTTCACGATGAAGAATGGTTGACAAATAATAATATCAGATATTGGCACGAAAGAATTCATATACCTTATAATTAACCGATCAAAAGGTAAGGTTGCGAATTCCGACCGTGGCCATGATCATGCGCAACGAATGCCACAGTGTAGATCAGCGTTCCCGCATCATAGTCGCAGCAAGAGCACAGTAAGAGTAGTTTTAGCCAGCAAACTTCAACATGTATTTATGTATTTATTTATTTATTTATTTATTTATTTATTTATTTCCTATGCACACATCACGCACCCCTTATAACTCCAAGCGTGGAGCCTTAAAAGAGGGGAGTGGTGCTGCTTAGATCTTCGATGCGGCCGAGGAGCTGCTGCAGCATTCTGTAGCCGCCCGACAGCGAGTAACCGGGAACCTCGTGACCAGCAAGCTGGATATCGTAGAACGTCAAACCACGCTCCTTTACGTAGACACCGATATCGCCATGGGGGCCCTGGGCACCGCCGTTGTCATTCTCATGCTTGGGCACGAAGAATGGCGTCTTCGGAAACTTGTGGAAGCCCTGGTGACCGTTCCAAGTAACGTTCTGCAGGGCAAACAGGGTGCCGTTAGTCTGGAGCAAGTAGTCGAGAGCGCCAGATCCAACAATAGCGTTGTTGGTTCGCTCAATAATGTTCTTCAAGGTGCCATCCAGAGCAGGACCGGGGGAGGCGTCGCCGTGGGGGAAGACTCCACCGCCGCACTGCGTCCAGTTCTTTCCGATGGGAGGGGCGTGAATGTGTCTCTGGACATCGGAGCGCTGGAAGTAAACTTCACTTCCAGGAGGGACATAGTCGCCCACATTGATACCGCCAAGGTGGCTATAAGCCGTGGGACACTGGTCGGAAATGTGGTATACGTTGAAACATGGGTTGTTGGAGTTGATAGAGTTGGAAATAATGCGACCGACAGTCTCATCCTCCTCCGGCACGGGCGGGAACGGCTCCTGAGGGGGAGGAAAGGTGAACCACTTCCTTGTATAGTTGGCCTGACCGCTGGACTCGTAGAGCTCATTGATCTTGGCAACAGTCTCGTCGCTGTGATGCAGCAAGTTGGCCCAGTACGTGTTGTAAGGAACGCGGCTAATGGAGAACTGAAGGCCGTCGTCTCCAATGACGGGGTCATTGATGGAGATGCCCTTGAGATTGAAGTAGTCGGTGTCATTCTGGAGGAGGAAGCTGTTGGCAATGTATGGAACATACATGCCAGCATACGACTCTCCAGTCATGTACACCTTGGCGCCCTTGAGCTGGTCAAAGGTGTTGATGAAGTTCTTCCAGAAGCCGCGGAACTGCGTTGCCAGCTCCAGCTCGTCTCGTGCACTGGGTGTGCCCAAGGAGAAGCCCGTGCCGACGGGCTGCTCGATCCAGATCATATTGGTCAGCTTGTTCCACGAGTATGGGTTCTCGACGGGAGCCAGGGTACCGTCCTGCCACAGGACGGGCCCGTTCTCAGTGAGAAATCCGGGCAGCGACGAGCAGCCGGGTCCGCCGTTCAGCCAGATGGTGATTTCATCCGTCACGGAGGCGTTTTTCGAGGGGAAGAACCAGAAGAAGAGGTGGTCTTCTTCACCTTTCTTGTTGGTGATTGGCAAACTGCCAGAGTACGACTCGCCGACGTCGAAATTGATCTCGGGGAGGTGCGCGCCATCCACGGCAAACTTCTTGGTTTTGCTGTTCAGGTATCGGTGCGTTTCGTTACTGGAGCGAGCGACGTGAAGATGTTGGTTGGCAGCTAATTGCTGAGCAGACTTCGCGCCCAAGAGGGATTCAAGGTGGTTCTGAAAGGCGGCAGCCTTGTCGTGTGCAGCAACTCCTTGGGAGATTGCGCCGATGGCGACCACGGCGGAGGTAAGAAAGCGCATCTTGAGATTGGTTCGCGCCTGCGTCTAACAGAATTGGTCGGATTGGAGCACTGCCTCCAGCTCACGAAGCAGCAGGCGGCAGAGCGTTATATATAGCTCGCCTCTCCACGGTGCGTGCTTCACTCCTCGTCGGCATCTCGAAGCCGATGTCGTAATGCGGCGAGGGCAGGAAATGACCAATTAATCCACGTCGTGGAGTATTGCTACCTCGTGCCCATTTGATGCCTCTGATCCTAGACCAGGAAAGGCAGGTGTGGTTTGGGGGGCAAGGCGTGATTGGCGATCGCGGGTTTTCCGCCACCCAAATGCCCCGTTTGCCCAGTCGGGCACCGCACGTTGCTATCAGCGAGTCGTCACGCTATGACGAACGAGAGTTCAATGTTTCTTTCATTATCTGGGTACCTTGACTGTGAGTCGGCAGAAAAGCCCACTTGTCGTGGGGGTCCTGTTGCTTGAACGCTAAAGATGCCGACTAACTAACATAGTTAGTGGCTACTCTGTCGCTATTCATTGCGAAACTCTAACCCTACTACCCCGAGTCCCGTCGCTGACATTGCGTTCCCTGAGTTATTCTTGTCTATGTCCACGCAAATTTGCAGCCACGACAGAATCAAGCATAGGCCGCTGATATTCTGGGTTACAAGGAGCGACCGCGCGCGATATTGCTTATGCTGGCGCGTCTGTAAATGGCAATCCGATAAACAAACGAGTCCTACATAGATGAGCCAAAGAAGGAATGGGCTGTTGAAATGCCGTGTGGCTTGCCAAAGCTGTGCGAGCAACCCGCGGCCAGCCACCATCGCTTCCCTGCGGCCTAGGCCCACCCTTCTGGGATCGGCCATGTTCGCCATAACAGGAATTGTAGGCATCATTACTACCTGCTCAATGAAGAAGGAAGCCGGCTTTTTCGAGGCTACATACCTAATGTTACCATCCGAAGGATGACAGCCGTCACTCCATGTACTAGAAAGTGCCTCTTTATTCGGCGTCCAGCTTACAGATAGTCCGTCGTGAGTTGCATTATTTCCATTGGATCCATGAAAGTCTTTGCACTTTCGGCAACTCCGCATTGCATTGCGTCGATATACGCTGTAATTTGATTTTGTAGGCCCCCTGGCACCGTCTTACTTAGTATTATTCAAGGGGGTAATAAAGTAGGAGACTGGGCACCAGGGGTGGGAAGCTGCTGGCGGAGGGTACCTGTTAGCCATCGCCAAGCGCCGGCCAAGAGATACGTTCAACGCTTACGGGAAAACAAGGAAACATGGGTTGTGCATGCGCTTGGCACGTCAAAACGACATCGCGTCTCTTTCAAGACAGAATCTAACTTGATAAAAATTATTTAGTATATTATTTTTGCCTTTAAGTATATTGGTTCTTGTCCAGCAAGATAGGTCTTCACCCCCTTCCACGACCTGCCATGGGGGCATGTTCTGAAACCATTAACTAACTAGCAGTTGTTCGGACGGATGGCCCTGACAACATTGTTCGTCTTGCTGACGACGTTGCTGGCGGCTGTCAGGTATGTGTCAATGGCGGGAAGAACGTTGGCGCATCGGCCGGCGTTGATCTGCCTGATCATGTTGGCCACCTGCCCGTCCGACATGCGGCTACCGCGAGTCGAGAGCGTGTCAAGGCCGTCTACGACAGCCTGGAAGGTGCCCTGGGTATCGAGGACGTTGTTGGCGGTGAGGATGGCCCTGTTCTGCTGGCGACCGTTGAGGAAGGCCTGGTCGAGGACAGCCTTGTGCGTCAGCTCGTCCTTTTCGGCCCTGAGGGCGATGGTGGCCTGCGACTCGAGCTGCCTGCCCTGAAAGCCGGCGCCAGTGGACAGGAACTGGGACACAATGCGGGTGTCATCCTGCCACGCCATCTGCGCGTTATTAATATCGGAGTTGGAGGGAGAACCGCCGTTGCCGCCTCGATTGTTGCCGTTGATGCCGTTGTTGCCGCCATTGTTACCAGCGTTGTTGCCATTGTTGCCTCCGCGGCCGCCACCACGGCCGCCTCCTTGGGCAGGACTTGCCGTGACTGCGCCAAGGGTGGCTGCAACAAGAAGGATGTTGAGGATTTGCATTTTGGCTCTGTGTAGGGAATTTGTTTAGAGGTAAAGACTGCGCGAGTTGATCGATTTTGCTGATCCGATCGTTGAAGCGATCAAATTTGTTGTGAGATGATGAGCCTAACAAAGAATGAAGAGGAGAGAAAGTCTACCTATCTGGACAGGGGAAATACCCAATTATGACAGAAGCCGCCTTGTGAGTTTGGGCTGGTCTCGTCACTCAACCTTGTTCTTGACGACGCATAAACTATCCGATCTCCGTTGCAACCTATGTGTGAATGAATTCAAGCGTAACTCCGCTTTCTACGAGAGGGAGGCAAGGCCATGAGCGAGGTGCGAAACGACCAGAAAAGAAAAGAGGCACCGCTGTTGTATATGCGCATCGAGTAGTTCCTCGGGAATGCCAGGGTGCCATTGTGTGCCAAGAGTGGGAGATGCGTTTCAGACCAGTCTAGTCATGATGGTCTTGCTCGTGAGGCGAGGCTGCCCTCAGTGGTCGCATCTACAGCGCCGCTGTTGGCCAAAAACCCGAACCTTACATACTTTAAAACTTAGATTCTGACAGGGCATGGCGTATAATGGAGCTTTTGGTAGAGATTGAGAAATCGCTTACGTTTCAGTTTGGAAAGCCCCTCGTGCCCCTCTACCCTTGAAACACGCCAAAAGGTCGCGCGCTCAGCCTGGCCGTAGCAACGTCCTTCGTAAAGCGGGTTTCGGACAGGAGGTCTTCAATACAGGTAAAAACACGCGCAGCTGCTGCTAAGCTGCTAGACTCCGTGGATTTGTCGGGTTTCCGTTATAGACCTCGGGGTTCTGATGGTAAAGAAGAAGACGGCAGGCTATACTCGTGGCGTGGCGTGTATACTCGCTAGGGGACCGTGGACGAAGACTCAAAGGCCGGCAGACTACGACTGGCTGATTACTCTAGCAGTCCCAATTGAAATCCGAAGCCCTCGCGGGTGTAGTTAACCATTGTTTCTGTCGTGGTTCACTGTGTGAACTTACCCCGTGCCCTAGTCTCGCGACCAGGGCGGTTCTGATATAGAAAAGCTCCTGATGCTTGTTCGTTGTGGACGCTTTCCGCGCAAAATTATATTTCGTAAGTAGCTCAAGGACTGGCTGTACAGCGTTTTCCATTGAAGCGGGAATCAGACAAACATCAATCCGTATTTAAAGCATCGCAATGCTGGCCACACGCGGAGGAATGCCACACTAGCCCCAGCCACTGATGCCTGAGCCATAGAGCGGCCAATACTGCGTACTTTAAGACCAATTCAACTGCCTTCAACCAGACGATATAATTGATCAAACGCTTCTACTAGTCACGTTAGTATTTCCAAACTGTGAGCTCTCCAGGAGTTAGCCGAGTTATCGCTGCCGAATGTTGCTTATTACTGGGAATCGGACAGAATAGTCACAGTGTAGTAGCTACTTTTAGCGGGCACGTAGTTTGAAACAGTGTAGCGGAGCTGATGGAGCGTGTAGGAACGCGCTTTTCCGGTCATCTCGTCTAGCTCTTGATGATTCTGTGCTGCGAAGTCTCGAGGCTCTTTGTCCGGCCTGCAACACATTGTGAGCGCATCAGACTTCTATTTGGTACAAGATCTGTCTCCCTGGGTAAATAAGGGCGAAAAAGAACGAAAAGCGAACTGCACTGTGGAGTGGCAGAAAACGCGATCGTTGCTTGGAGAGTGGCAACACTAACACCAGCGATACTGACAGCAGCGCAGTAAATCTCCTCATTCGCAGTCTTGCAAGTGAACTTGATGGCAATTCCTCTTCAGCCCAAGGATTTTCTGTCTTTTGCCAAGCAGGCCATGTCGCGTCTATGCTGTTGTTGTACCCCTGTTGAGGCTCGTTCAAACTATAGGCCACAAATTGCGCCAACTCTCCTTTCTGGAAACTACCTGACAAGCACTTAAATGTCAAGACCCAAAATGGAGGACGGACGAGTTGGGCATCTTTCAACCACTTGTAGGGCTGGTAGCACGTAGCACCCTCGGCTTAAGCAACATAGTTTTGCTGATAAATTCGAGAATGCACAAAGTAAAAGGTGCAAGCGGAAGAGCAATCTCCCAGTCAGACTGCAAAAAGCATCTTGAAAGGGCAATGATTGACTAGACTGCAGACCAAAGCCGGTCAGCCACCGTGCCACCTAACTATTTACTTGCAAGGAAGAGACTCAAGTGCTTACAGTGCCCATTCGACAGGCTTGGCAAGCAGCCTTGTGTGCAGACTGGCTGAAGAGAAAATGGTACTACGTAGGGGGCCCCCATGTATGTCCCAAAATGTAGTCAGCCTTGAAGTTGATCCCTCGGCTCCGCGCTCAAAGCTTTCTGTTCTTTACTCTTCTGCCTTCATCTCGCCAAACCAGCATCATCTGGCCATTATCGAATCGGGCCCGCAGACATTGTCCGCAACGTAAACTACAATTACAATGTTGCTCTCCACGGGGCAGAGGATGGCGTCCGTCGCGCTGCTTTTAGCTGGCGCGGGCCGGGCCGCAGACTTGGCCAAGTGCTACAAATCCGACGGCTCGCTGGACGAGAAGATGCTGCCGTGCGACCCGACCGCCAAGGTCAGCACTTGCTGCCGACCACAGGACTTTTGCCTCTCGAACGGCCTTTGCCTTGGAGGAGGCGCCAATAACGGATTCGCGCAACAAGGATGCACGGCGAAGAAGTGGGATTTTCCGTGCAGGCTGTATTGCCCAGATAGCATCGGTATGTTGTGAAACCCAATCGCAAAGCAGGCGCCAAGTACAAGATCATGAACCCGCATAATTCATGATTGCTAACTCTTGGGCCATTCCGTCAGCATCATTTGCCGACGGGTACCACTACATGACGCAATGCAGCGGCTTCGACGCCCACGACGAAAATCTCTTCTGCTGCGGCGGCGACTACGGCTGTTGCAACAGGACCGACACCCACGTCTTAGGCATCCCGAAGTTCTCGACCTTGTCTCGTGCCGGTCTGGTGCCATCATCAACGACGGGAACATCCGAGGTGGCTGCGGCCACCGTGACGGTCACGGCAACGCCCACCGCGGCGGGCGATGCGAGCGACAGCGGCAGCGGCTCCGGAGGCAGCAACTCAAAGGTTGTGGCCGTCGGCGCCGGCGTTGGGGCCTCACTGGGCGTGGCCTTGATTTGCACGGCGAGCGTCCTGGCATGGCAGCTGCGCAAGCAAAAGAAGTACAAATCGGTCAACACACCGGCGCCCGACCACACGTACAGCGGCCAGCCCAAGAAGCCGCTGGAGCCGCAGCAGTATCCGGCGGAGCTGCCATCGGGTCAATAATATTTTTCAATTACCGACAGCAGCGAATGCGAGCGAGCGATGATTCTACTTTTTTGGTTCCTGGGCGATTATTTTAGTACCAGCTATTCAATGCATACAAATCCAGTCGACGAAAAGAATAGTCCGCGTGGATGGTGGTGATGCCATCTATCAGTAGTGCTTAAGTAGACCAGCCAGCATATCGTTCATGTAACTGCTCTAGAAGAACGGACAGATGGCCCTGGTTCTGGAGAAGCGAAGCGTGGACAACATGGGCAGGAAGGTTTCTTGGCTATCCACTCTCCGTGGGCAAACGGTACCATCTTGTCATGACCTCTTGTCATGGCTGCCTTGATACAGGAGAACAGAAACCTTGATTTCGTCAAACTCAAGCCCCCATGGGTGAATGAACGCCAAGTCGTCGTCTACCCAATCGTCACAGCTGTCGCTGAGCCCTCTCCGCGCATATGTCGACAAAGTACTGGCCAAAGCCTTCGCTGTTGAGCAGGGCAGTGCCTTGTCCACCTATGGAAGAAGAGAAGATATGCCAGCTACTAGCTAGGCCTTGCGCAGCGTACTTGAGTAGTTCCCGTCGCTCGGTGTCGCAAAACTCACGAAGCCGTACCTCGCCTTGGATTGAAAGTTATTATATTTATAAAAAGTGGCCGTGGGGCTACGCCGGCCACGGTAGTATGAAGCACCCACAGTATTATGAAGCACCCACATAGGCATAGGTGTGTGGGTGTTTGTCACGTGCACGGATTACATTACTCCGTACCTGACGCCCAGTATTACCTGTACGGTAATACCTGTACAGTAAAAAACTCTGCAGTTACTGACCGTTTCTTTTTATCGCGCAATCGTTCGATGCAGCTAGGCATGCATCCCTCTCTGGCCCTGGTAACGAGGCATCTGTCGGGTCCATGCCGTGCCTGGAAGACAACCCGGGCCCCTCTGATTATACTTTGTCACGTTCTGGCCAAAAAAAAAAAAAAAAAAATGAAATAAAAATGTCCAAAATAATTCTCCTGAATTCTGATTTGATCATCCCACCCTATCGACAGTCATGCCGATGTGCCACCCCATAGCTGCCCTGTACAATGCCATGATCAGTCGCGCGTCTCTTTTCTGTGCCTGTGCGCTCACGGTACCTGGACCTACCAGTACTGCCAGAAAACCGCGCACGTACGCACACACACACGCACTCACACACACATCACCCGCCACACATCCAGGTGCCAACTCAACTCGCATGTGCTCTGTGCACATGTGTGTGCTCCGTTCCGTCTCCAGCAAAACATTCTAGACCCGCGACCCTGAACTCTCCCAAACCTCGACCAAACAGGGCGCGCCGCCCACAAGACAACGGCCCACCACCCAACGATGGCTCCCCCCTTCTCTACTCCGTACCAGCCAACTAGCGGCAGTTCTAGCACTGCCCTAGCGACGCCCTACTGGTAGATGCAACCGCTGTGGGGAACCTTGTGCTGGTGGTGTGGCCCCCCTAGTCAGGCACTCAGGTACCCGACGAGTCGGGTGGTACCACGCCCTCACCCGCCAGGTACGACAGGCACCACCGGCCGGTACCCACCCCAACACTGCATATTGCCAGCAATTCTCTTGTCCTCCTCGTCCACGTTGCTTGTACCTCTGTCCCTGCCCACAAGTCTTTTTTCCTTTTTCCTTTCTTACTGGTCAAGTCCGCATTCTCAGCTCTCTGGTCTGGCCGGTCCACCTTCCGTGCCGCTTCGACTTGCATCTATCGCACAAACAAACCCTTCTTTGTCTCCTCCTCTTCTTCTTCTTCTTCTTCTTCTTCTCCCTTCTCTACTTTTTGCGCTGTTTTCTTTTACTCTCCAGACTTTCCTTTTCTACTCGCCTGGCTGCTCTCCTTTATCAGCCATCCGCAGTTCACCTCATCCATTCCCTCCCTTCCTCCAACGGCTCTCGCCAACGTTCCCAACGTTCCTTGAAAGAATACATACATCACGGTCCCTCACGACAATCACGCATCCTGCTCACTCTCTGCATTGGCTGCGCCAACAAGAACAACCAACGACTACCACTGCCAACTTTTCAGTCTTTTCCCACGACCGTTACGCTGCTTCGCTGTGCCTAGCGCATCTACTCGTATACACATACAACCACTTGCTTTGACAGCACATCACCACCAACCAACATCAACATCATGAAGTTCACACTCGCCTCCGCCGCCCTCGTCGCGGTCGCCGCCGCCGGCCCCATCCGCCCTCGCGACCTCGTCGTCGTCACAGAGGTCACCTGGGTCACCGAGACGGCCTATGTCACCGAGGTCATCGATTCCACCACCACCCTCTGGATCACTCCCGGCCAGTCCGTCCCTACCGAGGTCTCTACCTACACCATCGTCGAGCCCTCCGACGCCCAGTTCTTCGAGCCCTCGCCCTCGCCCTCGCCTTCCCCCACTCCCGACGACGCGCCCCAGCCGACCTCCGCGCCCGCCGCCGCGCCGCCTCCTCCTCCCCCCGCCAGCGAGCCCACCAGCACCGCTGCTCCTCCTCCTCCCCCTCCCCCTCCGGAGACTCTCCCGCCCGTCCAGACCACCGCCGCCGCTCCCCCGCCGCCGCCGCCTTCTTCTCAGGCTCCTCCCCCCGCGCCCTCTTCCGCCGCTCCTGAGCCCAAGCCGGAGCCCAAGCCCGAGACGCAGAGCCAGCCTCAGCCTTCTCCCAGCTCCGGTGGAGGCGGCGGTGGCAGCGGTGAGCACACCGGTGACCTGACCTACTACGCCGTCGGTCTCGGTGCCTGCGGCATGGACGACTCCGGCAAGGACAACTCGGCCAACATCGTCGCCATCTCCAAGGATCTCATGGGTACCCAGTCCAACGGCAACCCCTTCTGCGGCAAGACCGTCACCATCTACGGCAACGGCAAGTCCGTCCAGGCCACCGTCCGCGACAAGTGCATGGGCTGCGGGTACAACGACCTCGACGTCAGCGAGAAGGTCTACAAGGAGATCTGGGGCGGTCTCGGCTCCGGCCGCCGGCCCATCTCCTGGTCCTTCAACTAGGCCAGTCAAAAAAAACATGCAGGTGCCCGCAAGGCTTGATGCCTTGCACATGAATGAACGAACACTTTTCGGCGAGCTTGTCAGGACGAGACCGGCCGAGGGGCACTTCACATGCGCATCTAGAATGGCATGACGCCTGCTTTCTCTTCTCTTCTTCTACGTACATACAACCTTTTTTTGCTCCTTCTCAGCCTGGACTTTGAGATTGAGATTTCACGAGATACGCACGCAGCCACAACCACAACCACAACCACATGGATTCAAAATAGATCGGATATTCTGGGATAGATTTTTGGGAAAATGTTCATTTTTACGGGCTATATTGTTTTGGGCGATTCACAGATTGCTACGAGCTATAGCCAGTTGAATGAATTTAACAATACTTGCTTTTTGATATATGCAATGTTCCTACATTGATGTAATAATGTGCTATCTGTACTGGGGATGTGATGTTCGACGGAGATTGATGATGTCTTGATTATTTACCGTCAGTCTCTTGGTGTTGAAGAATGCGTCAGTCCATAATGAGGTTGTCCATGTGCATGGCTGACGGGACGTCGTTAGTGGCTAACTAGCGCGCGCCGTTGAAGCCGTTTAAGCTAAGGAAGTTGAGGCCACCTCTCTACGACGACGATGACTACCACGCTTTCAAAGAAAGAACTCTGCAGAAACTATGAGAAACTATGAGAATATATCATGGATAATCTTTGTGTCTCATTGATGTTGAATTTAGTGTATATATCCCAACAACCCACCAAGTCGTCGCCAAGCTCCGCTACGGCAGGTACCTGCAAATCTCGCGGATCTCCGCTCACTTTAATTTAATCTCACCGTAGATCCCCTCGTTTTAAAGTGGCTACTTTTTTTTTCTTCAGAAGCTTGATGAGATGTACATCCCTGCAAGAAAGATGGGAAGAATACTGGATCCTCAAGATTTAACGAGCACAGCCAAGGAACTCTGTCTGCGTTTTCTCAGCCATGGGCGGAGGCACGATGCAGTCAACAGAAAGGAAGCTTTTATTATGATATATAGGGTCTGCTCGTTCCGTAACAAACGACGAAGAAGAAGAAGAAGAAGTAGAAAGTAATGCAAAGCACGCTACTAGGCCAGAACATCATTGCCGCCAGTGGTTGCATCGATAAGCTTTCCTCCTCTGCTGCTATCAGCAGTGTCAACCTTCCGCGCAATGAGCAGAGTTCTTTTTTTCCTTTTTTTTTTTCCTTTTTTTTTTCTTTTTCTTCTTTTTCTTCTTTTTGTTATTGTTTGTTCCTTTGCCTCCTTTGTCAGGTATGCTTCCAACTCACCACTCTAACGATATTTCTTGTGCTGTCCTCAAACATATCGCGGGCAAGCTCGATGCCGTACTGCCTACCTCCCTCATTGCCCATGTGCGTCTGAACCCAGCTACACAATGTAAGCTTCGACATACATCCTCATAGATATTTGATTTTATCACGTACCCAGGATGGAACAGAAGCGAAGTACTGTCTTTATGCATCTGATGAACGGCACTGTCACCGTATGAGCGTCGCTCCCAGCACGCCAAACCAGCACGCCAATTACACTGTCAGCCAGTTGCTTTGGACATGCTGTACGGTCTAGACGTTCGCCGTGTACCTGTCCATCCCCCGCCATCGACGCCGCCGACGACTCAATCGTCACCCGTCTCGGGGTTCCTGGCCTCCCAGCTAGAAGTGACGCTCACACCGTCACTGCTGGAGGATCTCGTCAGGAGAGGTCTAAAATTATATAAATTATAAAATCAATTAGGAGAAATAAAATTCCCTTGAGATTATAATGATAATACTTTAATTATTTATTGATATTAAATATCTTAAATAAATTAATAGTATATTCTCTTTAAAAAATAAATAGGTATATTAAATTAAATATAAAAATTAAGCCATGTCGAAATTTAGATACATACTACGACTAAGGCTGTTACATCTGTGCCAGCGCCTGCCTATATCACATGCCCTGCTTCCCCAGTAGGCTATAAAATATTATTCCCAGCGTTATCCTTAGCTAGCCTTACACAACAATTACACAATATTCAGTCCACCTGGTAGCAACCCTTAGAAGTCTAACAGAGGCGGCCATTGCCACGACGGGGCGCTGGAATTTTGTAGAGGACAGCAATGCATTGATACAAAAACATTCATCTTTATTTCTCATTACTATTAGTGCTAAGCTTATTTCATGCTTCCACTACAATAATCCTTAGGTAGTATTCTTATGATAGAGGACACTCGCACTGATCGTTTGCACTGCATGTTGGCGGCTTGCCATTCTCACACAGATACTTGTCACATCCCAACGAGCATGGCAGATCAGCCGGGGGAGGAGACGCCTCCGTGCACCGGCACTGACCGTCATCACAGACAGCGACCCAGCCCTTCATGCATGTGT
Organism: Lecanicillium sp. G3; assembly: GCA_037575805.1. NCBI lineage: Eukaryota > Fungi > Ascomycota > Sordariomycetes > Hypocreales > Cordycipitaceae > Lecanicillium > Lecanicillium sp. G3. The sequence continues at coordinate 175,769 of JAZHPD010000031.1, read as the reverse complement.
TTTTGCAGTCGCTATTGTCCCGGCACTCGTCGCCGCCCGCGGCGCCGCAGGTGCACTGGTGGTTGCCGTCGCAGCCCGGCGCCTTTCCGTCGGCGCACAGGTAGTCGCTGCATCCGGACGAGCAGGGCAAATCGTCCGGCGGGGGGTACGGCTCGACGCACTCGCACTCGCCCTTGACGCAGTCCATGACCTTGCCGGAGCTGCAGCTGCCGCTGCACGCCTTTCTGTCGAAGCACCCGGACAGCGGGCACGTGCAGCTGCCCGCCGCGCATGAGGGCGCCTTGCCGTCGGCGCAGAGATACTTGTCGCAGCCCAGGGAGCACGGCAGGTCGGCCGGCGGAGGATACGGCTTGACGCACTCGCACTCGCCGTCCACGCAGTCGTTGACCTTGCCCCGCTCGCACGAGGCGCTGCACTCGGACCGGCTGCTGCAGTCGTCGCCGGAGCCGCCGGTGGGCTGCGCGTGGAACGACGACCAGATGGCCTGCGCGGCGGGCCAGTCGGCCACTCCCCATCCGAGCCATTCTTCGGCCGTCATGGTGCCGACTGGTGCGTGGGTATATGTGACGCCGGTGCTCGTTGATGTTGCATCACACCCGACGACATCTACGTGGCAAGATGTCATATTAGTGTTGCCCTGCAGGGTAAAACAAAACTTCACTCCCACTTACCATGGCACGTCGTGGAGCATTTTGGTGTCGGGGTCGCGTCCATGCACTCTGATCTGCAGGAGCTGTACGTCTTGGTCTCACACTCATCGTCGTCGCCGTCATCCGGACCGCCGCTGCCAGGAGGAGGATTGTCTGGATCATTGGAGTCGTGGAAGTTGGGGTCTAGCAGGTTCAATCGTCAGTAACGTGGCCCATAAGATACCGGAGCAAGACGCGAGAAGACTTACTATCCGTGCCACCACAGCCAAACCAGCAGCGATCGCAGAATACCCATTTGAGGCCGTGCAGTCCAGGCTTGCATCGCTTTCCGCATCCCGTGACATGAGAGCAAGTGGGCTTTGGCGGACCGCTTGTATGCGTCACAGGCGTGATGTTCTTGTCGTGGGAGGTGCTGTCGTCGCTACCGCTTCGCGACGTGCTGTCGCTGCCAGAGGTTGAGCCGTCACGGGTAGTGGTGGGTGTCGTGGTTGGTGTAGTGGTAGGGAATGACGGCGCCGTCTTGCCGGGCCACGGCGGCGGGTAAAAAGTTCGCGTATTCTTGGTGTGCGTTGCAGTGGTGTCACTGTACTTGTCCGTCAACACGACTGAACCAGGGAGGATATGAGGCACCGGGTAAATGACTGTCGAGTTCTCCGTGACCACTACATCCTCAAGAGGAATGACCGAAGTTGTCACGTCCTCGATGGTGATTGTGGTCGTCTGTGTCTCTTTGGTGTACATTTCAGACGTCGTGACCTTGCCCAGATACGTATAGGTAGTCGTGGTATTCCAGCCCACTTCCACTTCGGTCGTCAACTTGGGGAACTTGAATGTAGTGTTCGACGGCAGGGTCAATGGGGGAAAAACATAGGTGCAAGGCGGGTGGCACTGCATCGTGACGCCGGTCTCCGAAGGCTTCCACAAGTCGGGATCAAGGGTCACAATTCCGGAACCGTCACCATCGCTGCCAATCTCGTCACCGCCGGTAGACAGCGCAAGCCACGCCGCAATCTCACTGGTGTAGCCATTCTTGGTGGTGGAGTTGAACAGCAGCGGCGCGAGGCCACCGCGCGGGGTGAAGATTTGAATGTTGCCCTTGGTAAAGGTGTTGTACATCCAGAGGCGGTTGGCGTAGTTGGTCTCGATCAGCGCTCTTTGACAGTTTTCTTGGCCAGTGCAGCCCAATTCGTTATCCTGAAAGAAGGAGTAGAAACCGGCCGAGTAGATGAAAATGTCTGAAGAGTTGAGCACCCGTAGGGCCCAGGCGCTCTTACACGCGTCATCGGCGCAATCGCCAAACTTGGGGTCGCTGGGAAACTGACCCGCATCGTACGGGCCCTCCATTGCATTGGGGTTGGGCTGGTAGTACGGCGTCTCGGTCTGCATGTGGCCCATGTAGACATTTTGAGCGTTGAGCAGCTGGTACTGATACATCTGGGAGTGCTCACTGGAGCTTCCGTATAGCCACGTTGGCCCCTGCGACTCAATCAGAATGCCGCGGCCAACGTAGATTGAGATGTCAGTCTCCACGTTGAGTGGGATGCCTTCATTACTTTCAGTTGATTTGGCGTTGAGAGGGTTGTCCAAATCATGATCCGCGACCCATGCCCAGACATTCTCAAAGTATCCCGACGAATCGCTTGTAATGTGCATGAGCATTGAGGCTGCCATGCACTTTTTGCTGGCCGAGCTGTGGATGGGACAGTCTTCCAACTGCAAGTCGGAACCTTTGGCGCCTCCAACTCGAAAGTGGGAATCCCACATGGCGGCACTTCCTTGACTGCTTTCATGGACGTTCCACTCCATGAGGATTGCGCCCGCTGTTGGGCCCTTTACAGTAAAGAGCATGTCGGTAATCTCCATTACGCCGGAGTCGCCTTTGCTGCCCACCTGGACCATCACCTTCGGGTCATCAACGTCCTCGAAATACGGCCCAGTGCCCATAATTTGACTCCAACCTGAGCCAATGATTTTACTGCCAACAGGAACTTCCACGGTACCCTTGACAATGTAAACTCCCGCAGGGAAGTAAATGACAGAGCCCACGTTTCCGGAAAGTAGAGAGTTGATGGCGTCCGTCTGGTCTCCCGTGGCGTCATTCTTGATGCCATGCTTGGTGGCTACCACAGGATCAACGCCGCTGTACTGAGGCTTCTCTTTCCGGTAATAGGCACCAGTGCCGTCTAGCAGTGAATCGGACTTTTTCGGCGGAGGGTTGATGAATCCCATCTTCTTGCTGCCACTCCCATCCGGCAGGTACTCGTAACCCGTAGCCCACGAGTCAAAGTAGAGCGGCCCAGACGAACCGGCGAGAAGCGTGTCGCCGCCAGAGACCAAAACCACCGACTGCGAGTTTTCCACGAGAAGATTGTCCAGCACAATGGTCGGTTGCTCTTCGTCAATCTTCTTGACGGTGATTGCGTAGGGTACACCATTGAAATGAGAGTCCACAACGGCGATAGACCCCGTGCCCTGCTTGGTAACGCCAGAGTACGCGGTGCAGTCAATGGCGATATAGCAGGATAGCACATAGATGCTCTTCCATGTAAAGCCCCAGTTCCACTGCTGCTTGATGGCAGTGAGACATGACGTAAACTTGAGGTTCGAAGCGGTAAACTGCTGACTGCCAGCGAGGAAACCAATGTTGCTGCGTCGACGTTAGCAACAATCGGGTTTGCAAAGAATTGCGAGCCTTACCCTCCGAAAAATGTCAAATCAGACACCATGCCTCCACTTCCATTCTCCATGTAGATACCAACACCGGTAGCAGCATGGTCCGGCGTTGAGACGGCCATCTTGAAGTCGCAGTTGGTGATGCTCGTACCCTGGCCCACCTGCCAGTGAATACCCGCTGGGACATACTCCTGGTCGCCGTCCATGTTTGTCCAGTTCATGGCCGTCATGTCAAAGACGAGGTTTCGAATCTGGCGGTAAAAGTTGCTTTGGTTAATGTACCACTGTGCCGAGTTGCCACCGGGAATATAAAAATTGCCGTCGACCAGCGCGATGCCGCTGAAATCCTCGGCACCCTTGAGTACGGCCTTGTCGTTGGGGTTGCCGACGAACTGGGAATAGTAATACTGGATGATGGGCGAGCTAATCACATAGGTCCCTGGCGGGAAATAGATGAGAGCACCCATTGTGGTGGTAGAGCCGCAGTCCTCGCCACATCGTTCCTTTTTGTTATCCTTTGCAAAGTTTGCCGCGGCACGGTTGATGGCAGCAGTATCGTCCGTCTTTCCGTCTCCTTTGGCGCCAAAATCTTTGACATTGCGGAAGAATTCGTAGCCAGAGGGTGCAAAAGGCATCTTGAAAAGTCTCGTCAGTCATAATCTGGCGCTGGTGGCATAATGTATTCCCTCTCACCTTGCCTTCTGAACCAAGTGCAGATAGCCAGTAGTCATCAGCAGCTCGCTCTTCTAAACCCGAAGTTCCTTGTTGCGTTGTTTTAGTATTATTGGAAGAATTGAGCTTGGGTCCCTTCATTGTGCCTTTATCCGGGGCAGTTCCGAAATAATTGTTGATGTTGCTCTTCATGTACGCGGGCGGTTCCTATCACACTGTCAGTAAGCGAAACTTTCGTAACAACGGAGCATTGCCAGAGTCTAGAGCACTCCATACATGAGGGCGTCCCAAAGGCAAAGCTGGTGCATTTCCAACAGGCTTTCGCGGTATTTCGACATCCGCGCCAGCGTGGCCTGCTACCAGGAGCAGCAGCCAGCTCAGATTCATCTTTAGCTTCATCTCTTGTTCACGATGGCAACCTTGGCGCCAGCTGTCAAGAGATTGAATGTGCAATAGAAAAAATAATACAAGACAGGACAGACTATAATTAAGGGCCAGCGTATTGCAATACAATGGACGTCCAAGCTGCGGATTTCCCAAAATGGAAGCCCGCCCCGCGCCCTCTTCGGCGTCCCACACCGACGCCGACGGACCCCATCCCGAGTGGCCCAAAACGGAACTTGTGCACACGACAGACTCAATTTTGACATGTTACATGAGAATTCCACATGTATGTGGGTATTGTGTAATAGAAAAGCATTCATGGTACGGCATCAAAGTGCCGGGTAAGCGGCATGGGAGGAGTTTCGGAAAGTTGTGCTGCTCCATACACGAGCCCGACCTATGGATATGTTAGCTGCTAGGTGACTTATTCCGCCAACAGATGGGAATTAGGGTCGGTTACATCTCGGTGGATGCCATCGGCAAGTTTTTTCTTGGTGTATGCTTATTGGTTTGTGAATGAAGTATCCCTGAGCGGTCTGCCGCGGAAAAAACTTGGCGATGCTTCGTTGAGTTTTACCGACGGCCGGCATTGCGCTTGTCTGCTCATCTATTACTAGACATTACAAGCTACAATCCAGTTTCGTCTTTCCTTTGAGTGTTTTCAAACCTCGACTGCAGCTCAAACCAGTGCAAAATGGTTGTCCCTTTGCGCACTTTGTTCTCGCCGGTCCTGTGGGTGGTGGTACTGTGCATGCTCGGTGCTGCCACAGCCGACGAGGAATACGAGTTCAAAGACGTTACCGATCTTTTCAAAGTAGAGCTTGGCAAAAACAAACCTGGAACCTGTTACCCTCACACCAAGGAAGAGATCAATAAGCTTGGCGAAGAAGCAGGCAAGTTGTCAATCGCCGCCATCGAAGCCCGGATCGACTACAAGTCAGACAGCAAGACTCAACCGCAGGCTGAGGCCCTTCTCAATGCTATTTTCCAATCTCCGAAAAAGGCGGAACGCGATACAATCAAGAGTAAGAGATAATAGAAGAACCCATAACACACATATGCAAGAAAAACCCGTCGACACAGACTAATGCTGGAGCTTTAGAAAGTATCAAGGCGGTTGGAGAATGGATTCAGAATGGAGGCAACGTCAACAATGGCAAAACTTCAACCACCCCCCTTTTACTCTGTGGCGACAGCTATGTCATTCGTCAGAGCTTGGACAGCCCGCTGTACGGCCCTGATGGTAACGAAGTGAAGAGGGACGACGGATCTACTGTACCCATCAGGGAGAGTGAATCAATGAGGGACGACCTTGAAAAAACCAAAGAAAAGATTGGAGAAGAGGCCTACCCAGTAAGTTGTTTATACAGTATTCCGGGAAACATGACAACCTGTGAAGAGTGAGCTGACATTGGTGCTTGTCATGCTGGTAGTACTGGAGCAGTCTGCTTAAAAGGTACTTTTTTGACAAATCCTACGGGTCGGTTACCGACTACATTTGTGCCGACCAGAAAGTTTTCGCCTACACCAACTACTTCAACGACCCTCCGTTTATCGTACTGTGCGAACGCACCTGGCAACGTCCGGCGCTGGGCTCTGTCAAGGCGCGCCCGGTGTCGAGCGATTCCTTTGTCAATGACGAGGCACCCCAGGGAGCGCAGCCAATCAAAGAGGTAATGCCGAAAGGCGGTGTTCTCTTTCATGAGGTGTTCCACCTCGTTCTCGGGAAAAAGATGAATCCTGAGCCGAAGGAAGCCTACGACTTTGCCGTCGCGGCCGGAAAGAAGAAGATGAAGAAGGGCGGCAAATTTGACAAGCAACAAACTGTCAAGAATCCTGAGAGCTACACTTATATGGCGTAAGTTTGTTGTTTTTTCTGTATCTCTCCAAGTATGTATCCCAACTGACTGATAAAACTTGCAGGGTCGCATATGATTACACGAAGCGAGAGACGTATAAGAAGAAGCCGGTAGAGTTTGACACTGGATTCTGTGTCTATGAGGCTTAGGTTAATCTTCCAATTTTTCAACGAAATCTTCTAGAAAAGCGAGACGAGCATAGGGCCAATTACCGGCAACTTTTTGAGCTTTATCATAAAGTGTTGTTCAAGACCTTGGCCAGGCAAGTATACCATGATAATCTAGTGGCCACATTATTTTGCGTTTCACCTTGTTGTCAACCGGTTTCTCGTACTTTCAACCATTCAAATCCTTCTACTTTTTCTCTGTGTTCAGGGCATGTGACATTAGAACATGTTTGTTGTCTTCTGTTCCGAGGCGGTGCCCACTTGAGCGCGCCGAACCCCCACTCACATTCATGACTCTGCAACGAGCTCCGGAATCCTTCTACCCACTTAACTGGAAGCTGCGTTGTGTACTAAAGAAGCGAACGCAACTTCAGAGCCGTCATGACACCAGAATATCGTAATTCCATCACCGAAGAGACACCGACATGATGCCTCGCGCCGCCGCAGTCCATAGGTTGCCTCCCGAGGTGGCTCTCCAAATCCTTACAAACTGCTCGGATTTCTCGTCACTCTATGGCCTCGCTCAGTGTTCGCCGTTTTGGTCCGTTTTCAGGTCTTACGCCGCCGAGGTGGTCAAGCCTGTGATGGACCGCGAGGTGCCTGTTGAGGTCAAGGTTCTGATGCGAGGCGTGCTCGGCTTACAGACGACGCTGTCTATGGTGCACACCTTGGAAGAAGCCCAGGCGTATCCCTACTTTCCGCCATATTCGGCCGCTGATTCTTCAGACTCACATTCCTCTGCTGAGGAGCAAAATGAAGACGACGAGGACGACGACTCGTCTTCCTCGTCTGCCTCGTATCCCCGCGCACCGCCATTCTACTTTTCCCGTACACCTACCATCCCACCACGACAACCAGTTCACACGGTCAAAGAATCCAACGACAGGGCTGATCTACGCGCCAGGGCTGTTCGGATATGGCCGCCTCTGCCAGAGGCTTTCCCCGCGGACGAAGCCTCATCAGCAATTGTCCTGATGAGATTTCTCTCCCTCACACACAAAATCCACTGTCTGGCACATGCCTGCCTAGAGCTATGCCTTGGCAGATTGCGACGGCGACAGTCTATCGGGGGGCCGCGGCTCCAGTCTAATGACGCCCTCGGCCCCCCTTCGTGGCTCGAAGAGCAGCGAGTTCTTTACGGCTTGTGGCGAATACAATTCTTCTACGAGCTCCAGAATTCACGCCAAGACAACCGGCTGCTGTGGTCCTGCGATGACCTGGCGGAGTTGGAGGGACAAACGCTCGCCCAGTTTTATATTGGGGGCTTTGTGTGCGACCTGATCATGGCTGTACTGGGGTGTCTCGAAGACATGGCGCCAGCCGGCATCGCGGCCGCCCACCATCTCCCGAGCCTTTCCGATAGTGTCCGGTTCAGTCGACGCTGTGAGCCGAACCCCTTTCCGCACAACTTCCTCCTAGGCTCCTACAAGCAGGAAAGATTCCGAACCAAGGGTCGGGACTACGTGGGGGGACATGACTTTAGAGAGCAACGGAAGCCATTTGGTACAAGGAGACCCGAGGACTATGATCCTCTGAGGCGGCAGCAGGAGTACTGCCATATCCATCTGCCCTCATCGGGCTGGAAAATATGCTCCGTACAGATAACGGACGATGAGACTGGCTCGTGTGAGGATGTAAGCTTCGCACCTTTTGCAAAGTTGGGGTTTGCATTTTGGGAAGACAAACGCACCGTGGCACTGGGCCTTTGGTCTGAAGAAGGAAACGCCCACCTGAAGCAGTACCATGACCAGTGTCTGCGCTTCCTCACGCCTGAAGAAGTCAGAATGTATACGCGCCATCACCATTATAGCTAGAACTAATTGCAAAGATCGTGAGAATGGATCCAGCCATTCCATACCCACCGACAGCGACAAGGCACCCTGTGACTGCCATGCTCTGTTCCCGGCAAAACGCCATCGTGTGACCCTTTTGGAATCCACGCATGTACGCAGCCAAAATGTCTATGGAAATAAACGGAATGCGTCTTCGTTACACCCTCCCGAACAGGCAACGCCCGACGCCAAGTACGTCAATAGCGGGATACCTACAGCGGCAGAAGATTTTTTTTTTGGCCCCTTTGGTTCAACTTCATCTGATTACAGCTATACGAAAAGTGCCACCAAGACTTTCAATAAAACTCCATAACGCTACTGCCGGCAATTATTCAAGCTGTGGACGCATGGTGGACGCGGCCTACCATCTGGTGGGGTTGAGCTGATCCGTCGACAGCCTCGTTGGGGAGGGGCCGCGGGGTATCTGCAAATGGATTCCTGACCTCTCCACGGCGACTATGCTAAGAAAATGTTTGGCCATGACAAGATGCTCGACTCAATTAAGGCGTTGTTGCAGGTGGCATTTCTGGGAGCGGTTGGCCAGCTTCATTGTCACGTTGTGGCTAACACGATACAATGTTGTCAAAGCTATGTTGTAAGCTAAGAAAAGATATGACTATTCATATGTACATAAAATAGAGCCGTCGTTAGAATCTAAACCATCAATTCATCATCTGCGTCTTCCAGGAACTCTTGCTTAGCAGCAGTATCCAGGGAAACGGCTCAGGTTCTCAGCAATGTAGCCCCAAGGGGGGTCGCAGCCGTTGCCTCCGCCGTTCTGGTTGTCGGTGTTGAACTGGTAGATCTTGCCTGTCATCCCAAGTGTCAGTTGTAATTCCGTGTCACTATTTATAAGAATCGGAGTTAGCATACCATCCGCGCACTGGCAGACAGTGGGCACGCAGCAGCGTGGGGAAGCACTATTAGGCTGTTAACATGGTACGGGCCAGACACAGACAGGGCATGGGGGTCTACTCACGCAGGATAGCAGCCGCTAGCAGGGCCGCCGCGGGTCAGGATAGATCCAGCATCGCTCTGGCCAATAGGAGTGGCGGTCACGGTGGCCGCAAGGGCGACCAGGGCGGAAAGACTTTGGGAGACCTTCATCCTGTAAGGTGTTGAGATGTGATGACTAGGGATAAACGACATGCAGAATCGGTCGGGCCCCTCGCCTCTTTATACTCTCTACATGATAACCTCAAGAGGGGGGATGCAGGTCTCCCGGCTTGCAGCTTCTCATTCTCAAACTACATCGGCATATACAAGTCGCGGGCAATGTTCAGTGCCTCCCCACCTCTGTACGTAAAAGACGCTGATGAGGTTGGGCGCCCATATCAAACAGCTTCGGCGACATTGTCTTACAGTTCTACTTCGGTCCACTTCTATGTTGCCGACAAATATATTGCCATGACAGAGCTTTTTCTCTCTTCTGCCCTGCCTGCAGCCTGATGGAGACATCGGCAGAACCAAGGCCAAGGCACAAGCTCTTGCTTATCCTTTGCGATTACCCATCCACTTACTAGAAAACTCCGTAACGAGCGAGACCCAGAAAACTACCAAGACAAAGCTGAACACCAGGCAATTGCTTTCTTGGTCAAGTCTACGCTAGCTCCCTGGCTGGTGTGGGTTCCGGAGGGCCCGGCCCTGGGTCGGGCCCCATTCGGTCTGCTCCGCCGGCCGACCACCCGGAGAATATTCCGTGGCGAGTGGCTATTACATGGTCAATGGACGAGTTGAACTGTACAAAAAGTCACAAGTGTGTGAATCAAAGACGCCACTTGCTGAAGCGACTGAACCTTTTAGGTAGGTGCCGCGTTGCCAAGACTGTGAGCGCCGAAGATACTGGGCACTGGTCGGTTGGTGTGGAGAAATCGTGTCAGTTAATGCCCGCGATGGAGCAACGAACGACAAGTTCATGACACTGACTTCAGCGGCGTTTCGGTCGAAGACATTGAAAAGTAGGCAGACACCGCGTATCCCCTCCAAATATGCCGGTGTACCCGACGTCGACAACCGCGGTATGAGAAAGGGACTCTGTAAAGTATGATGCCATAAACAGATTGCAATTGTTTCGAGAACTATGAACCCGTTAAGAATAACAGAAACAAAACAAGAGAGTTATCAAGAGAGTTATCAATCCTAACGGCCGGCTCCGCGCTATTAGCGGCCCAGCCCACCAATAAACAAGCAGGTAGCATGACGATTACAAGTGTGCCACCGAGGAGCCTCGGCTCTGGGCACGGGTTTCCATTACGTTGGTAGATTTCGCTACTGTTATCGTATAATTCCACTGAGAGCACTCGCCCGCTATAGAGTATCCACGCTGGCGTAGCCTTTTCTCCACGTTGTGTAGGCGACGTATGGCCGCATCGATTTACGCGGAAAACTGTTTCTGGGCGGTTGCCTCTGTAAAATCCAACCAACATAACATCCAATTCAGCTAACCATGTAGACGTCGGCTTGGATGAAGCTTCCCCATCTCATACGCCTTTTGGACTTTTGCCTTTCATTGCCCTTCCATATCTCTACCGTTTTTGGAAGACCCATTTGTTGCCATGAATAGTATCTTAAAAGCTGCTTGCGACAACTGTCACCGCCGCAAGACACGCTGCTCGACGTCGAGAGGTGGCCCTTGCGACTATTGCAGAAAGAATGACTACACGTGCGTCTTCTCACCACGGCATCAGATGGGCCGTCCGCGGCACCTACCGCCAGCACCACTGATCACGGATTTACCACACACATTGAATAAAGACGTTTCATGGCAGGCGAATACAATGGACGGCCATGAACTCGGTATAGTATCACCGCCTTTGAGTTTCATGTAAGACGACAATCCCGTGCTTTGCATACAACCCACCTTCTGACACTTGGCGTTCAGTGGCGACACACATTCAGCAGACTGGCTCGGAAATGATATGAACCTGAGCCCACTGTCGTGCTCATCGCTAGGGATCGGCCTAGATGATGCACCCATGGAACCCAGCGCTGGCTCAGATGCGGCAAGAGATGAGCCGGCCTGGCCAAGACATTTGAGTAAGGTAGCCGAGAGTGCCGCCTCCAGCCGTTTTGACGAGGTGCCGAGACGCCAAACGGCAAACTCTTCCATTTCCCAGAAAACTCTTGTCAGCATCTACGAGCAACTATCCCAACTGCTTTTTCTGTTGACTACGGCTCGTATGGAAGCAGTAAGCGCGGCCGCAACCAGGCACAGACGATCGGTGGAGTCCATTACCTCGCTCGTCTCGTCTCTCTGTGAGATTGTGACATGGCTCGAAACTGCACCCGGTAGCGGCCCGGACGCAGAGAGCCTCTCGCCCTGTTTGCTGTTGACGGCGTCCGCAGTCAACAGCGTCATTGACACGTATGCCGCGTGGTGGCAGCGTATAAGCAGTCCGTCGCAGACCGCAGGCTTCCACGAGAGGCTCCAGGGACTCGTAGATGCGACGACGATGCAAATTCACTTGACGAGCTTACGGAGGATATACAAACATGAAAGGCTAGATCATGGTAGTACACGAGCCGCTGGGAAGCTCGATGCTTTGCTCGCCAGCCTGTTGGGGCACATCCAACAGCGACGGACGTCGGGAACTGATAATACTCTCACTTTGGAGCTCAGCGTATGAAAATGTATGGATAGCTCGCGGCGTTTTTACTATAAACAAATCGAGTTTATTGGCCTTTTATTTTTCATTCACGAAAGATTCGACGACGTCTTTAGCTCAAGTGCCCTGTTCCATGTTCATGGCCAATATTATACCTTATGAGGAGAGATCTAACAATCAATTAAAATTATTTTATTTAAATTAGGGGGTTATATTATTTTTATTATATTTTTAGTAGGAAATTATATATATTAACTAAATAGTTCCTCTTAAGGTGTTACATAGTTAATTCCCAGCTCGCCCTATTCAGCGAGCTGGTGCCCATAAATAGCTGATCTCCTCCTGCACTTGCAGGAGGACAACAATTCAATTCTTACATGCTGCATACCATATTTGACGTGTGCACTGTGTATTCGATCCACCTGCTTACTGCATTGCCAGTATAAGTAGAGGCTCGTTGTTCCCAACGAGCTCCCAGCTAGAAGTGACGATTCCATCGTCATTGCTGAAGGAACTCGTCAGGAGAGGTCTGACTTAAGGACTCCTATAAGTGATATCTAATTAGATATAGCTTCTAGAGCCGATTAAATTTAATTAAGTCCAATATTCCATATATTTGGTGTGTACTGCGTGATAAAGACGCGTCTGACTACGCGGTCTACCCTATATCAGTTTACATTGTGCGCAAACAGGCCCTTTACACTGCTGTGGTGGATTTCTTGTGTATTTTGTGTGTTTATCTATATGCTTTTATGCATTCGCATTAGTCCGCATGTCTATTATCCATGCTTTTGACAGTACGAGAGATGCAAGTATCCAGAGGGTAAGGGTCGAACGATATACCTATTCGGCAATAGCCACAGCACGGAGTCAAGAAAAAAAAAAAAATCCAAGCCCACACTAGACACAGCAGCAAGCTTGGACAAAAATAAAAATCTGCAAAAGCATACACAATTCTTAGACTGCTGCTAAAAAGCGTTGGCAGCAAAAATATAGCTCGCAAGGTCAAAAAAGAAAATGTCTGATGAGAGTGGGATTCGAACCCACGAGGATTGCTCCACCAGGAAACATGTTAAGGTAACCTTAACCTGGCGCCATAACCAACTCGGCCATCTCACCAACTGATGGAAGTTGGTTACTAAAATTGTATTATATATGACTTGGTGTCACCTATACGCGTTTGCAACCCACGTTTCACCTCCCGATCTGTGCTCTGCCCTCATCCATGGCGTCTTCTGCACTAAACCTCTACCATTTCACGAATAGATTTATTGACTAGGTTGGTGTACTCTTTACTGTATTAAATAGTTATTTCTGGAGATTTGTATTAATATTCTAGCTCTTGAAATGGTCGAGTCTGTGTCGCTACTGGAATATCTGAAGACTTGGTCACTCTATAGTGTTTTGAGTAGTTGCTGTTTAGTAGTTTGTTTCGCGTCCAACCTGTCGAATATGTCCTGGCGTTTCACAACATGTGTTGAGAAAATATTCTGTCCTACTTTTTGATCTGATTCCAATTCCCAATCTATTTTCTTGTTGGGCCGGTCGCACTTAGTGCACCGGTTAGGGCGGCTTTGACTTGAAGGAAACGCTAGAGTTCGTTGCCAAGGGTTTGATGGTGCTGAAACCGTTCCGACATATCGCGGCGTGAGGATTGCATGAGGTAAACAAGTTCGAAGTAGAGATATACAGCTGCGCAGTACATCATTGCAGAAGCCTTGAGAAACGAGATCATCTACCACTCCGTGGAGCTGCAATGCCGGTGTGCTCCAAGATCTGAAGTAGGAAACAGACGATGACAAGAGTTCGGGCGATTCTGACAGTAGAATTTTGTAAGTCTAGAATTCGTGGGAGCTCTTCGTCTCGGACCAGCATGGGCTCGTGAAGCCAAGATGTGACCGTATAATGTCTTTCAGTTTCTGCATATCTGGTATACACTTGTTGGGTATGAATCAATAGATGTTCCATGAAATATCCAGTGGCATAATTCAGAAACCTTGGGGGGAGTCTAATCTAGGGCTGGTAGAAAGATTACCTGCTACATTCGACTCCACAGTTTGGTACAAGCTACAAGTATCTCAAGAGCACCAGCAAATACAGCCGAAACCCAGAGCTGTATTTGCTGTATATAAGTAAATAACTCTGTTTCTAGACATGATCGGTGAGATGGCCGAGTTGGTTATGGCGCCAGGTTAAGGTTACCTTAACATGTTTCCTGGTGGAGCAATCCTCGTGGGTTCGAATCCCACTCTCATCAGACATTTTCTTTTTGCTTTTGTCTCAAATTGATTAAGAACTTGGTTTTTTCATTGGCTTTCTTTTTGGCTGGTTCTATTTTTGATCGTAGAAAAAATGCCGCCATGAATACCTATTCCACCTTCTATTTACCCGTCGGCGGCACACGAAGGGTAGGCTGAAGTTAAAACTGGACATACATCGGTGTCTTCTTTACTTTGGCCTGCCGCGTTCTCCCACAACTCTCTATGTTGAAGAGAATAGTCTCTTACTAGCTTGGAATATAATGATATATAGTCTTTCAAGTATCTCCTCAAATGCAAGCATGATTCCATAGAGCACATGTCATCATGTTGCTTTGTCTGCACGTGTACTCCCAAAGCCCTGCGGTAGCCGAGGGATGACGTGAATTTAGCTAATGTACTCCGTATTCTAAGAAGAAACGAGCTGATCGATGCCGAGAATCTAGCTAACCAGCCTGATAAGAGCACCTGCGCCGACCTGGACGTTGGGGATGGCATTGGCAAGGGTACGGAGGAATTCGGTGATGGAATGTCCAATCTGGAGCGGAATGAGTTCGAAGAGGAGGGGATAGACTTGATCACGGTGACGACAACAATTCAGAAGGTCCAAGGAAGATAAGGAAGGGAAAAGTCACAACCACAAGCGAAATGACAGTGGCGAGGAGAATCGGCAGGCTGCTGGCGGCACCGCTCGCAAAGGGGATGCCAGTGCGAATCTGAAAGACTTCGTTGATGACGCCGGCTCCCTGCGCCAACGAACCTGCGGGCCTTCTCGTTCGCGCGGACCTGTTCCTCACCGGTCATCTGATGGAGGTTGACGGCCTTGGGCGAGGCAGCCTTCGTCTTCTAAGTGGCCCTATCCACGGCATCGGCAATTTTGCTGAAAGCGTCGTTGATATAGGTTCAGGGCCTCAGCCTTGCTCTTGTCGCGAAGCATGCTGGCAAAGCGGAGGCTCTCTGTCGATTCTTTGCGTCAGCGGAGACGGGTCACTCTTCTCATGTAGTTCTGCGCGCCGCTGTTCTGGGTGGAGGAACTTGGATTTCTCCCCCGAGCACGGCGGACGGCGTAGGCTCCGAAACGTGACCGTGGTGCGGCGAATTTCATCGATTGTAAACACCGGCCGGCAGATGCCGCCGAACGGCAGGGCCATTTACATTGTCCGCTACATAAGGTTCTTCCGAGTAGCTGCAGAGACAGCTGATTACACTATAAGACGGAGATCATTTAATGAATGTATAAAGTTATTATATGCTATATTGTCGAATGAAATAGAAAGCCGTCTCTGAACAGCGCCTATCCGAACCAAGAGCTAAAACTCGCCAACGCCGCTGAAGCGAATAAAACACACAGCTCTCCCGATCGGGGGGGCATGCATGCAGTAAAAAAGAAAGGCAATGAATAGGGATAGTGTCAAGGAAATAGTAGTTCCCACCTATAGCATGCTGAGCAGGTCCTCCACATAACGCCTCGTATCGACGCCAATTCCCTGCGCCATTCTGCTCACGGACTCGGCCGACCCTCCTCCTCCTCCGCCCAAGCTTCCACTTCCCGATGCAGCGTGGTCACTGGCACGTCGGAGCAGGAATATCTCCTTCGTCGTAGTGAGGGTCATGGGGAAAAACGTCTCGTCCTGATCAATGTCCGAACCCGGACGAGGCGACGGCGGCCCAGAGGTGGACGGCGAGTCAGTCGCGCTCGCACCGCCGCGCCTGCTAGACGACACTGCGGCGTTGGTGCGCGCAACCATCCTTGTCCATACAAGCCACCACCCGCGGCTCGTCTTCTGGGTGCGCTCGAGTTCTGTGGTGCGAGGAGACCGCGTGGCGCTGAACATGGCGAGAGCGTGCAGGTGCGTGTTGACGGCGTCTGCACGGGACCACTGCTGGTTCGAGGACGGGTCGTCTGCGGGATACAGGTGGTCGGGGATGTTCGGCACCGTGGAGTGGATGGCGAGGCTGGTCGGGCTCCATACAAGGTCGTAGATGCCTCGGCTGCTGTCCCGGCCCGCCCCAGGCCGCTCCGGGCGGTACTGCGTCGAAGCGAGGAGCGGCTTGCGCAGCGGGGAGAGCTGATAGTGCAGCGAGCGGTAGAGGCCATCCCATGCCAGGGAGTCTGTTCGCAGACGGAAAAGAAAGACAAAGATGAAAGGCTGGTTGACGTATACGACTACACGTAGCTTCTGCACTTTGCTGTTCATATGGTGATTGGCACCGGGACGCATAGTCCCGCGAATCTGTTGCTCCGTGAGGGATTCGCCACCATAGTTCTCCGTTTCTTGCTCATCTGCGGCCGCGGTCGCGCCAGTACTTTTACCGTCTTCTAACTCCACGTGGATGGCTCGCAGAACAGTACGTGAGTCGTGGTCGGTGTCCGATTCGTCGGAGGCAGCATCGATATCGTCATCACCGCCGTATGCCTCTTCAATTTCGCCCTTTAAGCCGATAAGGTAATGTCCTGCAGCCTCCTGCGAGGGCGTTTGCTTTGGCAAAGGTGCTCGCTTGTGGGTTTTAGACTCTGATTTTGGCGGTGGACGTTCAGCTGGGCCGGGAGATTGTTCTGCAGCAGAACCAGGCAGGCCTGGGAGCGTCGGAATATACCAATACTGGCCATAGCCAAGTTTCAGATAGCTAACCATCTTGTCTAACTTTCCATCCTCGCCATCAGCGGCGTTTTGATCGGCGGGTGATGCATCTTTACCCGCATTAGAGTTTTTGGGCACTGCTTTTCCCGTCGCAGTGTCTTGAGCAGATGTAGTGGTAGATTTCGACGCATCTTTGGTGGTGCTCTCAATTCCCTGACCAGGCGTCACATTTGTATTTTTTTCGGCTTTGTCTTTTGTCGAGGCTTCGGGGATCTTCGTTTCTGCGTCCTGGCGACCACTCCTCTTGGACCTGGCTCGGCGCGTAGATATCGGGCTTTCAATCACGCCATAGGCATGCTCGCCCCAGGTATACAGATCCTCCATCCAATGCGTAACATCTCTTAGCGACTTTCTCGACAGCGCGCCAGTTCCCAAGAAAATCGCACCATCATCGGCCATCGGCTCCCTCCCGCTGCCAAGCCATGGGGGGACATTTCTGCCTTTCTGTTCAGACAGGTCCTCGACGCCATCGCCAAACTTGGACACGACCAGGTCCACGAGGCCCTCGGTTCTGCCAACCAAGCCCTCCAGGACCTCGCGCTCCCCGCTCCCGCGCTCCTCCTCGCCGACGCCGACGCCAAGCTCCCCGGAGGCGGCTACGTTGATGCCCTGGTAAACATCGCGCGCGGGGTTGCCGTGCAGCGAGACGTTCCACGTAGACAGAAACAGGTCCCAGTAGCGGCCGAGGATGGTGACAAACTTTTGGCGCGGCAGGCGCAGGAACAGCGCGCTGAGCGAGACGTCGTGGTGCAGGAGGAAGAGGCGGTGGGCGCGCTGGAGGTCGCGCAAGATGAGGCAGGCGGGCTTCATCTCTTTTGTGTTGTATTCGTACTTTTCCTCGTGCGGCTCGGTGCTCTTGGTTAAAAGTCTAGGAGGGAGTGGTATCTTGTTTAGATCGATGCTCTATAAGGTCTCGTTGGTTAGCGATGCTATCTCTCTTGAAGAGTCGCAGGTCGGCTACACACGGCCAAGATCCACCACCCAGACTCGAGCTCGTGCAGAATGACCCTCGAAGTCTCCGTATCAATATTATCCACGGATGCGCCGTCGGAGAATCCCTGGCTGAAGCTGACCATGCCCTGCGCGAGGCCAATCTGGCGCAGGCGCTCGTTGCGCTCCTCGGGCGACAGGCCGTCCGTGGGCCGCCGGCTATTGCTGCGCGCGTGCCGCCGGCGCCGGCCCTTGGACGACGCGGCGGCGGTTTGGGAGGGCGTCGAGGCATAGTAGACAATCTGGTCATCGATCGTCTCGTCCGAGTCGCCCAGGGACGGGTTATAGATGGCGAGGAAGCCGAGCTGCGCGGGGACAGGGCCGCCGGACGCGGGGGCGGCGGCCATGGCGGCGGGGGGGTGGTAGATTGCGGTCCGTAAACTCGCCGCTATGCTTAGAAGCAATCGGTTCGGTTGTGGGACGGTTTAGTGATGTCGCGAATTCAGCCCAGTCTTTATGGGCGAACCTGGGCCGTGGCCGCTTGTAGCATGAAGAAGGTTAAGTCGCGTGTTTGGCGGGGCTGATAAAGACGTGCGTCGTCGCCACGGCGCTCCAATAGACGGACGTCCATGCTTGGTTACAAATTGAAACGTAAGCTACTCGGATGTATTTTCTTTAAAAATACTTCAAAATATCGGCGACTATTACTCATGGATATACATGCGTATTGATCCAAATTAATCAAATGATCTCAATCACGTCGCTAAGCTTTTGTAACCTCTTCGGTTGTTGAATCTCCAATGACGCAAGTCGGGTGGAGTTGTCAAGCCGTAGCGGCATCACACTGGGAGTCGCTAATAGACCAACTTTAAACAGGATAAATCGTACAATTGCTCAACATTCAGAAATTCAAATCTCGCATCATGACTGCACCAGAGGCTCGTCTTCACCATCCTATGGTGAAGGCTCGCGCTTCCTGGCCAGCCGACGCTCCACCACAATGTCCGGCCCCTCCTCGTCGCCGTCGCTGTTGTCAAACTCCCTGTCCCTCTCGCGCTTCAGATGCCACAGCCACGTAAAGTAGAGGCAAAAGGTCAAGATGGTCAGTGGGAGGGTTATGACCCAGTAGAGGCTGAACTGCGGCAAGAGGCCGATACCGATATGCGAGGAGCCGGGCTTCGCTTTGTCCCATTCAAACATGGGTACGGAGAAGAGTGCTGACACGAAGCTTCCTGGGAGGAAAAACATGGTGACAATAGCAAGCGTCTTCATAGACGACGAATCGCGGTAGCTGGCGTGGGAAATTTGATGAGTAGACTTCGCGAGCTTGATGCTGTTGAGGCTATCCTTTTGTGTCATCATGTTGAAGATCTAAAACATTAGCTCGGCACTGATATATGGCAGTGGGTAAATGTGCAGGGCTTACTGCTTCAATCTGAATATCTACTCGTTTCATTGTATACTGCGTATCCAAAGCTTGCATTTCGAGTCTCTTCTGCAACACACTGACATGATGTCTCAGAAACTGTTGCGCGGCATGAGCTTTGCTTCCATCCACCGCATTATCCTTGTCAAGCTCATCGATGATAAAGGAGAGGAGCTTCTCCGTTGACGCGCTCTTTCTCTCGACACTCGCCAACTTGGTGGCTGATCCGCTTGCCTGAACGGCCAGCTGCCCAAGGCGCTCTTGTATCGATGCGGCAACTCGTGATTTGAACGTGTGGTATCCGGTCTTGCCCTCGATATCACGGATGCCGTCCTTGATGACACTCTGTGTACTGTCAATCTCGAAACCGAGTTGCATTGAGATTAACAGTGCCGGCACCATGCTGCTCGAGTACAAGTCGGCCTTCCAGGTGGACTTAAGAAGCTTTTGAAAGTGCGTTTTTGGTGTCAGGTTAGCCATGCCCGGCTTCTTCTCTCCCTTTGGCGTTTGGGCATCCTTTTTGCCAAGCTCCTCCGTGATGTAGACAACGCCTTGAGTTGGGCCATGTATTTTGTGCCCCTCCTGGCCCGTATATCGCACCTGCGACCAGATGGCAGCCAGCTTCGGCGCATGAGTAAAGGCATACGCGCGACGCTCGGCACCCTCACCCACAGCTGTGCTCGGAAAGGCCGTGATGCTTGTGACGGTGCTCTTGAAGTAATCACCCGCAAGGTTTAAACCAAAAGAGCGAATAATCGCTTTGTGCGCATGTTCTTCAATCTTGACGGCCTTGGGCTTTGTCTCTGTCACCTCTACCGACAGGAGGACAAGCCGTAGAAGCAGAGTGCGGTCCGGGTTGGCCTCCGACAAGCCGCCGGACTCGAGCCAAGCGTCTACCTGATCGGATCTTTCTTTTTTGATTTGTGGCTCCGTCGTCCCGGTGTCGTTGTGCGACCAGACCTCGTACACGTCAAACGAGTTGGCGCCGTTGTCAAACGTTAGCGCTGAGGACTCGACGCTGATGGCGGCAAGCTTCTGGTATATCTCCTCCATGATGCGTATGGGGACAAGAAAAGTCTCAAAATGTACTCATGAAGGAATTCGGAGTGAATGAGAGAGAGACAGAAGTGTGAGAAGGCTAGGTATAATTGAAGAGCAGAAAGATTGAGAGTTGTATTTTCACCAGATGGCTGGTCATAAGACAATTGCAGCTGTTTGCTAGCGGCTAACAGGAAGGTGAGGCTGACGCCCCCAATGCAACATGGCTTGCAGATATAGGCGCCGAGAAAAAAGGCGACCACCCTGTGAGGGGCCAAAGGAATTCATGGTTCGCTGAGGGCAGGGTTTCTATGTATTCTCAAGAGCATAGCCTCCACAGCCCTCACCGGTGAGATAATATGACACAGGACAAAGGATTATCATGTACATTGCCTTTCGTAGTTGAGGCTGTAACCAACTCGCTATTCAATAACATTTATACGTGATGCCACCGATTACGCAAAAACCGAATGTGTCTGGCAAATACATAAGACATGTGCAGGCCCATCACACTTACGAGCAGGGTGGTTGGCTCTCGAGTCTCTAACCGCCGCCCTTCACTCATGCAGGGGGTTGCATCTCCGAAACAGCTGTATGCATTTTGGCCTTCAAGTCTATACATCGACATATACTTATGAATAGAAAATCACAACAAGTAACGGATATCTTGTATTACATAGCCGCCAAGCCTCAGGCACGGGCCGAGCCTAGGAGCTGGATAGACTCGGCGAAATCGGCGCTATGGGCAGCACGCTTTTGGCCGTGCAGCCTGATAGTGCATATTGCATTTGACATAGCCGCCGAGTTTAAGTGGAAAATACATGCAAATGTTCCACTCATTGCATCAAATTATTCGCTCAAAAATATATACGCAAATTACACGTACTTCGCTAGCAAGCGCCTATAACATGCCTGGCTCGCTCCTGAAATGAAACCCAAAATCCATGCGCCGTTTAAGCAAAATCCATCACTCTTTACCCGGATTTCAACAAGGGAACCCAAAAGTGCAACATTCATACCATATATGCTCTCCTTTACCCGTCACCCCAACTCGCCCCATTTGACTCACTTTCTTTCCTGGTATCTTATTTCGCCTCGCCGCCGGGGAGCTCGTGGACCTGCTGCTGCTGCTGCTGCAGCGGCGCATAGTGGCCGGCGGCCGTGGACTCGTTCTTCGGCAGCGTCCCGCCGTAGTACGACTTGTTTTCGTACCCGGCCGGCCGCTCGTAGCCGCCGATTTCCTGCGCCTGGGGGGCGGTGTTCTTCTTCTGCGCCCGGCGGCGCCAGAGGAAAATGCCCAAGCCCAGCAACGCGAGGCCCGCCACGGGGCCGACGACAGCTCCCGCGATCCACGCCTTGCTCGACCCTCCGGATGGCGCCTGGGGAGACGAGGACGGCGTTGCACCGCTCCCGGTCTCCTGGGGGCTGCTGCCGCCCGTCGTGCGGGTGCTCATCGTGGTTCCCGTGGCGCTGGCCGAGTCTGTCGTGGGCGTGGAGCCGGCGGAGGCGGAGGTGCTGGTCTTGGTCGAGGTCGTCGAGGCGGTTACGCGGGAGGTGTCGCGGTAGACCTCAATGGCGTACCAGACCCGCGCGCAGAAGATGCTCGAGGTGATGTCGCCCTTGGCACCTGGGTTGGCGAGGATGGACATGGTCTGGCATGTCTGGGATTCCCCGCAAGTGCCGACGGCGAAGTTGCCGTAGCTGATTCTGTTGTCGTGGCAAGCGGTGGCGATGGGACACTCGGACTTGCCGCAGCAGGCGGCGTAGGTGCCGGATGTCGTGAAGGTGCCCTGGGGACATGTGAGTGCCTCGGCTGTATCATCGTTAGATGTATGCTCAATATCGGAAACGGCGGCGACGTGAAAAGGAGTAACTAGGGGAAGCTACATACTTGTGCCATCCTTATGGAAATACCACGCCTCGAAGTTAGGCGAGGCGGTGACGCTGCCATCCACAGAAGACATGATGTCTGAAGTGATCCGTAGCAAGTTGCCAACGACAGTCACGTATAAGCGCTTCGCAGCAATTCGTCCGGAAATACGTCTTGAAGGACAGCAAGAATAATAGAGTAGTTCCGTGAAAAGGAGAAAAAAGAGCAGCACTAAATGAGAAAAGCGCTTTGTATTACGGCCCAAAGATCTTAAGTCCACGGGGGACAGGGGAGACAGCTGCAGCGACATGGAGCCAGTCAGCCGTATTCAACTTCAGCTTTGCTCTGAATCGCCCAGGGCATATGTGTGGTGTGCTCGGCTTCTACGAAATGGGGCTACAGCTGCTGATCTCTACTCAGGCTCGCCTACAGGTAATTTTGAACCCCCCCATGGGCCGCGAACCATGTTGTTTGTACCTCTTCAAACGAATCTGCCGGTCGACAGTGTTTTTCAAAAGCCAGATTCTCCCAGCAATGGTATTGTGCTTTGTAGATGCTGAAGCTGCTCTGTCCTCTGTCTGGAACGCCGTGAACGAAAAGGAGGCCTGCGGTGCCGGTTTGGTTCTTACTAACTAGTGCTCGGAGCCTGTCTGTTAGCTTGTTACTAACAGAATCGAGATACATAGTATTGGCAACTGCCGTGGTTACTGCAAATGTTCTATTGTTCTATTGTGCATCTGCACGACAATTGAGCAACCACCATACCCAGCCCTGCATAATTGATTCCAAACATCAGATTCTGGACATTTTAAGTACCAACCGTTGGAAGCTGCTCATACCAAAATAGTCCCAGCATGGAAAGAGTAAACAACCCTTGCACTGTGGATGAGTCTGGTCTCAAGCCCGTCAGCATGCCATTTACGCTAGGCAGCTGGGTCAGCCTTGCCTTTCCGCCACCACAGTAGAACGGGGACCTGGGGAGCCAATGGAAGAAGGCTTGGGCAATTTTCTCTACCGAGAGTTGCAACAGTAAGCGCCCTGTCGAATTGGGCTTCCCCACTGGAGGCTGGGCGAAATTGCGGCTTTTGGCGGCCACGCGGGCGGTCTGTTAAGATTGCAGTGCCGTTGGGGCTCGGAGCTTAATGGGACAAGACTGAAGCGCATGTACTGTATCTGGTCAAGATATTTCAGGAGTTGAAGTTGCCTGCGGCTTCATATTACAACACATGAGTTAATTTCAACGAGGGGAAGAGGGCAGATACGAGGGGACTTGGTGAGACTGGCTGGGCTGATCGACATGCACCTCTTACTGAGTGGCAATAACTAGCTACAAAGCAGGGCCGCACGGGCATCATCTTTCTTTGTATTTCAGCGGAAACTACGGGATTCGCTCAGTGTTGTTCGTCGATGAGAGAGGCGGCAGATGTGCAGCATGGCGGAGTGATCAAGATGCTCGAAGCGTCCCCCAAGCATCAATTTTTACTATAAGAGCTCGTGATCGTTTCCACCAGATTCTCTGTAATTTTGCATTTCCGGCACTGCGCCCGCTCCGCACAGGGATCAAAGACCTGAACAATGGCTGCTAAGAATAGCACGGCGTTGTCACTCACTCAACAACAGGGTCCGCTAGCGAGTGAGTCCACCGCGCTGCCTGTAGCAGGCAGCTGTCAGTGAGTGAGTGACCGCACAGTGAGAGAGCACTCACGAAAACCCCCTGTAACTGCCCAGAAAATGAAACTCGAAAAAGGAAAGTCTCGAAATATAGAAACCGATTCGTCCCATCTCCTCATCAACGTGCTACATAGTTCATTGTTCGCCCAGCCCTTTTGCCAACGCGGGTTGAAACCACGAGAGCCTGGGCTCAGCCTCTCCGCTTACGACTTCGGAGATCCACTAGCATTCCCGCCCACTCCCCCAGAAAAGGAACCGGGAACACGAGAGGAATAGCGGCGGCAGCAAGCAAACACCAGACGAGGTTGGTCAATATTTGTGTGTGACGGTTGTGCATGCCACTAGAAGCAGTGACAAGCTGGCTGTCAGTGCAAAGTCAAAAAAGGCTCTCAGCAGACTCTGTTTTGCCCTTTTCCCCTTCGCCTAATTTTCTTTTTTGCTCTTCTACCGCCCCCTTGTAGCTTCAACCTTGCCTTAGTGCTGGCGACGAGTCAATCAAGAGAGACAGGAACCAGGGCTACGATCAGCTAGCCAACCGTTAAGCATCATACGTCATCAACCACATAACACAATCCCGCAAAGCCACGCAACGGCCCTGAAATCTTATTTTTTTTCTCTCTCTCTCTCTCTTTTCCTTCTCCATCAACAAGGACATCAACTAGCAACATCAACTACACACGGTACGAAGCACCTACAATCCGCCGCCATGGAGCAAGTCAAGCTCCTCAGGCGCCGCACGACGGACCTCCTCGCCAACGCCCAGCAGAACCTCCCCGCCGTCTCCGTCCAGCAAATCACCTCCCGCGCCCGCGGCTTCTCCCAGTCGCTCATGACGAAGTCTGGGTCGTCGGAGAGCAATAATGCCAAACCCGCCGCCGCCGCCGGGCCCAAAGGTACCTGGGAGCGCGTCGACGACATCCCGGCCCTCAGGCGCTCCGCCCACTCGCTCGACATTGTCGGCGGCAGCGCCTACGTCTTTGGCGGCGAGCTCGACACGCAGCGCGGGCTCGTCGACAACGACATGCACGTCGTGCGGCTGCCGCTGAGCAGCGCCAGCGCCGACTACTACCGCATCAAGGCCGTCGCCGAGAAGCCCGACGCCGCCGCCTACGACAGCGACGAGAACTCCCCAGAGCAGCGGCACAAGACGACCGAATCGGCAGCGTCCTCCGACGGCACCGTCTCCGAGACCAGCGGCAGCCCGCGCAGCAGCAAGGGCAAGGGCAAGGAGCGCGCCATCGACGTCCCCAGGCCTGTGCTCGGTGACGTCCCCGCGCCCCGCGCCGGCCATGCCACCGCCGTCATCGGCTCGCGCATCTTCGTCTTCGGCGGACGTCCCGCTGGCAGCGATCCCGACGCGAAGCCCCTCGACGAGGCCGGCCGTGTCTGGGTCTTCGACACTCGCACCCGCGCATGGAGCTACCTCGACCCTGCGCCTGCCGTCCGCGGCGGCGCCATCACCATATACCCGGCCGCGCGCAGCGGTCACTGCGCCACGGCCACCGACAAGCCGCAAGATTTCGGCTCCTCCTCTTCCACCTCGACAGCGCAATCGACTGCTGCCACCACCGCCACAGCGACTACGCAGACCGGCCCTATGACGATGCGGAAGCGGGCTGAGAGCTGGCGCGACTGGGCCGTCGGCGACATCTCCAAGACGGGCATCCCGCAGGACCCCGTCGTGGGCCACGTCGCGGAGACGGCCGTCGACGAGGAGTCCCGCGGCTACGGCACGCTCCTCATCCACGCGGGCCGCCTCGCCGGCGACAACCAGCTCAGCAGCGAGACCTGGGCCTTTGACGTGCGCTCGCGCATGTGGTCCGAGCTGCCCTCTGCGCCGGGCCCGGCCCGCGCCGGCGCCGCCATCTGCATCAGCAAGAGCCGCCTCTTCCGCTTCGGTGGCCTCGATGCCGCTGGCGCCGAGGTCGGCGGGCAGCTGGACTTCCTGCACCTCGAGGTCGAGACCATGGACGACAGGAAGCGCGGCGCGGGCAAGACGGAGGTCGCAGTGCGCGCGCGCGACGGCTGGCAGTCCATCCTGCAGCACCCAACCAGCGCGTACAGCAGCATGACCTCGCACTCGTCGCCGCTGGCCTCTCCGCAGACGGGCGCGGGCGCCGCGCCGGAAATCCCCGTCGACAACGCCAGCACCCCGGAGTGGCCCTGCGCCCGCGGCGGCGCCAGCCTCGAGGCCGTCTCCGTCGGCGGCGGCGGGCGCGAGTTCCTCGTCTTGTCCTTTGGCGAGCGCCCCAGCGCCGCCGAAGGGGCAGGCAAGCTCCTCGACGACGTGTGGCTGTTCCAGGTGCCGCCGCAGGGCATGTCCGCCGCGAGTGTCACGGCGGCCCTGATGCAGGCCGTCGGCCGCAAGACGGGCGAGGGCCGCTGGACGCGCGTCGCCACCTCGCCGTACGACGAGGACGGGGACTACACGGGCACGCCGCGGTCTCGCGGCGCGCTCGCCTCCGCGCCGATGACGAACCTCGAGGACAGCGGGCTTCTGGTCTGGGGCGGGCTGGGCGACGACGGGAAGAGACTCGGCGACGGATGGGTTCTGCGTTTGTAAACAGGCGAATTCATGCTTTTGATTATCTTGCTGTTTCTTTTTTCTTTTCTTTTTGATATCACGACTGCACGTTGAAAATTAGTACAGCTACAGCTTTTCTGCTTTCTTTGATAGCGGCGAGCAACATACTTTGCTCATTGGGATATTTGGACATTCATCTGCAATTTGACGATTTTGTACCAAGCGCACATTACCGATTATACATATATATATATATATGAAATTTTATACCCTAGATACACCACATTCATACTCCTGCACGTTAAGTTTTTGAAACCATGTGGTTCGTTTTGGTCATTGTTTAAATTGTATGTACAAAGCCCCATGCTAACCTTCTAACCATCCCACACAATAAATATGCACCAGGTTCGCCCTCTCGTCTCCCTCTTTGACCAACAGAGAAGACGGCAGAGGCGCGAAGCCCTGACAAGTCGACAAAGTAAAAAAAAAAACCAACAAGATATAAAAAAAGGTGTGGCTACAAGGTCCTTCTTTTTTTGAAAGGAGCAAGAGGAGAAGCTCACGCCAGCAGCCTCTCTATTATGTTTTTCAGGCGGCGGCGGCTTCTTTCTTGCCTCTTCTTCCCCCCCTCTGTCATCTCTTCCAAATTCGAATTTGCTTTAATTTTACAGGTCGGCTCTCGTCTTCTCGACACCCCAGGGCTCGTCGTTCAGGTTTGTTTGGTGGCCCTCGCTGTGCTCGCAGGTCTTGCGGCCGCTGAGGGGGCCGGCGGCGGGCATGTTGTCGGGGGAGGCGCTGTTCTTGAGGGTTGTGAGCAGCTGCTTGACCGACTCGGGGGTCAAATCCTCGTAGTAGTTGTCGTTGATCTGGATCATGGGGGCGTTGACGCAGGCGCCCAGGCACTCGACCTCGATGAAGGTGAAGAGGCCGTCGGCGGTGGTCTCGCCCTGCTTGATGCCAAGATGCTCCTTGATGGCCTTGACGATGACGTCGGAGCCGCAGCCACCCAATTGGCAAGGGGTCTGGGCATAGTTAGCAAAACGGATTCTGATCCGGCTGCGTTCCAGGCGTCCGATCAAATTCGTAGACAGTTCCACCGATTGATTCATCGGACGCCAGACGGGAGAAAACGTACGGTAGTGCAGGCCTGGACAAAGAACTTGCCGACAGGAGTGCGGTTGTACATGGTATAAAAGGAGGCGACCTCGTAGACACGCATGGGGGGCATCTCGAGGAGGCGAGCGACCTCGTTCATGACGCTGATGCTGGTGAAGCCGTGCTGGCGCTGGCCGAGGTCGAGTAGGGGCATGACGGCGGCCTTCTTGTACTGGGGCGGGTAGCGCTTGAGGATCTCGGCTATGGCCTTTTCGTTCTCGGCGTTGAACTTGAACGGGATGTCGGGGTTGTTGTCGGGGGTGTTGCGGTGCTACGGGAGATCAATTGTCAGCGAATCGTCGTCACGGCATTCCAATTCCTGGGTTCCTGGCAAAAGAAGAGATAGAATTGCCTGCACTGCATTGGTAGCGAAAATGGCGCCAGTCGACTCCGGCAGCCGCTTTTCCCGCTCCTGCGAGTTGCATCCTGCCAGAGGCGTCTCCTCGTCATTTTTTCTTCGCCTCCTTCCGACGCCTCTCGCAAACTCCGCCGCTGCGGCAGAAAACCCCAGTCTCTTCCAATGGCAAAAAGTATCCAGAAAAAAAACGTCGTCATTATAAATCCTTACCACGTGAAGGGTGTCGCTCGATCGGGTCGCGGAGACGGAAAAGGCGCGGGCGGGCTGGGTGCTGCGGACGGCGACGCGCGCACCGCCTGCGCGGACGCAGGATCGGAACATGGGGGCGAGCTTGCTGGCCATTGTGTTTTTGGTCTGATGTGTGAAACTTCCTCCGGTTATCCGCCGATCGAAGCGGAGATGGGTTGGCAATGGGAGGGGGTGGTTGCTGCTGACCGTTTGGGAGGTGATGGGAAGAAAGTGAGGGTGAGAATGTCAATTGGAGCTTTTTGAGCAAATGTCCTTCTCTCCCGACACCAATTGGAAGCTGCTTGCAAAATACACTGTTGTGATTGGTCGGGGCGGGTTGTGGGCGGATAAATGTCGGCTAAGCGGGTTGGCAAAAAAGGTACGTACCTTTGTCAGCCAATGGCTCTGAGGACGACTCGCAGGCATATACACCCAAAGTATAGAGATATACTTATTCGAATGCCTCTTTTTTCAATTTTTGTTCATTTTGATCTACTCAGTTTGTTTTTGGCTCACATCTTGAGCCAAAGATTTTGGCAAATTATTTGAACGTGGCCAAGACATCGTATGCCATACCATTCTCTCCTCCCAGATTCAGTCAATCTTCACATCACGAACATCGTCCCAAAAGTTGCTCTCGACAAACTACTGCTTCTGTATCCAAAATGCATTCATCCGAATCTCGTCTTCCAACGTCTCCGGCAGCACCATCCACACCGCCTCCTTCGCCCTCGCCTCGCTAATCGCAAACTCCGGTGGCAGCTTCAGGTCGCC
This sequence comes from Lecanicillium sp. G3, assembly GCA_037575805.1. Classification (NCBI taxonomy): domain Eukaryota; kingdom Fungi; phylum Ascomycota; class Sordariomycetes; order Hypocreales; family Cordycipitaceae; genus Lecanicillium; species Lecanicillium sp. G3. The sequence continues at coordinate 147,053 of JAZHPD010000031.1, read as the reverse complement.
CAGCCCTCTGCCCAGCATCATCCGCGCCGCCGCGACGCCGCTCCTCGAGGCCGCCGGCATTCCGTGGCCCGTGTACCCGGCGCTCAGGAACAGGCCCTCCCCGCCGCCTAGCGCCTCCGGCACGCCGCCCACCCACGGGTGCTGGTCGCGCGAGAAGCCCATGATGCCCGTCCACTCGTACAGTGCTTCCAGCTCCTCCGCCTCACCACCCACGTAGCCCGGCCGCAGCTGCAGTGCCGCGGCGTAGCAGGCCCTTCTAAGTAGCTTTGATACCTTCGGGTCCACCTCATCGTCGCGCGACGTCTCGCTCTGCTCCGCCGATTCACCGGCTCTCTCACCACCGAGGATCATGACGCCGCTCCCGTCGCGCTGGATCAGGTAATCGTCGGCGCCGCTCTCCGATGCCCAGATATGCGTGTGCTCCAGCGGCTTCGCGCCCTCGGGGGGCACCAGCGCGGCGACTTGCCCGCGCCGCGGCTGGATCAGATCCGTCATCTTGGGTAGCAGATGTGAAGTGTACCCGTTTGTAGCTAGCAGGACTTGCTTCGCCACAACCTGGCCCCGCCGCGTGTGCAGCACCCACGACGATCCAAACTTCTGTAGATGTGTCACCGGCGTCGTAGTCTGTAAATTGAACTTGATGCCATGCTTCTTGTGTGCGTCGTTTTCGCGCAGCAACTTCTCCAACACCCATGCCACGAGCTTGTACGGCCAGACCTTGGCGGCATTGGGATGCAGCACGGCCGCAAGTGCCTCGGGCACGCGCAACTTCTTCAGATCGTCCTTCTTGTCAATAAACAGGGCCTTGTCCGCCAGGTGAGGATGGTGGCGGCGGATCAGACGTATATTCTCCTTGGCGGCCTGCGCCGCGCCCTCGGTCGAGAGGCTGCACACCGCGCCGACCGACTTCCAGTCGCACGGCACCTCGTTCTCGCGGACAAAATCGCGCATGAAGAAGTAATTGTCCAGCTCAAACTGCGCAATATGCGGCTTGCTCAGGAACACGAGGGGGTGGCAGTGGCCGCCGTTCTGTAATACATGGTCAGCGTTCCGATAAACGTATACACTGCAGGCGTCCCAGCGAACAAACTCACCCGGCCGGTCGCTCCCCAGCACGCCTCTCTCGCCTCGAGCATCAGCACGTCCTTACCGCTCTCCACGAGCTCCTGTGCCGCAAACGCACCCGTGATTCCGCTGCCGACGACAGCCACGTCGACGTGGTCGGGCAGCTTCTCCGTCGTGCGGTGGCCGAGCAGCTCCAGCGACGGGTCGTGGTGCCAGTACGAGTGCGTGCTCTCCGGCGTCGGCAGCTCCGCCTGGCCCTGTCCCAATTTTGTCTGCGTCATTGTAAATATAGAACCACGACCCTGCACGGTTCCAACGTTGATAGATATTATCCCAAAATTGGTTATTGATAAACACTGTGTTTGGTGTTGAAAGTCGCAAGTATACCCCAGCCAGGTGGGGTGCTCGGCGTCTTGACATGTACGCGGCGCCCGCCCCCGGCTTCGCACTCATACGTGGGCGCAGTACGTTGCTGATGACGAGGCTACTCACCCACACATTCGCCAAGAGACAGGTACAGAGCCCAGGAGGAATACTAAAATAAGATTGAAAATGAAGTTGCATCATCAATCAGCTTTAATTAGCTGCTTTAAAGCTCTGCGCCAAGAAAAGCAGAGCTCCAGGCGCTTTACAGCACTGCACCACGAGGAATCAAATATAAGAGCATAATATGTTCATACCATTTCATCGTTAGACTCATACGCGACAAATAAACCTCCGCTAATATGTTCGCACCCTTTCTGAGATCCATACCTATCCCGGGTCCTATCGATGCCTCCCATCTACTATGATACGTCTATATTTACATGATCCGTAAACGCCAAATATTCATCCCTGTTAATGACCATCTTCCTGTTCTGTGGCGTTTAAGCCAGATTGTTTGTAACCTTTCCTTTTGTTGCTTCCAAAGCATGATATCTTTCTCCCATATATATATATATATATAATTCCGAGCTGGCCTCTGAGCTCTGTATCCACCGGCCATATATCTAATATTTCAAGTATAATTCGTTAACCGGCGCCGCCGTGTTTTGTCGCTATTCGCTTAATAGCGCCAATGCATGTGCCTAATAGCGGCCATGCATCAAGTGCCAAACTCCAAATAATCATGTAGTTGTGTAGTTCTGTACTCGTATGGCTGTCCCTTCTTCTTTGGCTGTAGCTTCCAAAACGGTTACTCGACGCCATAGGACTGCTGCCATGTTTCCAACAACTGTGATATCGTTTGTACATTTCTCAGTACTGTTCCAATCCAATCGGAGTTAGAGATGTGCTTCTTCATATGTATCCAGCATTGCTCTTGGGCTAGATGGGTGCGTCTTCTAGTGGTTTAGACATCCGTCATCTCGGTGTCGCTATCGCCGGCAATGGCCACGGGAGGCATGTCCTCCAGGCCCCAGCTACCCTCGTAGACGGTGGCCGGGGCGTTGCGGTGCTCGGCGACCCACTGCAGACCCTCGAGCTCCAGGACCTGGTCGATGCGAGGTCTGGCGCTGGGCTCCTGGGCAGTCATCCATCGAACAATCGAGTCGAGGGAGCTGGGATGGAAGGCGTCCACCATGAAGCTGGGCTGCTGACCGAAATCGGGATTCTTGAAGGCATCGGGAACATTGCCTCGGCTGTGCTTGTTGACGAGGAACTCACTGCTGTGGACAACATCAAGCGGGTTGCCACTGGCGTCGCGCTGAACCTCGTTGGACGGCGTCCAGGTCAGACTGGGGACCTCGGACAGGTCTCCCGATCTGAGAGCGATCCAAGTAGGGCCATTGTCGGGAAGCACCACGTTGGCGGCTACCTCCAGAGTAATGAGGCCGAGAGAGAAGACGTCGGCCGGCTGGCCGACTTGACCCTTTAGCATTTCGGGGGCCATGTACTCTCTGTCGCCTTCAATGTCCACGCTGGTGGATGCAGAGCACGCCTGTGCGAGACCAAAGTCGCCGATCTTTAGGGCACCCTCAAAGTTGATGAGGATGTTGGCGGGCTTCATGTCCAAATGCATGAAGCCAGCATCGTGAATCTCCTTCAAACCCTGTAGACAGTTAGTATATGGAAGGACCATTGGTTAATAGAGATACGCACCAGAGAAAGATCCTGCAGGATTTTGAAGATGCGAAAGTCGTCCAATCGCCCCCCACGGCCGACATTACCCAGAAACTTCTCGAGAGTGCCTTCTTCGCAGTACTCGGTCTGGATGTAGAGGTGGAAGTTGTGCTCCCAGTCGTCAATGTAATGAACGACATGTTCGGCGTGGGACAGGGCTTGGAGGATACGAGCTTCGCGCAGCTTGACATCTCGATCCTTGGGGCCGTGGTAAGAGTGCCTGCTCTTCTTGACCGCGTACACCTGGTTCTTGGCCGGGCTGCTATGATCCCGGCCTGGCGTCATCGACAACGACTCGGAAAAAAGGTTGACGTTGGTCTTGGAGACGCGGTACACTGTCGAGAACTCGCCCTTTCCGACCTGCTCTACCTTGTCAAACTTGGAGTAGAGGCTAGCATCAATGTCAAGGTCGCTCGTACGATCGTTGACAGGGGTTACGAAGATGCTGGTGGAGGAACGGAAGTCTCTGGCAGTAGTAGGTGTGACGGGTGGCGGCATCGAGTTTTCGGCCGACTCGTTGATCTGCGAGAGCGAAAGACGGCTGGTATCCAGGGGCAGCATCCCCTCGTGCGGGGTTTGGGGAGTGCGTTGTCTCTCGATTGGGCTCGCTGCGGTGCATTAGTATATAGTGATTGTGTTGTAGGAAGATCGAAGCATACCGGTTGATGATCTCGGAGGAACTTGCTTGACAGCAGACAGAGGAGGCAGCGCAAAGGTTCGCTTCGTGCTGGGGCTCTCCAGGGACTGCTCGCTGAGGTTGCTCAGACTAGGTGTCAAGATTTTCTTGGTTGGAGTAGGCGGGATGTCGGTATCCAAGCTGTTGCTGACGTCGGTGTTATCGAACAGCTTGCGGTCCTCGCCGTCAAGGCTGAGGACGCTGCCCCGACGGGCACTGAGCCCCGACGGACCGCGCTGGAAAATGGTCATACCCTTTGCGGTATTGCCAAATGTGTCGGGAGCGCGGTTGGGTGCGGCAGAGAAGGGTGTTGATGGCATGCCAGCGAAAGAACTTCTGCTGGTGCCTCTCTTCTTCATGCCGCTGCCTGCCTGGGGGGGAAACGTGGCAAACGGGTTGCTGTGTTTCTTGCAGGGGGTGTCGGGGGGCGCAAACTTCTTGTCGGCCTCCTCTTCCGGGTTGCGATTTACCTTTGAAACCAGACCAGTCGAGTTGAAGGCACCAACCCACAGGTTGGACTGATTCGGCGTCGCAACAGCCTTGGTGTGATCGTGGGTTGGCCGGGCGGTCGGCCTCGTGGCATTTAGAGGAAGGGAGCGGGAGAATGGATGCGGCTTGGGTCGCTCGAAGCTGGGCTTAACCGGGGCATAGAGCGCGGGCTCCTCCTCGGTCAGGCTGTTGCCAGACGTCGAGGTGGTAAGTGTCTTGGAGAGGGGGTGCGGCTGGTGCGACTTGCTGTCTATGGGGTGGATGGACGCGTTTGGCAGAGGAGACACATTGGAAAATGGGCTATCTCTGGGCACCTGGGGCGGAACGAAGTGGTCGGTAGAAAGCCGTGGCCTGCTTCTACCGGGCGTGGACAGCTCCGACGAAATCTGAGCGAGCTGTCTCTCGCCAGTGCGTCTGCCGAGCGAGCGCTGCTGGAGGGTGGATTTGCGGAGAGAAGAAGAGCGCTTGGGGACGGAGGAGGAGGGAGAGGGGGAGGAGGCGTTATCGCCTTGGAAGGTGACGGGCATCGCAGACAGCTCGTATTCCTGCTGTGCGTCCTCGTGGATGTCGAAACTCTGCGACGATGTGGTGTTGCTCCCGAAAATGCTGAAGCCTTCTGTGCTGCCAAACGTGGCAATGCCGTGCATGCTGCGGCGCTTGGCAACAGGGCTGCCTTGGTTTGGGTGATCGAGGTTCATGGTCGCATCACTGCGCTTGAGGGCACCAGTGGTAGAGACCATGTATTCGGGGTTGATGTCGAGCGCCTTGAGGAACGCGGTCTGTGATGATCCGGAGACGTCGAGGTGGAGGCTGTGCCGCGACGGCTTGTCGATGTTCTTGAGGGCGGACGCGGATGCGCGCGCGTTTTCCTGACCGGGAGAAAATCGAGTTCGCGGGGATGCTGATGTTGCAGGACGCGCGTGGTTGCTGCAATCTGAGGGTGTGTTGAGGGAGCGTTTTAGCGGGCTCTTGGGCGAAGCGCGGCGTGCCAGCTGGCGGGCGGGCGATAGCGTTTTGTTAGATTTGGCGCTGCGCAGCGAGAGGCGGACGCTCGGACGAAGCGGCGTCAACACGGGCGACTGCAAGGGCGTGGTAGACTGCGCAGGAGCAGGCGCGGGAGGAGCAGACTGAGGTTGAGCAGCGAGAATTCGATGCTGGTGCTTTGGGGTCAGGACGAAGCGTCTCGAGGGCGTCCTGGGGGAGGCTGGCAGCGAGTGGTCGGAGCTCTGTGAACTTGTGCGGGAGAGAAACTTTGAGGGTGATCGCGAGAGCGAGCGACGAAGGGTGCGGACAGCCGACGAAACATCGATCTGGTGTGCGTGGGTGGGCGATGGCAGAGCCAACGTTCCGCCCGAGTTGGAGAATGACATTGTGTTGTGCTGTTGGAATGCGCGACGATGGCGTTGACAGCGGGGGCGAAACACGTAGAGGAATGTCGACGTAACAAGTTGCTGGGCCTTTTTATGGCAGTCGACGAGTCGGAGAGGGATGCGAGTATTTTAAAACGAGCAGGAAAAACCTTGAGCGGCCTGGATATCACAAAAGTCCTTGTCGATGTCGATGGTGACAGTTACCGTTGGTGTCGAACCGAAAGGTGGAGAGTGCTCGATGTGCGTGTCGTCGAAGCGGGAAAGCCGACAAACAGAACTAGAAAATAAGATTCCCAAAATAGACCGAGTCTCTTTAGGTCAGAGACAGAACCATGACTCGGCGAGTGCGAGTGCGAGTGCAAGTGCGGTAGCAGAGGGCAACCGATGAGGATTCGGTCGAGGCTGGTTGTCAGCGGATCAGCACCGTTGGTGATTTGCCCTTGGTGTTGAATCAGGTCAGGTCGGGTCGGGTCAGGAGAGGAGACAGTTAGCACATGGCTGGTCACCAGGGACAAACACATGCAAATCGCTCCTGCTTGGACTGAGGCAGGCTGCAGGCTGCAGGATGGTGTGCAGCGAGGAGCAAGAGAGGCTATATCTGTTTGGCTCTTTTTGTTTTTGTTTGCCCGTGACGGCAATACAGCAGTGTGGGCAGATGCTGCTTCTGCTATTATTCCCCAGACTGACTAAACTGGGCGTTTGAGGCTTCTCGTCGCAGTGGTCGTATCTCCTACCAGTGCTCGAGGATGCGAACGGTCCACAGTGGTCGTATATCGCACCACAACCCGCTTTCTCAGCCAGCAACCATACCTCCGGAGGCGAAGGCAGCGCAGAAAATGTGACTGTGTCTGAGAGACGGGCGAGCTGTCAGGCGGCAGGGCGCGGTGTCGAGTGGGCTGCGAGGCGAGGCGAGGCGAAAGGGGGCAGCGAAAGGGCGGGAAAGACTTGTCGATGTTGACGGAGCGGAAGTGCGTGCGAGATGAGAGGAATGCAAAAAGATACGGGAGGTGTGTGAGGAAATGCGGCAGGGCGAGCGATTGACGCAGGACTAATACTTGGTGCTCCGTAGTAAATAGTAGTGGTACGTAGTTGGGTCTTGGTACCGGCAAGCAGGGGACTTGGACTTGGGGCTTGAGCGGGAGAGAGGGCGAGCAGGAGGAGCAGGAGGAGCAGGAGGAGCAGGAGGAGCAGGAGGAGCAGCAGAGACAGACGAGGCTTGGGCTCGGGCGTGTGGGCGTGGGCGTGTGGGCGTGGGCTTGGGACGTTGAGTCTTGGAAAAAAGAGGGAAAAAGAGTCGCCACAAAGAGGAGTAGCGTAGCCGATAAGAGTCCACTTCTGACTTGCTGGGGGTGGTTCAGGTCAAGTCAAGACGAAGACGAGTCCTTTTTAACTGTCGAGCAAGCTGGTAATACAGGGGAAAATCACTGAGAATAATATTATTTACAACCAGAATAGACGCTCTGTATTACAACTATGAGAATGTATTTCGCGCTCTGTGCAAGGTATTACATCTCTCTCAACTCTCAACTCTCAACTCCAAGATGCTGCTGTTTCGTTGTGTTGGGAGAACGCGAGGAGGAGGTGCGTCACGCATTTGTTTATAATGTTTCCTAAACAAGTTAGCGCGTCGCGCCCGAGACGCGTCGAGAAAGAGGATGCTTTTGGGCCCACTTTGCAGACCCAGGCCAGGCCGGGGACCCAGGGACTGTTACAGGGGACTTACAGGGGACTTACAGGGGATGGGCGGCCGGGTCGCAGGGGTCAGGCCACTAACCCAGGCCACCAGAGTCCACTAAACTGCCCACACACGAAGCCACAGAGTGCCCAGTTGGCCGCTGGTCCACCGTCCGCCGTCCGCCGTCCACACTTGCGGCGGGTCGCTCTGCCTGACCTTTTTTTGCTGGCACCAGTAATCCGTACCTGCGAGCGAGCAGGCAGTACGAGCAGGCAGTACTCCGTAAATACCGGTACAAGTCTCACAGATGTCGTGTACCGCCGCGTCGCTGCATTTTCCAGGCACAAGGTCTCGTACCCCGACAAGTACCTTGCTTTTTTTCTTTCTTTCTTTTTTTTTTATTCGGTCATGTTCTGGCTTGTACGGAGTACTTTGTAGTTAGTTGACTTTCCCGCTTTCGCATCGTCTCGCCTCGCCTCGCCTCGCCTCGCCTCTTCTCTTCCGCCCTATCTTGCCTTGCCTTCAAGCCCACACATCTCCCGTCTCGCACCGCGCCGTTGAGCAGGATTCACCACTATTCTCCAACCCAGTAGTCCGGATCCTCCTTTCAAGCCTCTCTCGGGGCTCTCAGGGGTGCGCCAAATTGGATGAAAAATTCACTAATTTCCCGCTACCAATGCCAATACCTACTTGCTGTCAGGTGCCATTTCTCCTGTTTGCCCATCTTGTCCGGGACCGACAAAATTAATATTACGAGGCTCTCCTTTTTTTTTTTTTTTTTTTAATTCTTTCTCTCGGTTATGCTGTTTGTGGTACCAGGGTCCTGGAGATTACTGTGCTTTTGCTGCAACTGCTGCGTTGGTGTGCGAGTACGAGCAAGTCAGGTCTCGTCTCGTTTGTTGTTATTGTTGTTGTTGTTTTCTCTCCCCCGCCTCCGCCTCGCCTCCACCTCCGCCAGCCTTCTCGTCTCGTCTTGCCGCGCCCGCTGGCGTCCACACAAACTCACACTCACTCACTCGCTCGCACACACTCACACAAGAAATGCTCAGACTTTGAGAAACCGGGGCTGCGGCTTCTGCTGCGAACCAAAGAAACTCTGCGACAACTGTCTGGCCTGCCACATCTCGCAGGTTCCCCGCTGCCACACGGCCGCATCGTTCTGCGTCAGGTCTCTGCCCGGGCCCCTTGCTGCTATTGCCGTCACTGGCCACGACTGACAGACAGTCAAACACCACCGACATGTATCAGACTATCAGACCATCAGACAGTCTGTTCCTGTGCCTGTCCTTGTCCTCAGGCCCAGCTCCCAGTAAAACGGTCACCACTCGCGTGCTCCCGTCGTCGACTAATACCCAGTCATCAATACACCAAGAAAATCAACGTGTGCCACGCTGTCATCCGTCATACAAATGTGCGCCATGCATTGTAAATGCGTACGTTGTGCTCCGTACTCCCTACATTGTACGCATGTACTCCGTACGCTGCGTACGCTGCCCACAATAGGACCCTGTTCGGCTTGCCAACTTGGTCATCTTGGGCCTCAATCAAGGGGACCCTGACGTCTGCCTTGCCGTGCCGTGCGTGCCCAGCCAGTTCGATGCATCTTGTCGCTCTCTTACGGCACTGGGACGCCTGCTTCTGCTTTCCCGACATCTCGACGGCGCTCGTTGGCTGATGCGCATCCATCAATCAGAACATTGGTCAATCTCGGCACGTCTGGCCGGCATCCATCTTTCGGCCATATTCATTGCTTTTCGCCACCAACACAGAGACATGCTTGCTGCCTTGGTCTCTGGTCAATCCTTCCCACCCTCCCTGCCAGTGTTGCCAGTCCCTGAAGTCCCTTGCCTTGTTTTCAGGGTCCTTCCCTTGGCCGTCCACATCATCATCTACATCATACTCTGTGCTTGTAGTCATCCAAGAGCTTGACCCAAGTCGTCTGCCGTCTCTGCAGCCCTCGCACTCTACATCAGTGGGTCGTTGACGTGACTTTGCTTTACACTACACTGCGTGACTGCGTGACTGCTTGACAGCACACTCTGACGCGCAGTAATTCTCTTGCATCTTGGCCGGCTCTGCTTGCCTTGCTTTGCCATGCCCGATGCCCAACCTTTGCCACGTTGGGTATTCATCGCAGCACTTTGCCCTCTCAGCCCATCGTGTCTGACTGTGTAGCCCAAAAGCCGTGATGCAAAGAGGCCGAGTATTCGCCACTCACAACACGCTCTCTGTCCATATCCGGACAAAACAAACAAAGGTCATTGTTGTTATTACATTTATTCTTTTTTTTTTTTTAATTCCTGCCCCTATTCCCCAGCCCTCTCTCCACACGAGACGGGGCTTGAATGTATTGGCATGATTAACTCGAGGAGCAGAACCCATCAAAGTCTCCAGTCAGGCTGAGGTCCTTTCTCATCTTGCGCCTCCCCCAACCACCATCGCACACTCTTCAACCCCCTTTTCATTCGATATTTGCGCCTTGGGTCATCTCTCTCTCTCCCTCACCCTGGTCCACGGGCCCTCACCTCCTCTTTTCTGTCCGCCTGCGCTAGCGGTCAGTCTAACAGCCCGACCCGCATCAGGCGGAGGTGAAGCCGGTGGTTCCGCCCAGGGTGTCGTGACCCAAGTTGCCATTTTTGAACCGACTCTGGCTCCTGAGAGGAGCGCGTCGTCTTGTCAGTGTCCATGTACAAGTGTGCCAGCGTCCGGATCACAGTCTGACTGCCACTGGTAACCTAGCGGTAGCTTACCAGCCCCCAGGACATGGCGCCCGTCCGCGCCGCCGCCGCCTCCCCCCGACACTGACAGGCGAACTCGGCTCCCCAGGGGCATTTGCTCCAGGACGCTGGGCAACTTTTCTATTTTCGTGGGCAGACAGTCACCTGTCTGTCCAGTGTCTCCTCATTGACTCGCCTTGTCCGAACCATTGGCGCTGCCAGAGGTCCCCGACGGGCCTTTCCCACACACACGGAACCCTGCTCAATCTCGGTTGGCTGACATGCTGGCCCCCCTATCGCAAGCTATTGCCCGTTCCCTTATTCATGCAAACTGGTGGCGGATGCTGGTCTGCGAGCCGAGGGGCCCCCGAAACCTCTAACTGCCTACATTGCGGTCCTGAGAGCAGCGGCCAACTGACTCTATCAGACGGCCACGTTTTGCTCACAAAGAGGCCCTTTTCGGACCCATCAACCCCCTCTTCTCTTGTTGTTTTATGCACGTAACAACGTAACAACAACATGTCACTGAGCGGAGCTTTCTATTTCGGATTTTTCTTCTTTTTTGTTCTGTCTCTTCGCCTCAGCAGAAATGCTGGGCGCGTGTCTCTTGAGTGTCTTTTTCTGACCGCCCCCCTTGCGTAGAATTCCATGTTAAAGCCCATGTCCCTAACCTGGACAGCGCTCGTGTAACACGCTACTCTGTACACACATCCCGATGGGCACACGAGGCGGTAAAGGAAAAGACTAACTAGCCCGAGACTTTTTGCTGTGAGATCTTTCCATTTTCTTGTGCCGTGCCCCAGCTCTCACCGCATAAACCCGTAAACTACAAGAGGCTGGGGCGCAGAAGATGTGCGTGGCTGTGGGACAAGGGAACGGCATAAGGCGTCTTCCTCTTCCTGCCAATGTAGGGCAAAATACGGAGTATAGAAGAAAAGAAAGCGCCTTCCTGCAAGGGAACAGCCGGCGCAAGGGCACGCATGGGGTTTTAGTGCCTTGCCCATTGACCGCTTCATGCACGGTGCATGAACGACAGGGAAAAAGACGAGATGCGTGGCTGGAGTGCCGCCAGGGAAGAAAAAATCGCGTCGTACTCCCTTTTTCGCTTTTTTTGTGGCGGGGAAGACAAGGGCATGACTTGGGAGGAAAAAATTACCCCGGTCGATAGAGAAAACCAAGCCAAAAAGACGCGTCGGCCATCCGTCCATCGTGATGCCTGGGTCCTGCAGGTGGACTTGCTTGGTGGATTGGTGGTGCCCTAACAGGCGAGGCAGATACAGTAGAGAGGCCCATCTAGATGGCGATTGTCCTGCGTGGAGGCGCAAAAACGTCACCGTCTGTAATGCCCTACCCTATATGCGAGTGATATTTCCGCAGTAGTCTGCGTTTGCACGGGACGTATGGTTCATGCGCATAAATAAACACGATTCAACTGCATTCTGACTCGAGCGGGCATAGGCATTATGTGCCTGGCGTGCGTGTACGGGAAATGTATTGCGTAAGATCCAATATTATCCCATGTTGGATAGAGCCATTCTTGGTTGGTGATGATGGCAGAACCAGTACTGACACGGGCTCGTGGACCGACGCACAAAGCACATAAACCATGGGAAATGGTGAACAGAAACGCAATACACTTTAAGATATGCACGCCAATATATGCACAGTCGTACCACTGCACTATTCGTATGTTCATAAATTCTAATGCAGATTACAAAAACAAGATGCATGCTCGCCTGCTACCCAGTACCACCGCTCTACAACGCTCAGCCATGTTTCATCACATCATACGACCCAGCCAACTACAATATCGCTTCGTCTGCCAAGCCCTATCAATATAGCTCCATTCTCTCCAGATGAATAAGTCCGTTGGGAGGCTATACCGAAAAAAAGACGATAATATTAGCGAATGCTTCCAAGGAAAATCAAGAATGAACACAAGACCCGGCAAATTTTTGAAGGAATTTCAAAAGCAAGGAAAGCAAAATCACACAGACAATGCGCAAAAGGGCAAAAAAGAAGAAAACGTGCAGCACAACGAAACAAAAACAAACAAAAAACAGCATTGCATACTCACAGGTGTAAACTGCCGCAGCTTCACGCCGGCCTCCCGAAACACGGCCGCCGTCTCGTTGTCCATGCTGTACCCGTGCGCGTACACGACCTCCCCGATGCCCACCTGGCAGATCTTGATGCTGCACGTCAGGCACGGGCAGGTGTCGCAGTACAGCACGGACCCGCCGCGGATGCGCTCCCGCCCGGCCTCGAGCAGCGCGTTCTCCTCGGCGTGCAGGCACAGGCACGTCGCCAGCCCGACGCCGGACGAGTTGCCGCTGTTGCACCGGGGGCACCCGCCGTCGGCGCAGTTGCGCAGCCCCCGCGGCGTCCCGTTGTACCCCGTCGACACGACCCGGCGGCCCTCGCCGACGAGCACGCAGCCCACGCGCCGCTTCATGCAGTTGGAGCGCTGCGCGGCCAGCGCGGCCAGCGACATGAAGTACGTGTCCCAGCCGGGGCGCAGGCGGTCCGGGTTGGTGATGTCGAGCTTGCCGAGCGTGGCGTAGAGGTGCGCGAGCGAGGGGGACGTGTTGAGCAGGCGGACCGTCGCGCGCGAGATGAGCGGCTGCAGGCCGGTGCGCGGGCTGTACAGGCTGGCGTCGTTGGCCTCGGCGAACGCCTCGAGCGAGAGAGTGCTGCCCGTGCCGGAGCCCGCCTCGGCGCGCTGGGTGTGGCGTCGCCATCGCACGAGGAGTGGCGCGTCGGTCGATATCAGCATGAAGAACGGCCGCCGGAGGAACACGTCCAGGACCGCCTCGCTGGGCATGTCCGTCGTCACGAAACGGCTCCGCCAGCTGAGCGTCACGTACTCGAGCAGCGCCTCGGGCGTGTCGAACGTGTGCGCTGGGTCCCCGCGCTCTCCTCCTGCTCCTCGCACAGCTGGCGCGGTGCCCGTCTCGCCATCGCCGTCGCCATCAGAACCAGGCTTCTTGCTGCTGCTCACGCCGTTCACGGCGCCGGGCTCACCGCCGCGCAGCCGTAGTCGTTTGAAGCCGTGGTGCTCGACCAGGTACTGGGCCACCGTCTTCTTCCCCGAGCATATGCCTGTCCCGCCAGCGATTAGCACAAAAGGGTCCCGCTTTCTTTAGCAGGATTCACTTACTCCCGCAGATGCCAATAAGCATTTCGACACTTTAAAATTTGAGAACCGTTTCGAGTGGACTCTGTAATCTTACGCTGCAAGACTGGCGAATATAAAATGTCGTGGTTTATTCGGGGACGTGTCTCGGGCGCGGTTGAGAGGTGGGTCTTCGCGTTTAATGTCTTTTCTACCCTTTCTTCGCCGTTCAGCTGTCAAAGTATGAGACAGTGGCCCTCTTTCTCCAGCGGGATCGATATTGGGACGGCAAGCAAAATTGTCTGACCGGTAAATTGGAACATTGGCTTCCGGAAGAGAAGAATCGCCCAGCCGAGATTGGCAATTACGGTGTTGAATCATGCAACCTCACAGCGTGCGACGCGCAGTCTGATGCTGAGTTGAAAAAGTAACTTCAAGGCAAAACAAAAAAGAAGAGAACAACGGCTGTAAAAAAAGCTGTAATGGTAGCAAAAAATCACTCAGTTGCTATCGCAAATAGCCCAGAGACAATGAGCCTTGAAATGGAGCAAAAAGCAAAAAGAAAATGTTCTCCGGTACAGGGAATCGAACCCTGGGCTGCTCGGTTCATTAATGAGAGCGAGCGATGTTAGCCACTACACCATACCGGATGATTTCTTGTTGAAGGGAGCTGTCTTAATTATCATCAAAAATGTCTAGCCAAGAAAACCGTGAGTATACCAAATGAGTTACCTTTCAAACGGTGATAATGGCCCGACAAGATCAAGGCAAATTGATATAGATAATTCTATTTTTGACTGATAATACAAGAGTTACTGCCTCCGCATCTTATTACTTACTTTGTCCCTCGTTGCTGTCTTTCAGCTTGTCGCCCAATTCTGCCCTTTTAGGCGCTTAGCCCCGCGGCGGGGCAGCCGACCAATGCATCATCTGCCCGCTGTCATGATGACTGGTCCGATCAGATGACAAACAACTTACCTCCGGCTCAAAGCACAACCTCCCCGACCCAGACATAGAATATATTTCATTGAATATCCAGAACCTACTAAAATACGTTTACTTCGACAAATAAAATAGCATATAACCATCGACAACGCGATCCGTCACAGCGCACGCGCAAAGCGAGCATCGAACATCAAAGAAGTGCGACGACAGCGCAGGCTCGCGCGACAGCAACCATGGCGGCGCCACTGCAATTTGCGCCATTTGCATCGGAGGTCGAGCTACCATTCTACTCGGCGCTCTTTGCTTCGAAGCTAGACTATGACAAGCTCGACGACTCGGCGCGCGGGGTCTTGGGGCTCTACGAGCCGCGTGCGGAGCAGCCGGAGGCGAGCTGCAAGATGCAGATATTAGGGAATGCCCTGACAAGTAAAAAGTAGGAAATGAGACTGCATGAAGGGGACAGGAAACGCTGGTCATTTGTATTCAAGAGCTAACGCTGTTGCAGTGCGCCTTTGGGCACAGCCAGAGCCGAAGGCATCATACGCAACGTCAATACCATCGAAGACTTTAAGAACATGGACAAGACAGCCATGTTGAAGACTGCCGGCCGACAGGTATGCACAAGATATAAGAGATTATACGTGGTAATATCTAACAACAATAGATCTGGGATGCCATCAACGACGGCACAATCTATTCGGTCCCGTCTCTTCTCTCCTCTTTCGTCATCCTTTCCTACGCCGATCTCAAGAAATACAAATTCACATACTGGTTCGCCTTCCCAGCACTACACTCAGACCCATCCTGGCGGCGGGCCGGTCCTAGCGAGCGACTCAACCCCGACGAGACGACGGCGCTGGTCGACCGCGTGGGCACGTGGCGGTACTCGGTCGACGGCCGCGAGTACGGTTTCTTCCTGGCCAAGAAGGTCCACGGCCCGGATCGCGACGGCCATGACGAAAACGTCGAGGAGATGGAGGAGATGGAGCCCGACGCTGAAGCAGAAACCGCGGCGAGCAAGCTACCGTATCACTGGAACGTCGGCTCGCTGCGGCGCTTCGAGGACGGCTTCTTCAACGGTGTCGCTGAGGAGGACCGCTACGTCTGCTTCGTGGACTCTTCAACCCACGAAGAAGGGCCCTCGTGGCCGCTGCGAAATCTGCTCGTGCTGATCCGCCAGCGCTTCAAGCTGACCAAGGTCAAGATCCTCTGCTACAGAGACACGAGGGCGCGGCGCCACGAAGCGCGAAGCGTGATTCTGCCACTGGAGATGGATGCGGTCGGCACCATGGAATTGACAGAGATGCCCAAGGTCACGGGCTGGGAGCGCTCGCGCAACGGCAAACTGCAAGCCCAACAGGCCAACCTGGGCGAGTACATGGACCCCGCGCGCCTGGCCGACAACTCGGTCGACCTCAACCTCAAGCTCATGAAGTGGCGTCTCGCGCCGGACCTCGACCTCGACGGCATCAAGAACACAAAGTGCCTGCTCCTCGGCGCCGGCACGCTCGGCGGCTACGTCTCGCGCAACCTGCTCGGCTGGGGCGTGCGCAAGGTGACCTTTGTCGACTACGGGCGCGTGTCGTACTCGAACCCCGTGCGGCAGCCGCTGTTCGAGTTCGACGACTGCGCGGGCGGCGGGAAGCCAAAGGCCGAGGCGGCGGCGGCGATGCTGAAGCGCATCTACCCGGGCGTGGACGCGCAGGGCCACTCGCTGTCGGTGCCGATGCTCGGCCACCCGTTCACGGACGAGGCGCGGACCAAGGCGGACCTGGAGAAGCTCAAGGGCCTGATTGACGAGCACGACGTCATCTTCCTGCTTATGGACACGCGCGAGTCGCGGTGGCTGCCGACGGTGATGGGCAAGGCGGCGGGCAAGATTGTTATGAATGCCGCGCTGGGGTTTGATTCCTACGTGGTGATGAGGCACGGCGCGGAGACGATGCAGGAAGGGCATCTACCACTGGGATGCTATTTCTGCAACGACGTTGTCGCGCCAGCAGATGTAAGTCGACATCACTTTCAAGCTCAATGATATATATATACATACAAATCATACTAACCCTTTGTTTCTAGTCCATGAAAGACCAAACCCTCGACCAGCAATGCACCGTGACCCGGCCCGGCGTCGCGGCCATCGCCTCCGCCCTCCTCGTCGAGATGCTCGCCTCTCTCCTGCAACACCCGCTCCGCAACGCCGCCCCCGCGCCGCAGCAGCAGCACTCCTCCGCCCCCG
Source organism: Lecanicillium sp. G3 (assembly GCA_037575805.1). NCBI lineage: Eukaryota > Fungi > Ascomycota > Sordariomycetes > Hypocreales > Cordycipitaceae > Lecanicillium > Lecanicillium sp. G3. The sequence continues at coordinate 130,665 of JAZHPD010000031.1, read as the reverse complement.
GGCCCCCGGAGCGCGACCCGCCCTCGCACCCGCTCGGCCTCGTCCCGCACCAGATCCGGGGCTACGTGTCGACGTTCCAGAACCTCGTGATCCGGGGGCAGAGCTACGACTGCTGCAGCGCGTGCAGCCCCAAGGTGCTGGGCGCGTACCGCGCGGACGGGTGGGCGTTTGTGCGGCGCGCCCTGCTGGAGAAGGAGTACGTGGCCGAGCTGTCGGGCCTCGCGGAGGTGCAGAGGCGCGCGGAGGAGATGGCGGGGGACCTGGACTGGGACGAGGACGACGAGGCTGTCGCGGGGAACGAGAACGACGACGACGGCGAGGGGGAGCTGCTGTAGCTTTTTTTTGACTGGGGCGAGAGGGGAAACCCTATGCATAAGGCGCGAGTTGAGGAGGCTAGAAAGGCAAGAAAACCAGAAAAACAGAGGTTGCTCCGGCATAGGAGGAGGCCATGGTTCGATTTGGAAGATGATGGAAGATGAAGACGAAGATGAAGAAGAGAGAGAACTGGTGACGAGTTCCGAAGTTGGATAAGGCGCATCAACGGGACAGATTTTTCCGTATCCGCAGGACTCGGCGTTATGAACAGAAACATGTTTATGATTAATACGACTTTCCTTTTTTTAATCACTTACTTCACTTTCCCTCTTTTTCCCTCTTCTCCTGTTGTTACTGTGATGAACCAAACGTCCTCGGACATTCAACCCATTCTCCGAGAAGGGGGGACCTTTCAGTTTAGTTTACTTTTTAAACAGGTTAAGCATTTAATCCCCTTTATACCACGTTTAGGATATGACGTCTATAAAATGACGTCTACTCTAAAGCGAAAGAACAAAATAAGAATGGCACAGCTCAGCAGCGTTGCGTTTTCCAATGAAAGCCAATCGGGTTGGACGGTTTGCAAAAATCTCCAAACTAGCCAGAATGGATAGGTGTGAAATGATGTGCAGCGTTCCATGGCTGTTCGATTCACCGATCCGCTCGCTGCAGCTCAAACTGGTTTACTGGTTTAGCATGAGGCCTGGTGGGTGTGGCGTCTGCTGCAACCTGACGTAATGATGCGGCGGCGGACAATGCTCGGGGCAAGAATAACTTCGTAGCCATTACTACAGTTCATTTGCGACGAGATTCACAGGACAAGAGACGTTTACGGTGCGAGAGAAAGAAGCGAGAAGAATTATAAGAAACGTCTGGATTGATGGGTATCGAAGAGAAAATTACCGTGGCCAAACATCGCCCGAGTTATACAACCCAGTGACCCTCCGCATCCCCGAGTTCATCATCAGAGAAACAGAATTCAGTGGCGGAACGTTGCTTGTCACCGCTAAAGAAACAAAGCAGAAAGTTGAAGGAAAACAAATTGCCGTCGGCTGTCGTTGAATTAAGGGAGCGTTGCGAAAAAAATAATTTGTCGCGACAGTGTGTAGAGGGAAAATTGGCGTCGAGGCTAGGCGAAGCGCAAAAAGGAGCGAACAGAGGAGTAATGAGATACGCGCGAGACGAGGATCTTGTGCGTCCGGGAGCTTGAAACGCAGGCAACAGACGAAAAATTGCTAAACCGATTTTCGCAGGCAAAAGCAACGAGAAAATTGACGGCAATGCTCCCTACGGGTTGGGCGGACGATCCCCGCCGTGGGGCGCTTGGCGAATTGCACAGGGCGTCATGGTGCACCGCAAAGGGCTCCGGGGTCGCGTCTCTCATACGAGCGGCGCCCATGGTGGGTGGACGGGCGCGCCGGCGATCGCACTTAATACTTGAGAATAATGTAGAGAGCGTGGATGATGCCGGGAATGTAACCTGGAGGTGGGAGCGTCAGCATAAGCGAACTGGAACAGGGACCGGGAGAAGCGGGAGATTGGACTGAGGGCGAGGCCCGAGGGCCCCGAGGGCGAGGCTTACCAAGGATGGTCAAGCAGATGTTGATGCAGAGGTCAGCACCGCAGCCACGCTCGAGGAGGACACCGATGGGAGGGAGGATGATGGCAAGGAGGATTTTCTAGACTGGTCAGTACTTGCGAGCATGTGAGCGGAAGAGCGCGATGGAACATACGCAAATGTCGCTGGAAGAGAAGAAAGTTAGCTCGGGTGACTCGGAGAATGGTGACGCCCCGGCGGACAGCAAACGGCGAGCGCGGCGGAAGAAGCGGCAAAAAAGGGAAGCTTACCTGGCGGTGAAAGGCATGTTGGCGGTCTGAAAATGTCAAACGGCTATGTGTGTTGTGTGTATGTGTAGAGTTGAAAAGACGGTAGGGTTGTAGATGTTTTTGTAGAAAGCACAGTGTTGATGAGAAAGGCAAGGGAGCAGAGAGGAGGGGAGGGGGGCAGCAGGAAGCTTATAAGAAGAGGGCAGTTGGAAGAAATGCGGCTGTGGCAGTGTAGGAGTGGGAGCGAGGTCTGCCAGTGGTTCGAAAGGGCAGCTAAGAGAAAACAAACTTGGCAGGCGCTCTTTGAGGCCAAGCATGTCTGTACCTCAGTGCAGCACCGCGGTGCCGCAGTACCGGCTTAGCTTTGGAGCTTGAGCATGAGCTAGATGGGGATGTGGCTTAAAGCGGCAACATGTTGCACTGAGAGGAGGAGGGACCTACGGGGAAAGAATTCCAGGCCCTGGCCGCTGCAGGCCTGCACTGCACTGATGCGCTGGAGCCGGCGGCTCCGCCTTGGGAACCCCCGCCGCGCCCCATCCTGCTCATGTACCTACCATGTTCCCATGCCGGACGCGGACTGCGCCAACCTGCAAAGCCACAGCTAGTTTTTCGAATGGGAAACAAATGACGAAGCAACTGACGTGCTGCTTTCACCGCACAGTCACGAGATCATTCGCTGTGCTTCAGCATGCGCCTGTGAGGCTTCTATTTCTGGCCATTTCTTCTTTTGGGCCTTGGTATTCTGTTCTGCAGCATCAGCATCTGCGGTACTCGATTACCTCGGGTGGGGCAGACATATCCACCTCTCGGCCAATCGGCTCAGGACTTTGGCTCCCTTGCTGCTTTTAGCTTTCTGGAGACTCTCTGGTACGTACCCAGTAACCAGACCAGACAACAGACAGCCGCAACAGACAGCAACAACAGTACCAGCGATTCAGATCTCGCACAATGCACAATGGGCAGACATAAAATCACACTACAGAATCATGCCCGCATAATGTATCTTTCTTTCTCTTTCTGCACAACAATCCCTTCTCTTCCCAAAAGCAGAAGTGAAAAAAAAAAAAAAAACATACGGCGGGGCTCCTACCAAAGCTTCCAGAAATCAAGCTCACCACTGCGTCATCGACAAGCCACACTGCCAGCGTCCAAGCTCCACACCAGAGAAAGGAAGCCAAAAAAATAAAACAAAAAGAAAATCCATGTTGTGGCTCCAGCGGCCTAAACCGGGATCGGCGTATTTGTACCTGTAGCTTTTTTCTGGAAATATTCAAACACTGCTGCCGAAACGGACAATTGCTTGCTTGTACGGAGTACAGAAACTCAGACAGAACAGACAGACAGCGCCGAGACCCGCCAGCAAATAAACTGCCCTCTAATCTGGAGTAATTAGCGTGCGTGGCGCAACGTAGCAAAAAGCTGCGCTGTCTTCACACACCAGCTCTGTGCGAATCAGATGACGAGACGCATCGCCCAACTGAGACCACGCCTCTTTTTTTCACCCTGGGCTGCTCTCACGTCTGGGCGTATCGCCGGGCCACATGTCTGCCGTAGCTTGTGCGTCATTGGGGGAGGGGAGACGACACCAAAGTTCACCCTGCAATTAAGCAAGGCTATAAACAAGCAAGCGACGATACATGCCGTGTTGGGTGCTGGACAAGGCCGCGTCCCGTCCCTCCTACTGGCTAATCTGATCCCTGCGGACCACTATATTCCCATCTGAAAATGCAGCAACAAGAAAACATTGCTAGTACTCCGTCGGCCAGACCGTAAACTCATCGTGATTGCCGACTCCCAAGAAGAGATCCGCATGACCGTTGTAGTCAAGCCACTATTTCCTGCGCCACGCAGGAAACTGGCATCATTGATGTTCCCGCCACATGTTACCGCCACACATGTTACCGCCACACAATGTTGATGCCCAGTTAATGGAGCAGAGCAAAGGGACCCGCGGGCTGCCCATTGCATTACATCACCAACGGCAACTGTGGCGCAGCAAACGTTGTATCATGTTTTCCGTCTTATATCGCCGTTGATTTTATGCTATAATTATCTGTACTCCGTATATTTCGCCCAATGCAACACATGCACATTCAGTATTGACGCATCCCATTGGCACATCTCTCATTACCCCAGTTACCTCATCTTGACGCAGCGGCAGCTCACATCACCAACGCCTGTGCAACCTCTGTCCGCACCCGAAACAGCGCACTGTGGCTGTGCTCGTTTCCTAACATGCTGGGACACACCGTAATTAATTAAATTAATCAACCCACCCAAACTTGCATAGTTCGCTCACTCGCAGTAGAACAACAAGGAAACAATCAGGAAAAAGAGGCGTCGGCAAAGGCCGAGGCGGCACTCACTCCTCGGGTTCCGCGCCCGCCCTCCCTCAGACTAGGCGGGGCTTGGCATCATGGCGAAGCTTCTTGTCCTGCATCGCTGCGCTGCACATCGTCGCATCAGGCATCATGCGACCATGCCCGACCCGGAGCGGTGTGAGCCATTCACTCTCCCGTATCTCCCGTCCCATCTGAACGCGCATTGAGTCAACCCAGTTACATGACGCCATTCACAATGCACCAATCCAACACAGCTTAAACCCTTTGAAACAGCAAATCATGTCAAAATGAAGCTCTATACAACTACAATACTGTAAAAATGCACACAGCACAGCACAGCACAGGGACCAAAAACCTTGCCCGCCATTGTTCAGCCCCTGCACCACTATTACAAGAACCCCTCCCAGCCAGGAATCGTCAACTAGTCCTCCTTGACAGGCTCTACCCGTCCGGCCATCCTCTTCCCGTACAGCACCGTGCCCGCCAGCAGGCTCCCCGCCGCGGCGCCCAGGTACGCGCCCACCACCACCGTCACCGGCCAGCGCTGCCACTCGCGGTCCCAGTCCAGCGGGATGGGCACCGCGCCGAGCCACGCGCCCGCCGCCGCGCCCGCGAGCCCGCCAAACGTCTCGTCCAGGGGCGCGGCCGCGCCCGCCACCGCGACCAGCGCCTGCGCGTCGAGCCCGCGCGCGTACACGACGGGGAAGACGGCGAGGAGGGAAAAGTGCGCGGCGCAGAGGACCGTGTGCGCGACGTGCGTGAGGAAGGGCGCGCCGAAGAGGACGAAGAGCACGTAGACGGCGGGGATCGTGAGCGTCGTGAGGATGAGGGCGACGATGGCGCTCTGCGGGCAAACGGGTTACCAATTAGCATTCCATTTTCCTTTGTTATTTCTCCCATCACGACGCAGAGTCATGTAAAATAGTGAGGACGGGGAGAGGGAGGGAAGAAGTAGAACGTACAGATACAGGGGTCCCTGCCCCTTCGGCGCTCTTCTTCTTCTCGCCGGGCCGGAGCTTCTTCGCCTGTGGCGACGATCCCGCCGGCGGCACGCACACCACCGCGTACCCGACCTGCACCGCCGCCACGACCGGCAGCGCCGTGCCCAGCTCAGATGCGGGATCTCGCACGAGGCTGTCCATGCGCCGCGCCAGCAGGCCCAGCAGCACCGCGATGCGCCCAAACGAGAGGCCCTTGGCCAGCGGCGAGTCTATCACGGGCACAGGGTGCAGCAGCGTCTTGGCGTCGGGCGTCGTTGCTGCCGCCGTGGCAGGCTGCGGCGTTGCCGTTGTCGTCGTCTTGGCCGAAGACATTTTGCACTGTCTTTGTGTGTGTGTGGTCTTCGGATCCGATTCGAATTGGTCGTCGAATGCGGGCAGGGAGAAGAGCGTTCGCGCCGCATAGGAGGGATCTGTCTACATCCCCATCGCGAAGTCACGTGGATGAGCTTCACTTTCCGGGTACATCACACAGGTAAATACTTGAGTAAGGTGCAAGGTAAAATATAAAATTTGACAATTCGAGTATCATATTTGAGTGTATAGAGAGTAAATCTTTTTATTCTGGTACCTCTCCCGATTTTCGTCTTGCTGCAGCTGCAAAGTTACATCATTGCAGTCGTTACCGTACTACTGTTCAAGAGAGAAGAAATAGGGAACCCGCAATTCCTCTTTGTTTACCCTTTAAAAAACTTGAATACAATCTTGTTTAAGGAGCTGACTCACTGACAATAATAAAATACCCATTGGTCACCTGCAAACCACCTTCCGCCTCTCCCGCCCTGCATCACGCCACAACCGCAACGCTCTGCCCGCCGTTCCGCATTGCGCCGGCCCCGCGTCCCGGCCGCTCCCACAAAGTGGTGCCACATTGGCCGCACCTCGCGCCCACCGCAGCGCGGCCCCTCTGCAGGTCATCTCGCCTTCTGCGCGTTTGTGGTGTGATTCTATAGTAGCTGTAGCCTTACTCGCAGCCCGGCAGCCTCACTCGTCTGGCCATGTTGGATGCGGACGGGCTCAGAGGCTTGCATTGTGTCGTGTTTATGAGGTGCTGGGCTTGTGAGGATGGCGGCGGAACAGTCATGAGGGACCGTGATATTTTCGCCGAGGAACTCTCAATCCGTATCATTTGCGAGAGTATGTATGTAGTCATGTACTGTGTATGGTGAATAATACAAATAGTTCCCAGTGCCATTGTCTGGGATATCTTCTTTTTTGTTCTTCAGAATCACCAGATACACCCAAACCACTCTACTCACTCATACACGAGACAATCGCCACTCCTCCCTATCGTCGAGCTAGCACCAATCTCAACTCTCACGACGTTTTACGAATCTCTTTCATCATGACCCCCGTCGTTCGCGTCGCCGCCCGCCGCCCGTTCTCAGTCCTGAGAACGCTGCGTGCCGTCGGCCGCGCCATGGAGTCGCATCCCTTCGAGCGCCTGCCCACTACACAAAAGGCTGCCCCCGCCAACTGGGCCGGCGACATTAAGCGTTTCGGTACACAATTCGCCATGTAAGTCTCTACCTCCGATGTCTGTATACTGCTATAGCCCGTACTGACTTGTTAGGTTTGTACCTGGCATTGGCCTGCTGCTCGGTTGGCCTCTACTGGCCGCCAAGGGCCTCGACGGCCATATCTAGTCGAAACCCCGAACGTCGTCGAATATCTTTATATGTTCAGCGGATGTGGGTTTCGGACACCACTGTCTTTCCCTTTGTTATGCATATGTTTTCTCCCGGCGTTGGGGTATATACAAGGGTGTCGAGGAACATTGCCTCGACAAAAGCATCTCAATCTAGCTAGCTTCTCAATTTAGGCCAATCGTTAATTTCACATTTCTAATGAACCATGTATGTGATTTTCCCAGTCCGAAGAAGGCTGCAGGCACTGGCCTGCGAGAAAAGCCACGCGCATGCACTAAGTGACTTACACAATACTACCGGACAATTCTCCGCCATTCATCCCAGCTCAGCCGCTCATCCACAAATCATGATTCATTTCCCGTTTCCTCCAGTAAAAAAAAGCAACTGCCGTACCAGCCACTGCTCTGCACTAACCATCGCTGGCGCCCCAAGTTCCCCCGCACTGCATGGATGGCGCGAGAATCTATCACCATTTTTTCCCACCCCCGCACAGCGCTAACGTCGAGCTACATCCCCTCGTGCGGCTGGGGCGTGCAGCAGCAGCGGGAAACGCCATGTTTCAATCGCCGGGCTAGCTAACACGGAGTTATGAACGCCCCCCAAACTATCTCACGCGGGCACCCATCTCGTCGTCCCGCCCCTCCTCTGCTAACTACACGACGCGGGAGCCATGGACAGGAAGCACGATGACACTGAGTACTTTGGCGAGGTCGAGCATGCGGCGGCGGCTGTAGACGTTGCGGTACCGCAGCATGGTCCGAATAGGATCCACGGCGTTGCGATGCCGGCGCGCATTGCTGCGCTGAGCGGGGAGGAGCGCGCGAGGCTGGAGGCGCAGCTGCGGCGCAAGATTGACTTTCGGCTGCTGCCGATGGTGATTGTGATGTATATCCTCAACTACATCGACCGGTGCGTATTTGGGCTCTTTGGGAAGGGAATGACCTCTGCATGCTAATAGAGTGTCAGGAATAACATTGCGGCGGCGAGGCTGGCAGGCTTGGAAGAGGACTTGAAGCTAAATGCGAGTGGCACTCAATTCTCTGTATGCTGCCGTTGAGAAACCATGAGACCATAGTTGCCACCATGGCTGACGTTTTCATTTACAGACGGCTGTCAGTATTCTATTCGTGGGCTATATCCTCATGCAAGTCCCATCCAACCTGCTCCTCAACAAGATGGGAAAGCCGGGTATTTATCTACCAGGCTGTGTAAGTGGTTTGACGCACACTCTGGGCTTACAAGCTAACATGGTATAGATGGCGATTTGGGGCGTGATATCCGCAGCCACGGCCGCAACACAGAGCTTCGGCGGCCTCCTCGCCTGCCGCTTCTTCCTCGGCTTTGTCGAAGCAGCATATTTTGTCAGTTCTGCACCTTCCCCCCCGGAGTCGTCTTCGATCTCCGTCTGCAGACAGCGGCTAACACCCCACAACAGCCCGGCTGCCTGTACTATCTCAGCTGCTGGTACACGCGCAAGGAGCTCGGCGTCCGCACCACCTACATGTACGCCGGGTCCCTCATATCCGGCGCCTTCTCGGGCCTCCTCTCCGCGGGGATCACGAGCAACCTCGACGGCGCCCGCGGCCTCCGCGCCTGGCGCTGGCTGTTCCTGATCGAGGGGGTAATCACCGTCGCCGTGGCCCTCGCCGCCGTGTTCGTGCTGCCCAACTTCCCGCGGACGACGTCGTGGCTGAGCGAGGACGAGATCGCGGTGGCCGTCTGGCGGCTCGAGCACGACATTGGCGAGGACGACTGGGTGAACAGCGAGGAGCAGACGTTTCTGCAGGGGTTCAGGGCGGCGCTGAAGGATGTCAAGATGTGGGTTCTGGTGAGTCTTTTACATACGCAGGCACGGGGAACGGATGGGACAGGGGAGTGACGGAGTGACATGAGAGCTGACTTGGTGTTGAATAGCTGGTCATCATGTTTGGTAATGTCTCGGCGGCGTCGATTACAAACTTCTTCCCGACGGTCGTTTCGACGCTCAAGTATTCCAAGGTCAAGACGCTGCTGCTCACGGCGCCGCCGTATGTGCTCGGCGTGCTGACCATGCTGCTCAACGCGTGGCACGCGGACAGAACGGGCGAGCGGTTCTGGCACGTGTCGCTGCCGCTGTGCCTGGCCATGGCGACGTTCATCGTAGCAGCGTCGACGACGAACACAGCCGCTCGCTACGTGAGCATCATGCTCATGGTATGGGGGGGGGGGGGGGGGGGGGGGGGGGGGGGGGGGGGGGGGGGGCGGGGGGGGGGGGGGGGGGGGGGGGGGCGGGCGGGGGGGCGGGGCGGGGGGGGGGCGGCGGGGGGGGGGGCGGGGGTGCCGGGCCTTGGGGACTTTAATCGTTGCCGGGGGGCCCCCCAAAAACCCCGCGCGCTACTTTTTCTTTTTTTTTTTGTTTTGCCCCCCCCCCCCCCCCCCCCCCCGGCGAATCCTGACAACATTCCCACCACAAAGACTCACACTAAGCGCGGAAAATCTTACCTAGATCCCCGGCCTCTACAGTGGCTACACGACGGCCCTCGCCTGGATCAGCAACACCCTCCCCCGCCCGCCCGCCAAGCGCGCCGCGGCGCTGGGCTTCATCAACGCCGTGTCCAACGCCCCCGCCATCTACACCTCGTACCTGTACCCGTCGGCCGCGGCGCCGCGGTACGAGGCGGCCTTTATCCACAACTGCCTGATGGCGGCGCTGGCGATTGCCGGCGCGGGCGTGCTGCGGCTCATGCTGGCGCGGCTGAACGGGAAGCTGGATCGGGGCGAGGCGGTCGAGGGCGCGGTGAGCGCGGCGCCGGACGAGGCGGTGGAGCACGGGTTCCGGTTCCTGTTATAGATGAGGAGGGAGTGCGGAGGCGGAAGGGAGGGAGTAGGCGGGAGCGGAAGGCGGGCTGGTATAAATGAAACTGCTATATATATATATATATATATGTTGCCTGGGCTACCTTTTGTTTCGATGTGGTGCGTCGTGATATGAAGTGCTAGGCAGGTATAGGATTGCTTGAATCATGTCACCGTACAAACGTGAAAAGAGCGTTTTGTTCATTCCCGGCGCAGAGGGCACAAGTCAAAGGGAGCGAGGCGTCTGAAGGCGAGTACCGTACCGAGCCGTCTGTCATCCTTTGACGGCCCGCCCTTTTACCCCGGACCGTCGTCGTCTCGAGTTTCTCAATCAAATTTTGAGTTATATCCGGGAATCACACTTGCAACAGGCTAAGAACGAGATGATCTAGGGCAGATGGAGAGCTCTCTCTCAGATTGCCGTCACTTCCTGAAACGGATGGCAAGCTGAAGGATGATTAAGGTTGCTACCAGTCCGTTCTTTTGGGTGTTCACCCCTTTACCGCGGGACGGAACTGACTTTTCTTTTCTTTTTTCCTTTTCTTTCTCTTTCCCTTCTTTTTGCCCTACGCCTGAGGAACGCGGCAAGGACGCGCTCGATGCTGTAAGGCTGGTGAGGTGTGACGCGGCGAGACCATCTGCATGCATTTTGACACGGGTAAAACGTGTAACAGGATTTTCATTTTTTTTCTTTAGGAGACGGCCCGTGGTTCCCGTTAAAGGGGGTCCTTGGCGGGGTGCCATATTTTCTTCTTTTTTAATCTGTTACGTTTTCTTTCGAAATGTCAGAGTTCTTTTTTTTCTGCAGTGATTAATTTACTCGCGACTGCATCGACCCGCGAAATGGGCGGATTACCCGTTCGGGCAACCAAAAAGATGACGCGCATGTGCTGGTGGGCTTTTTGCAGGCTCCAGGACGTGCACAGGTAGTTGTAATAATAAGTCTGCAGGAGCTGAAGGTGGTCCTGTTGCAGGATCTACGTTGCAGGAATAATGAGCGCCGGCAAGCGGCAGCATGTCGTTTCTACGTTTCCTGTTTCTTTATTGTTTTTCCGTTTGGCTATGCAGAGTTGAGTTGAGCTGAGTGGCACCCGACAGCCCTCTTTTTTTGTTTTTAAAATTTCTGCAGAGTTCTTTGAAACCAAAGACATCCCTAGTCCGCCTTGTCTGTTGCGGCGGGCCAGGTTTGACTCGCGATGCAGTCTCTCTTTTTTTCCTTTTGGGCTGAGCGCAAAGTTTCTGAACCGTTTCAGCCGCGAAGAGAGACAAGCTGCGGTGAGGAGGGGGAGGGACATGACTGAAGCAAAAGAGTTGGTTGAGTGGGCAAAGGGAAAGAAGAAGAAGAAGAAGGAAAAACCAGAAAGACGACGTGAGGGAGGATGGTGGGAGCGGTATGCAGGTCTTTGGGGGCGAGTTTCATCGTGCGCGGTCGACACGTTTCAAAACGCAGAGTGAGGGTTGTCAGTGGTTAGATGGATGGCAAGAGAGAGGGAGCCGGGTCATGATACGCGTGTTTTGCCCGGGCGCGCATCTGAGCAGATCCGGGATGGATGAGCTGTTGAAGATGTGCCGAGATGTGCGAGTGTGTGTGTGTGTGTGCATTCCGTGCTGTTGAGATGTGCATATATGCTGTATTGTAATTGTACGTTGTGTACGGGTGTGCATTGCGATGGTGACAAGCCGGAAGATGCAAAAGTGGTTCTACAAAGTGGAAGACTCGGGCCCGATAGAGAGAGCCTTTTTGCTTCGGATGGAGCGTTTCAACTTGTCCTACATGTACTCCGTACAGGTAGAAAAGAAGAGTGGTAGTCAAAAGTAAACCGAAGTTGGAGTGGGATGAGGTCATTGGACGAGTGGACAGGGAAACTAACAAAGAGGGCCAACTGGGACGGGTATAAGTCTCAAGGATTATACTCCGTACAATGGGACCTCGGGCCTTGGCTTGCTGCGTGTTCCGCTTGGCGAGAGGCAAGGAAACAGAGCCATGATCCTTGGGGAGGCTCAGCTGTGGCCAGCTTCTGCAAGCGAGCAAAAGAGCTTGGGAGGAAGTCTGTGCCGCTAGTAGGGAAAGCCGCCCAAGTCCGGCCAGTGGCCCGTCGGTGCTGAGCACTAGGATCCGCCGTAATTTTAAAATCTGGCCAGGGCATCACGCCTTGAAATATGTCGTGCATGTGTGTGTACTGGGTGCTGGGTGTGTACTTGGGGGGGCGGGGGGGTCGGAAGAGGGGGCGGAAAAGCAGGGTGACTGAAAAAGCTGATTTGTCAAGAGGTCGAAGGGAAGAGAGCGAAGTGAAGGTGGCAAGTCTGGATACAGGCGAGGAGAGGAGCATAAAATGAGGATTGAATCGCGGTTCCAGCATAAAGCATCGGGGTGTGGTCGGCCAACGAATGAGAAGGGGGGAGTTTGAGGCTGGGGGGGCGGGCCTTGCGGGTTTTGGGCGAGCTGAGAGGTTCTCAGACCCGGTATACGTGGGATTTGTGTCGCGATAATGCAATGCTGGGAGGCCGGTGCAAATTGATACAAGGGTGGGTGTGCTTTGTGTATTGCGTGTAGCTGTGTGTTGCCGTGTTGTGTAGGTTGGTGAGCAAGTGTGTTGGCCGGTTTGGGAAGGGGATGGCAGGATGCAAGATGCAAGCACGAGCAAAGTACTCGGTAGAGATGACAGTTGCCATTCGGCCGGTAGCCGGTCAGGCAGGAAGCCGGTTCTTGATTTCGGAGCAAAAAAGCAGAGACATGCGTCTATTCCGAATTCGCTAGTTGGCGAAAAAGTGTCATTCCACGGCGGGCTGGTGGTGTGCCGCTCGCTGTGCTCACTCTCCCTTGCCTTTGCCTGCCTGCCTGCGTTCGCCCGCCGGAACACAGACCTCAGAGGGAGGAGGCTGGGGTGAACTGCTTCGGGACGCGAGAGCATAGGGCATGAACGACCTGAGATTTGAACGAGATGCTGCATGAGACGGGGCAATACGCCCGCGTAAATAGACGAGGGCGATCTCTATAATGGGTGGTGATGGTGGGTGTATAGTTGCCGCGGTATATGGGCAAAATCTCGCAGGGGAAATACGGAAAGTGCTTTTTTTTTTTTTTTTGGTCTACGGGGGAATTAAAAGCAAAAATAATTGCAGTATATTTCCCGGAGATGTGTCGATTGCAGAATATCTGGCAAAGTGTTGAGAATGAGGTTTGCTGGAGATGGCTGGCTGGCTGTGTCTTTTTACATGTACAGAGCGGTGGTAGGCGGGCGCAAGGGATAGAGAGACAGAGAGACCTGCCACTTGTTCGCTGGAAAAGGCTGCTGTTTTTCTGGTTCCTTTAATGTGCTGTCGAGGATCGGCCATCAGCCCAGGCAGGTAGGCAGGCCATGATGAGGGCCGCCGGGAGAGAGGGGAGTGACGCGATCTGGCGACATTGAGTTTTGGGTGGCTGCGCTATCCGCAATTGGAGACGGGGATAAGCGAAGGGTGTAAACAAAGAATGGTGCAAAAAGAAAGGAAAGAGAGAAAAAAAAAGAGGCGCAGTAGAGGAAAGGAGAAAAAAAAAAAGGAAAATGATTCTGTAGATACAAGACAAATTCTTTAACAGTAATTGATGGGCTGGAAAGCGGTTTGGCTGCTAGTTTGCAGGGGAATGTCTCATGATGGAAAGCCGTGGCTGCAGGAGAAGAAAGAGGGCAGAAAAGGCAGGGAAGGTAGAAAAAGTGGCTGCAGTCATGACGATGAGAGAGGGCAAGGCCAGGTACCTGGTCGCCCTGCATCGAGGTACTTGGCCGGTGATGTTGGAGGTACCGCCAGTCTGCCAGTCCGCCAGCGCCGCCGGTCCTGGGGGGCAAGTAATATTAGACAGGGCGTGGCTTTTGGACCAATGAGGAAGAGCGAGGCCGCATCAGGTACTGTGTTTGCTGGTCGCAGCCATGTATACTCCGTATTAGACGACAGACTGCAAGCAAAGGCCGGACGGAAGCATGACAACAAATCTAGCATAAAAAAAAGTTGTTGCTCGAATCCAGTAAAAAGGCAAGAGAAAGTAAAAAGTCTACACGTCGTGCTGCTCCGACAGGCTCTTCAGCCAAAGATTAAATTACAGCTCTCCACCTTTTTGTGTGCCTGTACCTGCTTTTAGAGCCTTTTAGAGCCTTTTAGAGCCCGGTGGCTGCGCTCCCCCCACCTTTGGCCCTGGCCCAATGACCCCGTAGGCGTAGGCGGAAAGAGAGCAATGCGAGGTACAAGACGAGGTACCTGGCAACTGAGCTACTGGGTACTTGTGGAGCCTGCCAGTTCACTCCGTCTGGTCAGTTCTGGTCCGTTGGTCAAAAGTTGGTCAGTCTGGTCTGGTGTGGCTGCATGCATGTACAGATTACTCGGTACCTTGGCCCAGCACAGCCGGTACTTGTGCCTCTGGCCAAAGATACTTCTTGGCGTTGTCGTCTCCGTCTGCTGGCACCCGTTGCTCAGACAGCAGAGGCCACCAGAGGCCACCAGACGAACCCCTGTATATTCATCAACTCTAGCTCCTCTGCTAGTCCCGCGCATGTACCTTTTTCCACCTACCCATGTACCTGTCTGCTTGCCTGCTGTGCTCTCTACCTTGCTTTGCTTGCATCCCACTACCTAGTTACTTAGTTACTGCCACTCTGCCACTCTGCCACTGCCAGCTACCCTCCAAGGCTCCTTCCTCTTTCCCATCCTCCTGCCACACCACCCGTCCACCGTGCCACCAAAACTCTCACACACGCCCACCACCCCCCCCCCCTCCCCGGATCGTTAGCAATCTCCTCACTGCAACACTGACCTTTCCTCAAAGCTTGGGCGCGCGCCCTTTTTCTCTCCCTCATTTTCCTTCGTCTTTTTTTTTCCCTCGTGTGTGTCTGTGTCTCCGGTTGTTGGCTTTTCGCAATCCTTTTTTCCTTTCCCCTTCAAAAATCGTGTCGACCGGGATTGGGCTCCGACTCCTCCGACAAAATCCCCAGAGAAACCTTGCCCCCCGACCTTTGCCAACATACCTCGCTGCTGTTGCCGTGCCAGTCCCGCCCGCCCCCGTCTCCCAGCCACGGCTTCCCGACGACTCTGAACCGCTCGAGAAGAAAAAGAAAAAAGGTCGACACGGAAAAAAGGACATTTTCCTCGAGGCGCAATATTCGCTCGTCCATATCGGAGTAAAAGACATAGTCGAAACCAGCATCGCTTCACCAAGCAATCGTTTGTCGCTTTGCTCCAGTGCGCATCTACCCGCCAGGCCCTTGTTTCCGCAAACAGCACCCACCGCTACAACCGCTGTCGTCGCCGCCGCCGCACCTACACGTTTCGCTTCCTTTTTTTCGATCTGCGTCCTCTCGACACCGTCAGTCCTTCCTCGTCTTCGATCCTCAAACACTGTCAAGCACAGCTCGCGCGCTTAATCTCGCTCGACGCCGCGGCATTCTTCCCCATCCTCGACACGCCGCGGGCCGACTACAACTCCCCTGATCCCGTACTCGCCAATCTGCAGCACCGCAGCACCGCTGTACGCCGTCACAATGACCGTCTTTGGCGATTTCAATGTACATCCTTCTCCAGTCATGCCGCCCGCTGATCGACACCGCTTGCTAACCTGACCTCCACAGCATTTCTGTAGAGATTCGACTCTGCCAGTCTGCAATGTAAGTTCCCAATTGCTTCAGCTTCTTGCCTCCACAAACTAACACTCCGCCAGCTCCTCACAGATAACCACAACCAGACCGGACCATGGGGTGGCTGCCAATTGACCGGCATTTCCCTCAGCGGAGGACGCCATCTCGGTAACCTGGGATCCATTCTCCTCGCTGGTATTGCCATTGCCGCTGCCGCCTTCCTGCTCCTCGAGTCGGACAGGAAAAAGGCTGCCGTCGGCCGCAGGTATGCTCCGTCTCTGCCCACATACTCGCAAGTCGAGTATGCTACCGTTACTACAGTACATGCAGCTAACATGCTCCAGGGAAATGCAACTGTTCCTCATTGGCTACATCATCATTAGCATCTGCGAAATCTTTTCCGTTGGCGAATTTCCTCTGGCTGGCAAAATCCGAGTCGTGAGTCACCTGTACTCTTACTCTTCAACCTACCGTCACCGCCACTAACCTCACCCAGGCTTTCAGCGCAATTCACATTGGCATGATTATTGCCACGACATGGATTCTTATGCTCAACGCCGTCATTGGTTACCAATTGATCGACGACGGAACCGCCATATCCGTCAGTCTTGTCCTTGGCTCCGCCGCCGCCTTGTTCATCGGCACCGGCTACATTGCTCTCGACACTGGCATGAGCTTCACTGGCTACTGGGACACAAGCTACGCGACCCCTAACCGCAATATCGCCCTCTACGTCCTGTATCAGCTCGTCCCTCTCATCTTCCTCGTCGCCTTTTACGTCCTCGAGGCCATTCTCGTCATTCGCATCCTCGGCGAGACTCGTCCCATGATCTACCTGACGGCCGCTGCTGTCCTTTTTGCCATTGGCCAAGTCTTCAACTACGCCATTAGCCCCTACATCTGCCAAGGCAGCGACGGCGCGATTGACGGTGCTCTCTTCCAGACACTCTTCACCCTCCTGTCCGTCGTCGCCGTCTGGATCTTCTGGTCCAGCATCACCGAGGACGACTGGTCAGCCCAGGAGAGCACCTACGTGTCCTAATCCGATCCCGACTCGATATGCGTCATGCTCAAAGCCATTACTTTCTCGTTTACCGGCGTTATTTTTCGGAGGGGCTTTTGCTCACTGCATTTCTTAAATGTCGAATTTCTTATTATATCTACGTCTTCTTTTTCTCTTTTCTTTACGCCAACGTCTTCAGGCCACAGAAACACCACCACAAACCGACAAAAAAAATCAACGACTAATATCTAATCACCATGACACGGTGCTTTCTCGGGCCTGGATTCGACGAAACAACGATTCCATTCCTCATCAATCAACGGCGATTTCATCTCTGGAGAGGCAGCTTGGGTATGAAGGCGTGTTTTACGGTGGCTTGCTTTGCATATGACTGAAGTAGTTATTTTCTGCTCACGATGGACATGTATTGTTACGGGGAGGAAGGTGAGAGGAGAGAGGAAAGAAGGAAAAGGAAGATGGAGGAGCTATCTGTTCACTTCTAAGGTTAGGCGCTGACGATTCAGCAGCTTTATTGATTTACATACGATCCGTAGTATACCCCAATGGCGCTTGGGCACTTTTTTAGCCTAGGAATTAATCATTTATCATCACGTCGATGTTCATGTGCATAATGCAAAGAATGACGGGAGAAGAGTAGAAGAAGAGGCATAAAATTGCTGCAGTAAAGTCTTGGACAAAGCCAAAAACAGCCTGAGGGACTGGCCTGGTAAAAATCTAACAACCAAGTAGTGAAGAAAGGACCAAGAAGGCCAAGTAAACCAAGAAACTCCCCTAGAAACAAAATAGAACGACAAAGGACAAAGAACGAAACAAAAGCAAGCAGAACAAAATAAAATTACAGTCCAGCTGCAACCTCAATATTGGCTGCTAATTGTGAAACTCTGAGTGGCGAGCTGGGGCTGCACAGTGACACTTGTGGGGAAAGCTTTGCGACTCTGCAAGACTTGAGCTTTCTGCCTGCGCACCCCAAACTTCAACTTCACGCCGCCACCAGCCCAGCCCAACGCGGCGAATCTCTCCCTCCGAGCACCAACCCCCTCTACGAAATCCCATCAATCCGATCGATTTAATACGCCTTGCATTGCTCACGCGCACAACCGACGCCATGGCCGATTCCGACGGCGAGTTTGTCGACGACAACATGTCGGACGACCTGATGGACCACCGAGTCGACGACGAGGACGACGATGATGACCACATCGGCGCCGGCGGCAACACGTCCGGCGGCCGCCCGTCTCGGAGTTTGGCGAAATCAGGCGGCGGAAAATCAAAGAGAAAGGAACGCGGCCGCAAGAAGAACTCGGCGCAGGCGTGGGAGCAGTCGAAGCGCACGTGGGAGACGGACCTCCCGGAGGAAGGGGAGGACGGGACGCTGGACCTGACGACGCTCGAGGCGGAGAAGCGGAGGAGGCTGATGCGCGACACGACGCCGCTGCAGCGCGGCATCATCCGGCACCTGGTGCTCGTCCTGGACATGTCGTTTGCGATGACGGAGAAGGATATGCTCCCCACGCGGTACAGGCTGACGATTGCGTACGCGCAGGCGTTTGTGAGGGAGTACTTTGAACAGAACCCCATTTCGCAGCTGGGCGTGGTGGGCATGCGCGATGGCATCGCGGTGCGGGTGAGCGACATGGGGGGAAATCCGGCGGAGCATCTGGAGAGGATCAAGGAGCTCGAGGGGCAGGATCCGCAGGGGAGCCCGAGTCTGCAGAACGCGCTGGAAATGTGCCGCGGCGCTCTATTGTACGTCAAGTAACCTTTTTTTTGCTCGATTTAAAAGATCTGAGACGGCTAACCGAACCATCTCCGCAGCCACACGCCTTCTCACGGCACGCGAGAGGTCCTCGTCGTCTACGGCGCCCTCCTCTCCAGCGACCCCGGCGACATCCACGACACGATATCGAGCCTCGTCGCCGACAGGATCCGCGTCTCCGTCGTCGGCCTCTCCGCGCACCTCTCCGTCTGCGCGGAGCTGTGCTCCCGCACCAACGCGGGCGACGAGTCGCGGTACCGCGTCGCCGTCGACGAGGTGCACTTCAAGGAGCTGCTCCTCGCGTCCACCACGCCGCCCGTCACGCGCACCGCCGAGCAGAGCACCGCGAGCCTGCTGATGATGGGGTTCCCGTCCCGCGTGCTCGCGCCGGGGGGCGCGGTGAGCTACT
Organism: Lecanicillium sp. G3; assembly: GCA_037575805.1. Lineage (NCBI taxonomy): Eukaryota > Fungi > Ascomycota > Sordariomycetes > Hypocreales > Cordycipitaceae > Lecanicillium > Lecanicillium sp. G3. The sequence continues at coordinate 111,907 of JAZHPD010000031.1, read as the reverse complement.
GCGCGTGCCACAACAGGCTCTGCCGGGAAGGGTTCCTGTGCACGCGGTGCGGGACGCGGGTGTGCAGGCTGCCGGCCGAGTGCCCGAGCTGCTCGCTCACCCTGATCCTGTCGACGCACCTGGCCCGGTCGTACCACCACCTCTTCCCGCTGCGGAACTGGGTCGAGGTACCCTGGCGGGAGGCCGGGCGGTCGTCGGCGTGCTTCTCGTGCCGCTGCCCGTTTCCGGAGCCGCCATCGGCCAAGGTGAAAGACGGCGGCGGCGGCGGCGGGAGCGGGAATGAGGCGGCGAGCGCCAATAAAGTGCAGGGCGTAAGTGAGAGCTCGAGGTATGCGTGTGAGGTCTGCGGGAGCCACTTCTGCATCGACTGCGACGTGTACGCCCACGAGATTATTCATAACTGCCCCGGGTGTCAGAGCAATTCCGCTCCTCCGGCGGCGGCAGCGCCGGCAGTGCAGATGAATGGGAACGGGCTGAGTAACGGGCATACAAACGGTGCCATGGCCGTGGATGCTTGATTCCCCCATTGGCTTCATTTTCCTGGGAATTTTTCTTCTTTTTTTTTTCATCGTGTTGGTTTTGAAGTACCTTTACGGGGCGTTCTTTCTTTTCAACTTATTTGGATATTCAAACAAAAATGTCGACGATTCGACAAGATGGATGCATAGCATATCAACAAGGAACAGAGGCAGGCGGAGACGTCGACAAAGGGAGAGACAACGTGGCTTTAGAGAGAGTTTGGATAGGAAAAAAGAAAGAAAGTAAATGGGGTTGTAAAAGTATGATGGGGTTGATGAGATGGGGAGTTCCTTGACCTGTTGGGGGCGAGTGGGAGCAAGCGGCTGCATAGTTTGGGGCGTATTCAAGGTTGTTATATGACGGGTGTTAACTCGTTGTGTTTTTTTAATTAATAAAGCTTCAAGTTTACACGGGTTGAAATATTTACTTGTGTGATTCAAGTGAGTTTTTGCGTGGGCGTAGGCAAGTTGAGAATGATCGTATGTTTAAGGTGTATCATTGTCATGGTGATCACGCGGCTGGAACTGTTTTATATATATATCATTTTATTTCTTTTTTTCTTCATTGTGGCGTAAGTTACGGCTATAAATCCGCATGACTCATAAACAGAAAGAAAAACCACTTATGTACTGTGCAATGCGGTGACATGTATCGTGAAAACGTGCTAACAATCAGATGAGGTTGGCCCGATGTAAAAAAAGGCATTATGTAAACAAAGGAAAAAAGATGATGAAGGGGGGAAGAAAAAAAATCTTGCATCACACGAAGCCGCCAGCCGGCAACCTCACAGGTTACCACGCTCGGCCTGCTCACGCTCAATGGCCTCGAACAGGCTCTTGAAGTTGCCGGCGCCGAAGCCCTCAAACTCGTTGCGCTGGATGATCTCGATGAAGACGGTGGGGCGGTCCATGAGGGGCTTGGTGAAGAGCTGGAGCAGGTAGCCGCCCTCGTCGTAGTCGATGAGGATGTTGAGGCGCTGGATGGTGTCGAGGTCCTCCTGGAGCTCCCAGGTGCGCTTCTCCGTCTTGAGGCGCTGGCGCATGGTGGCGTAGTACGTCTCGGGGACGTTGATGAACTCGACGCCGCGGGCGCGGAGGGCGGAGACGCTCGCGATGATGTCCTTGGTGAGCAGGGCGATGTGCTGCACGCCGGCGCCCGAGTTGAAGACGACGTACTCCTCGATCTGCGACTTCTTCTTGCCGGGGGCCGGCTCGTTGATGGGCATCTTGACGAGGTTGTTGGGGGATGCCATGACGATGGAGGACAGCGCGGAGAACTCGGTGCTGATCTGGTTGTCGTCGACGGACCAGAAGCGGTGGAAGGAGAGGGCCGACTCGTAGAAGGCGCAGGCGGCGTTCATCTCGTTCCAGTCCTGGTTGCCGACGCAGTGGTCGATGCGGACGAGGGGCACCTCGGGGAGCGCGACGGACGAGGTGGACGGCTTGCCGGGGCGGAAGCCCGGCAGGAAGCAGCCCCTGTAGTCGCCGCGGTTGATGAGCGTGTGCGTGGTGTCGCCGTAGGTCTGGATCACGGCCGTGGTGACGGAGCCGTTCTCGCCGTCCTCGACCGTCCGGGGCGGCTGCACGGCGACGGCGCCGCCGGCCACCGCGCGCTCGTACACGGCGGCGACGTTGTCCACCTCGAAGGCGACGTCTTTCACCGCGTCGCCGTGGCGCTCCATGTGCGCGTAGCAGTCGGCCAGCAGCTTCCTCTCCTCCGGGGTGATGGCCTCGTCGGCGGGCAGGTGCGCGGCGGAGCGGAGCGGGCTGGTGAAGACGAAGCGGACGCCGTTGTTGGAGACGACGTACGAGGCGAAGAAGCGGGACTGCGTCTCGAGGCCCCGGTAGGCCTCGACCTTGAAGCCGAAGAGCGTGGTGTAGTACGAGGCCGCCTGCTTGGCGTTGCCCACCCACCAGGTGACGTGGTCGTAGCCGGTGAAGTTGGCGGGCGGCTGGACGGCGCCGCTGCTGCCGCCGTCGGTGTTGGCGGGGATGGAGGCCGGGCGCTGCTGGGGGGAGACGGCGGAGGGAGCCATTGTGAAGTGCTGTGTGTTGTTGTGGTGGTGGTGAGGATGTGAGTGTGGTGGTTGTATGAGGATGTATTACTGAGGAGTGTAATACAAGTTCCTGTTTTCCGTCTGCTTGTAGAAGGAAAGAGAAACAGGATATAGAATACAAAAGCTAGATGCAAGGAATACAAGAAGAGGGAAGCAAAGTGTAGCGCAGGGAGGGAAGAGGACGGGGGGGGTTCAATCACATTTATAAAGGCTCTGGGCAGGGTCATGGGTTTGGGGGGGGAATGTGGTCGGCTTAAAAGTTGCGTGTGTCAGGACATTTCCTGGAATCCTCATTCGTTCTCTACAATTTCTCCCTACGCTATTTTCCCCCCACGCTAGTTTGCTTTTACTTTTCCAAAAACGCATTTTTTTGCTACGTAGCAATCAGAAAAAAGGGCGGGCGGGCGGTGGCCAGATGCCTGCTTTCTGGCACTTGCGGCAGCGCCGAACCTTCCGCCGCCCCGGGCGCTGGAGGGCAGAGCTTTGGGGGGAGGGGGGAGGAGAGACTGGAGAAGAGCCGTGCCGGAAATGGCCCCGCGCCCACCGGCCGATTGAGCCGCTTTGCCGCAGTTCCGCACTCTGCGGGCCGAGCGAGCGAAACGGGGGGTTGCGGCTGTCTGCGGAGCTTCGTTTTGTGTGTGTGTGCGTTACGTCGCTGCAGGAGAATGTGCATGACCTTGCAGAAACGCTTAAAAATACGATGGCCTTATCAATCCGGAAAAAAAAAATAATAATAATAATCGTCATCTGGCTTGTTTTATCATCAGGTTCCCTGCTTTTACCCCCCTGCTCGAGCAAACGGCCTCTTTTTCGCTTGCTCTTCGCAATTCTGTTGTTGGGGAAACCGGGGTCTTGGAAAGCGAAACGTCCAAATTTACAAATGTCTCATTTGAGCCCTGCGCACACGTCCCTCTATGGCCCATGGAATGCTTATCAAGTGGCTGATCAATGTACTGTAATAGCCAAGCCGAAAATGCACAGCGAAATCAATGAAGCGATAAAACCAAAACGCAATCAGGCCATCAATACAGCAAAAGCCGTCGGTTGGCCGACGCGGAATTAGCCCCGCACCCACCACTTTTCTTTTTCCTCTTTCTTAAACCGATGGCGCTAAAGAGCAGCCAACAACTGGGCGACAACCTATCTCTCTAAAGCCGAGCCTTGCCGACTCCATTTTTTTACTTTTCTTTGCAAGTACTGTTCTTGAGTTGAGTTGACCGCCGCCGCCGCCGCCAGTGACCGAACAACTTTGGACATGGTTGCGAAGAGCAAAAAGCTTTACCCCACCTTTTGACTTTTTGCCTACGTTTCGTCATTGTATTGCCGTTTTCCATTACTGTCCGTTTTTGCCCTTTGGCGCTGCGGATCTGGGTTGGCTTTGTTTGCCTCCCCTCCTCCTCCCGAGCGGCTTAATTTGGGAGTGACCCCATCCCGCACCCTGCGTGCAGCGTATTCCGCTCCGGGTACAGCTACGGAACTCCGTAGTCTAATCTAGACGTTGCTGCCTCGATATTAGATACTGTAGTCAACCCCTTTGCCAAACTTGCTCAACTTTCTTTTCTTTTCTTCTTTTTGCAACCATCTGTTTTTGTCTTTCGTCTGTATCTGCATTTACACGAAATCTTGACACACACCACCACCAAAATGGCTGCCCACGTCGACCTCACCCAGCGCGACATCAACGTCCTCGAAAAGATGCGCGACCCGGACCACAACCCGGACCACAACCTCGTCCTCGACGAGCGCCTGCCCCGCGACCCCCAGATCACCGACCCGGACCTCTACGACCAGATCGCCGCCCGCGAGCGCGCCATCATCCGCTCCATCCAGGCCCTCGAGGCCGAGCTCGCGAGCTCCCAGGCCGAGGACGCCGACGAGACCGCCGCCGCCGGGTACAAGGCCGCCGTCGCGCAGCTCGACGCCCTCATCGCCGAGCACCCCCGGTACGCCAGCGCCCGCAACAACCGCGCCCAGGCCACGCGCCGCCTCTACGGCGACCTGATGCTCCTCGCCGTCCCCACCAGCGCGGCCAGCATGCCGCTCCTCAAGGGTCCCCCGCCCGAGGAGCGCCGGGCCGCGGCGGCCACGGCCCTGGCGGACCTCGAGACGTCCATCGCGCTGCTGACGCCCGAGCGCTTCTCGAGCCCCATGGCCCCGACGGCGGCGCGCACCCTGAGCAGCGCGCTGACCCAGCGCGGCGCGATATACCTCCAGACGGGCAAGATGGCCGCCGACCGCGCCGTGGACGTCGACGAGAGCCGCAGGGAGAGCCGCTGGTCGCAGTACAACTTCCAGGAGGCGGCGTCCCACGACCTCGCCCTGGGCGGGCGCTACGGCAACGAGATTGCAAAGAACCTCGCCGTCAGCGTGAACCCGACGGCCAAGCTGTGCGGGCAGATTGTGCGCGAGGCGATGCGCAAGGAGTACGGCCCGGGCTTCATGGGTCCCGAGGAGAACTAGGCGATTCCAAAAATCGCCTTACTCATGACAGGAGAAGCCCTGAACTGGGTTTCTTCCTCTTTTTTGTTTCGTTTTTGTCGGATGGAATAGAATTCATTGCGGGGTGGGGGTATCAAGATGGTATATATTATACAGGAGGTACTAGCATTGGGATATTATGGCGTTGCTCTTTTGCTTTGGTTGTCACAGCCACCTTTTATGAAGCCGGCGCGGACTTGAGGCCGACACGTCTATATAAGAATAAAATCAGTATATATGAGATGAGAATGAATGTTCAATTCGTGAAAACGTACCGTAGGCCAGTCTGAATCGTCTGACTGGTGCTGTAACCCTTGGCCTCCTCCTCGCGGTTGATGCGCAGCGCCGCGGCCGAGACGCCAATGAAGAGCGCAAAGATGGGGTCGGCGACCTTTGAGATGATGTATGTCGGCGGACGCATCTTTGTATCTTGATGTGCTGATATACCAGCAGTTCACTGGCAGGAGACACCAGCCAGCTAGCTTCAATCAAGTTCTCCAGATGAAAACTGATGACTAAGCATTCGAGGTTCAAGTCGAAATCCAAGTCACGTGTGCCCCTGGGATTCGTCGGTTCGTCGAGGCCGCTTGCACACACAAGCGTGAGAGAACGAAGCGGGAAAAATCAACACGTGACCGGGCACATGCCACACTCGCTTGCCCCAAAGGGACAGCCCACAAACCCCAAAAAAATTTACACCAGCCCAAATTTACCGTGTCAAGGCTGAGCCCGAGTTGTGTTTGAAAACCTCTAACCAACCACACACCACACAACACATCCCGCCGAAAATGAAGTTCCTCAAGGTCGGCCGTGTCGCCATCATCACCCGAGGCCGCTACGCCGGCAAGAAGGTACGGGTTATTCTTATTTATTTGACGATGTCTGAAAGCTTGCCGTCGGCGGTATTTCTGCGATCGAGGAGGGAGAAGGATCTTGAAGATTGGGATTGGGAACGAGGGAAAATGCTGCTGCAATATTGGACGACGAACTGGACTCGGCTTCGATATACGACAAAAGTCTGCCTGCGATTTATGGATTGGGATTGGGTTGTTGTCTTGCTGAAGGAACTGTTGCAGTATTGAGTGTCTTTGCTGCAATGACTTTTTTTTTCAATGGGCATAAGGGACGAATCGCAGACAGCATCCTCGACGCCAATCACGACTCTTCCTCCTCGAAACTATACTGTCAGGCTCGACAATTTGGCGAATGCGAATGCGGATCGACTCGGGCGAAATATTGCAGCAGCTTCTCGAATTGGACCAGTCGATATATCTTCAAGATCCCCCTCACACGAACATATACAACCCACCTTTCTCTCTCCTCTCACACCCGCACCGCCGACGCAGCATCTCAAAACACTCGTCGCACTCTACATCTGCATCTGCATCCAGCGTTTCGCTAACAAAAAAACCTCTTCCAGGTCGTCATCATCCAGCCCGTCGACAACGGCAACAAGCCCCACCCCTTCGGCCACGCCGTCGTCGCCGGCATCGAGCGCTACCCCTCCAAGATCACCCGCCGCATGTCCAAGGCCCGCCAGGAGAAGCGCTCCAAGGTCAAGCCCTTCATCAAGGTCATCAACTACAACCACCTGATGCCCACCCGCTACACCCTCGAGCTCGAGGGCCTCAAGGGCTCCGTCTCCGCCGACACCTTCAAGGAGGTCAGCCAGCGCGAGGACGCCAAGAAGACTGTCAAGAAGGCCCTGGAGGAGCGCTACACCAGCGGCAAGAACCGCTGGTTCTTCACTCCTTTGAGTACGTGTTTTTTCACATATCCCGCAACCGGCCCCCCCGGTGCCGGGTTTTTTTCCCTCATGGTCGGATGAAAATTTCCGTTGCTGACAATTTTTTTCTGGCAGGATTCTAAAGAAATCGTTTTCTCCATTATGGTTAGGGAGTTGGCGGGATGTAAAGAAAGCATTTTCGGATGGCACCGTTGAGGAAAACACCCCGGTTTTTTTATGGGCTCAATATGAAATTCGTCAAGATTACACAAAAAATGACAACACACACAACATAAAGAACAAAAAAAAAAGGAGACAGAGGTCAATGTGCCTCTTCATTTTCATGCTTTTTTTGGTGATGTGAACCTTGTCAACACGAAATGTCTGGGCGAGAAAGAGAGAAAACAAAAAGTTTGGGTGTTTATTTTTAATATGGTCTATACGTCTGGCATGAAAAACAGAAAATTTTCGCTACATACAAGTCGTGCGTGAGTGTTCGTGCGAATTCGATATGGAGATGTCCTGGTAGTATATCAAGAATGGCTTTGGAGTGATGGCGTTTTAGTACATTAAATCACTTGGGCGCTTACACATTTCCGCCTCGACTGTGCAAATCGAGTCAGCCACGCCATCCATCACCTGCTTGAACCACCACCACACACAGTACTCAGACGTATAAGACACAATGTCTAATTGCAATGAAATCATCTTTACATTTCTATATTGTCAAAACGCCGTCTAAAATACATGTTGTGGCTAAAACGTGTTTTTTTTTATTCATGTTTAATTTTTCCTTTTGGTAATCATCCCGGGAAACCCTTGCTTTGCCTGAAATTCTCTTGATACTTCATAATGCCTCGTGGCAAGCTTCCTCGTCCTTCGCGTCCTGCGCCTTTGGCTTGAATATAATTATACACGGGGTGGGTTTTTCTTTTCGAGAGTCATGTTTTCCTCCGATGCGCTTAAATGCTTTTCTCCCATTCCCTTCCAAATCACGGAAACTGTTATTAAAAGGCAACGCCAATCATCGTAAACAAGATTTGGCCGCCGTCGGCTCGAAAAAGAGAGTAAAAGGGATCGTCAGTTGAGCTCGCGACCACTTGGCGGCGCTCGTACGTATGTAGTGCAGTACGGCCAGTTTAGTTGGCGTCGGTCTTGCCCATCTTGTTGGTGACGTCGGCGACAACCTTGGTGGGGTTGTAGTCGGCGGCGTACGAGGGGGCGAAGCCGCTGAACAGGAAGATGACGGTGAAGAAGATGAGGACGAGAACGCTGATCTTGCGCAGGACGGGCTTGCGGGCGCCAAACTCGGCCCACTGGCGCGAGGCCTCGCCGGCATAGCCCTTGATCTGGTCGAAGCCGAGCTTGTAGTAGACCATGCCGCCGAGAGCGATGGAGTAACCGAAGAACTGCAGAGCGGTGACGGGGGTGCCCCAGATCATCATGGAAGCGGCGACGAGCATAATGTCCTTCAGGACACCGCAGAGGGTCAGGACGACAGCGGAGGTCTTGCCAATCTAAAATTGTTCTGTTAGCGTTTGTAGACTTAGACTTGCGACTGCAGCGCGACTTACCAGGAAGACGACGGAGACGTTGAGCATGAAAGCGCAGAGACCGTTGAGGAAGAAGGTGAAGAGACCGACGTGGTAGACCTCAGCCATGGTGACCTTGGGGACCTCCCAGAACAGAGCGACAAGACCGTTCATGGCAGCGCAGACGGGGGCAAAGTAGTAGAGGGAGACGAGAGGGTCCATCTTGAAGTCGGCAGAGCTGAGAAGGCGCTGGACCATGGTCAAACGGAGAGCCTCGAACAGGATACCAGCCATCTGGAAGAGGAAACCGACGAGGACAAAGTCGATTTCGCCAAAAGAAGCAATGATGACACCAATGACAATGGCGGAGACGTTGAGGAACTGCTTGAGGTTGGGCTGGGAGACACCGAGAGACCAGCCTGCGAGGAGGACGGCGACGGGGGTGGTGGCCTTGAGCATCTGGATGAAAGCGACGGAGAGGTAGAGATAAGTCAGGTTACCGCAGATGAGACTCAGACTGAAGAAGAGACCAATGGGGACGACGGCGCGCAGGTAGACGCGGCCAGTCATCTTGACATTCTTGCGACCATCGAGGACAGTGGTCCAGCGGGCAAGGGCCTGAGTGACGACGGTGGCAAAGACCAAGTGGTAGGTGGTGAGGATGACGGGGTAGCCTGGGGCGTGTTAGCATTCAGAGTCGCAGCCGCAGACAGTCGCAAGCAACGAAGTCGTGAGAGGCCGTGGCGGGGGAAGGGGGGGGGGGGGGCACGTACGGAACTTGAGGGTATCGAGAACCCACTTGTTGAAGAGGATAACGGAGGAAGAGAAGCCAATCCAGGTGCTGGAAGCTGTTAGCGAGCTCGTGGGAAACAGATGCGAGGGCGCAAAAGAACACCGCGTGCGGAAAGCAAACCTACATGACATAGAGAGCCGGGTGAATGCCACTGCTGGCGGGCTGGGGCTTCTCAGCGCCGGGGTTGACTGTAGGGAGGACAGGCGAGGCGTTGCGTGGCGCATCGCCAGAGACGCGCACCTTGTCTTCGGCAGCAGACATTTTGAGGGTTGTAGAGTCGGAGTCGTTTGTGTGCGTGTTTGCAATCCGGAAAAGGAATCAAGAGCTCGCAGATGTCGTAATCGCGTGAGTTTGGCGGCGCAGCGCTTTTGATACGTGGAGGGGGCCGGGCGAGGCGGGAAACGAGAGCTGGCGCAATCGCGAAGCAAAGGAGGCCAGTCGAGTCGAGTAAAAAAAGAACGAAAGTATGCAGCTGTAAAAAAACGACTGTGAAGAGAGCGGTATAGTTTAACGGAGTGAATTAGAAGAATAGAAGAAGAAAGTAATAAACGGTCAACCTGGAAGGAGGCAGAGAAAGAAGAGTAGATGGTGAAGAAGATGCGAAGCGTTCAAGAAGAAAGCCTTGGCGAGAAGAGGGCAGAGCGATTGAAGCCGTGGGGGGGTGGGAGGACTTTGGGGAAAGAGGGAAAAAAAAAAAAATGACTGGAAAGGCTGAGCAGACTCCTGACGATTTGGCTAGCGGGCGTGTGTGGCACTGTGGCATCTGGTACTTGGGGGCCTGGTGGGCAGCTGCGGGCGCTGGCATGTACCTGTTTTTCGTTCTTGTGGGCTATCCGTGGTGCGCGTACAGGGGGAAACAAGGCTCGGAGCAGGGCACCTGGGAGATGGGGCGTAAATGGGGTGTAAGCAGGTACATGAGTACAAAGAGGTACACGAGGGTCAGTTTAGTGGGTGGCATTTTAGGGGATTTATTAGGGGGGAATAGGCGGATGGGAAAGGCGGGCCGGGGGGGCAGCAGGTGGGATTGGCGGGGCAGCAGCAGCAGCAACAGCGCCAACAGAGACACGCAGAGACGAAAGGCTGTGAGAGACAGGTATCTCGAGGTACAGTGATCGCCCAAGCCCGGCTCAGGCAGGTACCAAGCGCGATAAGGACCAAGTATCGCGCTGGAGGTACTCGGCTTAACACGCAGGTTCGCGTTGTAAACCATGTACCTGGGATTTACCTGGGATTTACCTGTACTGGCACGCTCGCCTCGCTGTAGTAGCCTGTAGGTTGTTCCTGTACTGGTAGCTTTACGTATCACACTCGTATGACACGAGACACGCCCACCACCCAGCCGTGCCTCCAGGTACTAGTCAGTTATCATGCTACCAGAAGCAGCTCACACACTGGGCGAGTAAGGCGGAATACGAGGGGAAAAAAAAAAATCTGTAAATAAATTACCTAGACGCAGACGAATGAGAGAGGGCATGTTCTACTCCGTACTGTGCTGTGCTGTACAGATATTGTGCTGCTCTGTTTTACACTGGACACAGTTTGATTTCCCTCCCTACCCCCTACAGTAGTAACGGGTGATGGTCGGCGGGCAACTTCTCGCGGGCGGGTCGTCCACACCCCCCCTCCCCCTATCCTTTGTGACGCGTAAGAGGCGGCGATCAGAGACGGCACAAGGAACAAGTATTTTTTCACCAAATGACGGGGACCTCGTGGTGATCGATGGAAAGGGAGCGGGGGCGTGGCCGGACAAGCTGAGAAACAATTTCATGCCTGCTTTTACTCGGTATTTAATTATCTTACGGAGTACTCCGCTACTCTCGACTCTTGTTCCCTTCTACAGCTATTCTGGTTAGCACAAGGTACTCCGTACAGATTACAGGGGTACGCAGTGGCCAGATAACTAACTAGATGGCCAGGGGCACCGCCAAAAAGTCGAGCGGGTCTCGCGCAGAACCGGCCTCAGCGAATCAAACCGCGCACGTTGCGGGATAATACGCCCAAAGCCTAAATTGCCCTGTCTGTCCTGGCTGGCATGAAAGGGCGTGAAGGGCATGCTGGGCATGATGGGCTCGTACTTTGCACCGAGTGCCGTGTTCTGTCTGTACTGGTAGTTTAGAGTTATGCTGTCTTGGTGCGGACAGGAAGGGGGGCAAGAATAAGAATAGCTGACATGTAATTTTACTCTTGTTTACTCCGTACATGGGATGGACTCCTTTATTTTGAGGTTATTTCGTCTTGTTTTGTTTTTTTTTTCTTTGCCAATTTTGCGAGGGACATGGAACACCCCTCCCCTACTCCTCTTCCTGCTCCCGTCTGCCTCGCTGAGATCTCGATAGTACAGATACAGGTACATCCCGCCACCCGTCGTGCCAGCTTCGCGACAAGGGGCCACCGTGGAAACAGGGACTCGGGGCTCAAGGGAATCCAAATGTAGTTGGTACTGGATTTTATACATACAATTGCCCGTCCGCCCGCCCCCTCGTGTTCGATTTGGTCCAAGACGAAATAAAAATAAAATAAAGAATTCTACATCATGTCTCTCTCTTTTTGTCTTTTGAGAGCCATGCCCGTCCATCTCCCGCCGCCCCTCGTCAAGGCCTGAGATGCCACTGCCCAGCCAACGAGCACAGGGTACCAGCAAGGCGAACGTCCAACCTGGCTAGTCTGCACCCAACATCGAACGAGGCTGTGGGCCAGACTTGGAATAGCGTCAGAAGCCAAGCAGAAAGCTTGGCATCGGCTCGTTGTAAAACGTCGGGACTTTTATAAAAGCTGCTGCTCGTCGAGTATCCTGTACACCTGCACAGTCCAGGCGCACGCACGAGTCGAGGGCCGTTGTTGGTCCCCGAGATGGGAGGTGGTGCGTGCTGGTTTCCAGACGCGCGACACGCTACCTATCGTCTCTCTCTCGCCAATCCAATCCAGTCCAATTCAACCCAATCCCAGCAGACGTCTAGCCCGTCCCGCGCGCACTACCTGCAACGCGCGATATGGAAGAAAGAAACTGAATTCACATCATTTGACCCAACAGCCGTACCGCCTCGCCCACATGTGCGGAAAGCACGCTTGCTCTCTGGGCCCTTTTTGCTTGCGCCGCCATTCGTCCCATCTACCACCTCTACCTGCCCGCCTACACGTCATGTTCCGTGCCAGCGACTGCCGGGCAAGCGGGCTGTCTGCGCCGCAAGATAGTCCGTACTAGGGAGAAAAAAAAAAAAAAAAAAAAAAAAAAAAAAAAAAAAAAAAAAAAAAAAAAAAGGCTTGCGCAAGCTTTATTTTCTCGCCTCTTCTTGCTTGTCAAACTTGTCAGGGCCGCCTCTCCCCGGTGGAACACAAACGGGGATGATCGGTGATCTGCTCGTTTCAGAAGTGTGGCCACCATTCCATGGACGCACAACCAAAGTGCGAGATGCTGCGCCAACGACTCCATAGCCCCCAGTAAATATGTAGCTGTGGCCTTTTGGACCATGGGAACTTTGTGTGTTGCCGATCTTATCGAGCAATAAAGACACAATGACGCCTGGGGCTGGGGGGTTATGGGGAAAGTAGAAATAATAACCAGCAGATCGGCGGCTGCGTAATTTTCTTGACTCGGTGGGAAGCAGTGTCTTTTTTTTTTATTGTTATCTGTGTCTGCAAATGACGGCTGCATCAGCATGAATGATGGGATCGGCCCTGTGTAAATGGGCTGGCATGAAATTACTTCTCCTCTCCGACAACGAGCATGCCATGTACTGCACATTGAGCATGTGTAGCAGCAAACGGCCTATCAACACACAATGCTGTACATCATGGCACTGGTGGGCCGGTCCTGTCCGCCAGTCAGTCTATATTTGCTTCTGTCAGTTGCGCAGGCGCAAATCTATGTAAAATGCAGAATGCAAACACGCAAGGTGCAGCCGCGGTGGCTCCCCGTCCAGATAGGCTTCAGGCGAAATCTGCGCGTCTGCCGTGACCCCTTGGACGCCGCCCGCTGCATGCGAGGTTCCCCATTTCGGCTAGCACGCCAGAGAGAGAGAGAGAGAACGCCATCGCGCACACCAGTTTGAACTGGTTTTAAATGAGGAGCCTCGCCGGTGGGTTCCAGGCCCTTGTACCGGGAAATTACAAGCTGCAGTCGACATCACTTGTAAATTGCGAAAAGCTGTCCGGGCTATGCTCAAACGGAGTACAGATAAGTGATTATTACTTCGGTAGTGCTATCCGGTATTGGACTACTATGACTAGGTGTGTGTGTGAGCTGCGAGTTGCATGTGCAATGGTGCAAGAGATTGTGTTTGACTTGTGCAACATGTATCGGGTACCTGGGGCTGTCGGCCGTTTGCTGCAGGTCGATGGCGTCGTGCAGGCGAGTCCTGTGTACGGGGTACAAGCAAACGCCGGTTGTTGGTTACCCTGGAGTTCATGTGGCTGGTGAATCTGTTTGTTTTCTGAATACCGTAGCAATCGCAAATGATGGCGAAGTGAATGGCAAAGCGGTTTTGTTCCCTGTTGCAGATTTCAGCGTAACATGGACGGCTCAAAAGGCACACGGTGACAATGGTGAAGAGAATGGTCTTTAAGGGCGACAGATGGGGAATGGTTAGAGATGGTTAAAGAACCGAGTCAACGCCTCTGCTTTGCAACCCCAAAGCTAACCAACATCATACCAAGCGAGGCTGTGCAATTGCCCAAACTCGCCAATTGCCAACCCCCAACAGCAAACTAACAAAATTCTCCAGCACCCAACGTAAGGGCGAAAGGCTGCGAGGCGTGCTCCCCAAAAGGTCCCCAAAAGCCACCATCCCATCCATCTCGGGTTGCCCATGACCATGGTCCATCAAGTATCGACTCTGAGGCCACGAGGAGTGGGTCTCGCTGCCGACCACGCACCCCCCCTCCAAAACTCTCCGTAACGCCCCCCTCCAAGCCTTTCTCACCCCTAGAATGGCATTAATTTTAGCCCCTCCAACGCCAGCCCAAGCTCCTGCCCAGGGCCCAAAAGAGTTTCCCAGGGGACCATTCTGGTCGCTCAACTAGCGGTAACTAAAGAGCCTGTAGCACGGGCTAGAGTGTTTAAAAAAAAAAAAAAAAAAAAAAAAAAAAAGGAACAAGAGCGAGACTGCCCGCCAGCCCAGCCCAGCCCGCCGCGCTTCTCAGGAACCTTGCAACACGTACCTCCACCTCCACACACGTCCACCACCACCAGCACCACCACCGCCTTCTTCTCACCCTCCCCGAGCTGCTATATTGCAGCCTCTCTGCTTCCTCTCGCCTCCTTTCCACTTCTCCCATAACACACCTCTTCCCGACTTTGGCATTGTCCTTTCTTTTCTCGTTCCAGCATCAGATTTTGTCTGTTTTCATACCCCCAAAATTAAAAACCGTTCAGCCTTTTTTGCATCACCCCACCATCTTTCACAATGGGCGCCGACCAGTGAGTAGCTTCACCGTTTCTTCCCCGCGAACCACCCCCCTTGGCCGCCGCACCGGCGAACGGACGCTGCCCGGAAGGCCGCATAGCAAAGAAGCGAACAAAAGTCTAACCGATTCCTCTCTGCAGACACGTTGATGTCCTCGTCATTGGCATGGGACCTACCGGTCTCGGTGCCGCCAAGCGCCTCAACCAGATCGTGAGCCGCTGCCCCTCCTCCGCGCAAACGAGGCCGCCCCCGAAGCTAACACAACCACAGAACGGCCCTTCGTGGCTGATTGTCGACTCTGGTGACAAGGCCGGTGGTCTTGCCAGTACCGACGTTACCCCCGAAGGCTTCGTAAGTTTTTTATTCCATCTCTTCGGTTGCTCAATTGGCGTCCCTGCTAACCACCGTCTTCCCAGCTCTACGACGTCGGCGGACACGTCATCTTCTCCCACTACAAGTACTTTGACGACTGCATCAACGAGGCCCTCCCCAAGGACGACGATTGGTACACCCACCAGCGCATCTCATATGTCCGCTTCAAGGGCCAGTGGGTTCCCTACCCCTTCCAGAACAACATCTCCATGTTGCCCAAGGAGGACCAGGTCAAGGCCATTGACGGCCTCATTGACGCCTCCCTCGAGGCCCGCGTCGCCACTGGCAAGCCCAAGGACTTTGACGAGTGGATTCTGCGCTCCATGGGCAGCGGTCTCGCCGACATGTTCATGCGCCCTTACAACTACAAGGTCTGGGCCGTTCCCACCAACAAGGTACGCCTCTTCTCCCCCGTCTGTTCTGCGCAGACATGGTCCGTTGAGCTTGGCTGACCGACTACAACAGATGCAATGCGAGTGGCTCGGTGAGCGTGTCGCCGCCCCCGACGTGAAGCTCGTCACCAGCAACGCCATTCTCGGCAAGGTCGCCGGTAACTGGGGTCCCAATGCCACCTTCCGCTTCCCTGCCCGTGACGGTACCGGCGGTATCTGGATCGCCGTCGCCGAAACCATCCCCAAGGAGAAGAAGCGCTTCGGTGCCTCTGGCGAGGTGACCAAGGTCGACGCCGACAACAAGGTCGTCAGCTTCAAGGACGGCTCCACCATCAGCTACAACAAGCTCGTCAACACCATGGCCGTTGACCAGCTCGTCGAGAAGATGGGCAACCAGGAGCTCATCAGCCTGTCCAAGGGTCTCTACTATTCGTCTACCAACGTCATCGGTGTCGGTATCCGTGGTGCCCGCCCCGAGCGCATCGGTGACAAGTGCTGGCTGTACTTCCCCGAGGATGACTGCCCCTTCTACCGCGCCACCATCTTCTCCAACTACTCGCCTTACAACCAGCCCGAGGCCAGCGCCAAGCTGCCCACCCTCTACCTCGCCAACGGCGACAAGGCTGCGTCCTCCGAGGCCAAGGAGGGTCCCTACTGGTCCATCATGCTCGAGGTCTCCGAGTCGTCGATGAAGCCCGTCGACCAGGCCACCCTCCTCAAGGACTGCATCCAGGGTCTCATCAACACCGAGATGATCCGCCCCGAGGACGAGATTGTCTCTACCTACCACCGCCGCTTCGACCACGGCTACCCCACCCCCAGCCTGGAGCGTGAGGGAGTCCTCAAGCAGCTCCTCCCTAAGCTCGAGGCCCAGGACATTCTGTCCCGCGGCCGCTTCGGCAGCTGGCGCTACGAGGTCGGCAACCAGGACCACTCCTTCATGCTGGGCGTGGAGGCTGTCGATGCCATCCACAACGGCGCCGTCGAGCTGACGCTCAACCACCCCAACTTTGTCAACACCCGCCAGAACACCGAGAGACGGCTGGCGCACAGCTTCGACTACTCCAAGTCGCTGCCCCTCCGTAACTAGAAAATGGAAGATGACTTGAAGAAGGAATGAGGGAAGGAAATAAAGAAAAAAATGTAGAATTCAAGAGTTGCTATAGAGCTTGTGGTAATAATACACGAGATTAGACAATGGAAATATCAAATATAGGTAATATAATTGGCACGGCTGCAAGTTGTCAGGTAAACTGTGGAATGAATGGCGTGAAACACATTTGGGACGACGTTTTCTTTGCTCTATAAACGTATGGGACGAATGACTGGAAAAGTTGGGGCGCCTCTCTGTCGGATGGGTTGTCACCGATGCAAGGTGGTTGGTGGTGATGAAAGTTGCGCGCGTCATGACAGGTTTGGGAGATTTCGAGAACTGGGGCAAAAAGAATTGGAAGGGAGAGGAGCCTTGGAAAGAGTTTGCTTGGCGATTACGGATACCGATTCGGCACATTGTACCGTGGTGTAATGTGTACAAAGGGAACAATAAAAGACGAGGGTGGTACCGTGTGCAGCGTGTCTGCCGCGGTGGTTGCATTAGGCGAGTTGCGGTACCAGTAGTATCCAATAGGCGGCGTTTCTTGTTTGTTCAACTGCCAGATCTGCAGATTCTGGCTAAAGCCGAACCCTGCGCATTTGAGCGGTCAAGCTTGGTATTTTTGCGCTTTGTACAGTTTTTCTGGGTTTGTCGTATAACTAGTGGTCCATGCATGGTTACCTTGAACCTTGATTTATCTTGTTGAAGCGAGAATAGGACCGATGTGTGTCTGATTGCGGCCGGAGATGGACGGCATGAAGCAGGGAATACACGGGTAAAATTGATAGATGCTGGAGCCAGAGAGGAGAAAGAATAGAGTAAAATATAGAAATATGCTTGCGGGGGGGGGGCCTACGATTATCCTGCCGCCACAACGCTCAGACTTGGGCAGCAAGAGTCAGGAGGAGGTGGAGGTGGAGAGGAATTTGCTAGGCATAGTGGCTACCTGGGAGGCACCGGGAGGCTGTTTTTGGTGAGCCGTTGCGTGCGGTGTTTTTTTTTTGTAGTGGAGAGGGAGAGCGATATGAAGGAGAGAGTGGAAGAATGACGGGGTTGATGAATAGTTGAGAAGAAGTTGAGAAGAGGGGAGTTGATGATTGTCACGTGTGTAGAGCTTGATGTTGATGTTGATGTTGATGTTGACGAGATTGAGATGGATAGACGATTGATAGATTGCTGATGTGATGATTGTATATGAAAGACAATGTACATAATAAATGACGTATCAATGGCAAGTGGCCAATCAGCAGACAAAGGCACACCTCGAAAGAGTATGACTGGACATTTATCATTACCTTGTGCAGCGAACTGTCCACCTCTATTTCCCCCCTCCAGTGCTTCTGGTAGCAGCAGAAGAAACGCCACGAAATGCGCCATCAACATGCAAGCGGCGGGCAGCTGGCAAAAGGGCCCCACCAGCTCGTTGCTTGACTAACACCCCTTGTATTTTGGTCAAGTACCTGCACGTCGTAAAATGTATGGACGAGTACATCTGTACTCACCTGCACAAGTCCAGTGACCCAAGAATCTGGTCCACAGCGGCCCAGTGGCAGGCGACAGGGCGACGGGCTGCTAAACCTAACAGGCTAACGTACGGAGTACTGGTACAGGCTACAGGCTACAGGCTGCAGGCTACAGGCTGCAGGCTACAGGCCACCGCCCTCCCCGGCTTACCAAGGTACCAGTCTAGCCTGCCTGGCCATGCTTTCTAACTAGTTAGTGGTGCTACTGAATCTGCTGCAGACCTCACCACCACCACCACCACCACCACCACCACCAGTCCCCTTCCCGAGACCCTTTCGTTTTCTGGTCCGGCGAGCTTTGGAAAAAAGTTAGGGACCAAGGTAGATTGATTGGAAAAGAAGACGCAAATTCCGTCACGTTCCTCAACCCGCGGCTGCATCGGACCGCCGCACGCCAAACAACAACGAACCGTCCCTCCACCACCCTCAACATACCACACACCACACCACACCACACTACCACCATATCCGTTGGAGCTCTTCCCCCCCCCCCTCTCGGACAAAAACGATCAAGAAAAACTCGTCGCTCGCTGTTCCTTCGTTTCTTCGCTATTCCTTCACCTCGCCATCACGGTCGCTTCTTCTCCCCCTCGGTCGGTCACACGCTGTACCTCCCCCGGTGTTCTGTGTTGCGTGTCTTGTGTCTCTCCTCTTGCAGAGTCTGTCCCCTGCAAGTGACGTCTAGGCACATACCTGACCTCCTACCCGTTGACGAAGGAGACGCAGAAAAAAAAAGGAAAAACAAAAAAAAAAGGAAAAAGAGAGCAACTCTTGCTTCCTTCTCTTGCCTTGCCTCGACTTTTTTTTTTCCCCAAAGATAAACCACACAACATCGACCGGCTCGAAATAATTTCACCCGACAACAAGAGAGAGATATATTCCCCGACAATGGTGCCCCCCCAGTCTCGTTGGCCTGTTTGATTGATTTTCCCGCGCGACCGCATATCCCGACCGCTTTGCTCTCCGTCTTCCACCACCACCTTTTACACCTCTCGCAGCTCCTCTCGCCTCACGCAACGCAACCCCCCCGCGACGAAGCGTCTCCAGCTCTGGCTTCGCAATCCTCCACCCGCCTCGGGCCCCGACTGCGAGCGAATCGCGCTCTGCCACAATTCGGCACCTAGGCCGCTCCCCGTGGTTGCGCGCCGACCGCCGTCGCCGTCATGGGAGGTGCCGCCGTCGTCGCAGAGGAGGCCCTCGATCCTCCGCCGCCTCCCCCGCGCCTCTTTGAGCGTCTGCGCCAGATTGCCGGCTATACCTGGGACGAGTCCATTCATCCATTTCACTCGACATATGATTATTGGTACGTCTTTGAGCCCCCCCCGCCCTGCTCCGCGGACCCTTTAGCCGCCGTTGCATAGATTGCATAGAGGTGCATCCTGTCTCCTGATCTTGGCGGCCCCGATCATGAGCATGTTTCTCCTAACCTTGTTTTTCCTTTTCTTTTTTGCGCTGCAGGTATGTCTTTGGAACGAGACTCGTACCCAACCTCCCGCCCGCATCGATAGCCTCGCATCACAACTCGTCCACCGCGCTCGCCGCCAAGCTGCGGCCTTCCACCTCGGAGCACGGCGGCCACCACACGGCCACCACCACGTCCTCCTCCGCCCACGATGCCGACTCCATCCCCTCGCCCTCGACCTTCCCGCGTCCGCCCTCGACCGCATCCTCCGCCTCCGCCGCCGAGTCCTCCTACACTGAAGAGCTCATCGTCGCCCGCATCTCCTTCCACGCCGTCCGTGAGGAGCGAGCCTTCCAAATCGCCAAGAACTTCATGGCCAAGGCCGACCCCAACGCCCACCACATCGTCAAGCCCCTCGACTTCATCCGCCTCGCCCCCAGCGCCGGCGACCGCGGCGCCCCCGTCGTCGCCGTCTACCAACGCATCGGCCCCAACTACCTCTTCGATGTCCTCGACATGGGACCAGCCTACTACAGGGCTCGCAAAGACGGCGAGACTTACCACTCCTACTCCGAGGTCACCAACGAGCCCAGGCCTGCCATCAGCCTCGAGCACTTTCTCGATTTCGCCATAGGCGCCGCCGAGTGTCTCGAGATCCTCCACCACCACCACGGCATGATCCACGGCGAGATTCGCGGCGACGCCTTCCACTTCAATCTCGAGGCAAACAGGGTTAGGATCATCGCGTTCGGCTCCGGCTTGCGGTCGTTTGAGCACGGCCTCACCAGTACCGGCTGGTCCACCCTCTCCAAGGAGATTGGCGCCAAGAACAAGCTCCTCTATATAAGCCCGGAGCAGACCGGCC
Organism: Lecanicillium sp. G3; assembly: GCA_037575805.1. Classification (NCBI taxonomy): domain Eukaryota; kingdom Fungi; phylum Ascomycota; class Sordariomycetes; order Hypocreales; family Cordycipitaceae; genus Lecanicillium; species Lecanicillium sp. G3. Next base: position 91,754 of record JAZHPD010000031.1, on the reverse strand, counting down.
GCATGCCCGCCGAGCCCGATAGCCGGACCGACATTTACTCCCTCGGCGTCCTTTTCTGGACCCTCCTAGCCCGACAGCCCGTTTTTGCAGGCGACACGCCCCTCGACATCGTCCAGGGCGTCCTCGGGAAAAAGATCCCCAACGTCACGTCGATACGCATTGACATCCCAGACGTCATTGGACGCATCATACAAAAGTGTACGGCTAAAAATGTGGCTGACCGCTATCTTTCCGCCAGTGGTTTGCGTCACGATCTAGTCACGGTACAAGAGCACCTGGGCAATGGCGACCTCCAGGCCCTCGTCGATATGCCAATTGGCTCCAAGGACGTGTCCTCGTTCTTCCTGCTGCCCACCGGCATGATTGGCAGGGAAAAGGAAAAGAACGAATTGCTTCGTGTCATTGACCGTATATCTAGAAGTCACTCCATACAGGCTCGAAGCCCCCACCCCAAGTCCTCGGACGGCTCCAGCTTTCTCAACGAGGCTTACCTTGCCGATGACGCCTCCAGCGAAGGCGCTAGCTCCGTAGGCGACGGCAACACCCGACGGAGCGAGTCCCTTACCCAAACATCTGGCAGCGAGCAGAAGATGTACAAGGGCAGCTTTCACTCCTCGGTACAACCCGCCGACTCGCACAACTCCGACACCACCTCCACCACACACTCCGCAAACACCCTACCTGCTCCCCGCATCACACGCCGCTGGGAGCGCCACCAGTCCATGTCCAACGACGCCAACTCGGCCGCCGACAGCTCTGGATACGACGGCAGCCGTCATGGCGGCGGTATGGACTCTGGGGCGTCCACGCTGTCGAGACATCTCGGTAACGTCAAGTTCAGGCGACGAGGCCAGTGCGAAGTGGTCGTCATCGAGGGCGCGGGCGGCCTGGGCAAGACTTGTCTGGTGCAGTCGATACTGCCCGACTTTCGCAGGCGCGGCTATTTTGCCACGGCCAAGTTCGACTCGGCCAAGAGGACGGCACATGGGCCTCTTATCAAGTTGCTCTCCTCGCTCTTCAAGCAGGTCTGGGGCGAGAGAAATACTGACACGCCGTTCCACCAGGCCCTCAAGCAGTACATCCGCCCCGTCTGGCCCATGTTGCATAAAGTTTTGGGTCTTCCCGAGTTCCTCCTGGGGCCCGCCGACACCGTAGCTTCCCGCACCATCTCCCTCTCGCAGAACCCGGGCCTGCGAAACAACAGCCGCGGCGGCCGACGGCGAGGGTCATCCCCCGGCATTTCCCCCAGTCCCTCCGTAGGTGGTCTCGGCCTCGCCTCCCAGAGCACACATGAATTTCTGCGCTCAGGTGCCTCGACAAAGACCAAGCGATTCATCAACACGTTCCTCGACGTCTTGCGTGTTTTTACCCACCACAAACTCATCTGCTTCTGCCTGGAGGATCTTCACTTTGCAGATGACGAATCGCTGGAGCTGGTTTCACAGATCATCAGCGCGCGCATGCGAATGGTCATTATCGTCACACATCGACCAGAAGAGCTCTCGGCCGAAAAGATGCAGAGCGTCATTTGCCCCCAGGAAATACAAGGTATGTAACGCATGTTCTACGCAGTGCGACCAATGCTGACGCAAAATAAGACCTGCCCAGGAGTAGCCGGCCCGTCATTACGAGGCTGAAGCTGGACCCCTTCACAGAGGCAGAAGTCCTGAAATATGTGGCCACGACGCTCGCCAGGCCGACAGACGACATACTGTCCCTCGCCATGGTGACCCAGTCAAAAACAGCAGGCAACCCCTTCTATGTCCGCGAGATGCTGAGCATCTGCAACCGCAAGAGGTGCATCTGGTACGACTACCGCGACTCCCAGTGGCACTACGACCTGGACAAGATTTTCGCCCAGTTCCAAGGAGAGACGGATTTCGACGTGCTGGACACGGACTTTATTACTAGACGACTTAACGAGCTCCCACCTGCATCGCGTGCCGTCCTCGCATGGGCTGCGCTCATCGGAAGCTCGTTCTCGTTTGAATTGATCTGCCACTTGATGGGTGGCGAGTACGATTTTGAGGACGGTGCTATTTGCGCCCTCGACGGTCCCATGCAAAATTACTACACCGAGGGAGAGGCCATCGAAGGCCTGCAGGTGGCGGTGCAGGCCTACATAATCGTGCAAACCGAGATCGAAGACAGATTCCGATTTGCACATGATCGTTATATCCACGCATCCTCTGGCTTGAAGGAGTGCAACGCGCCGAAGATGCACTTCATCATTGCGCAAACGTTGATGAAGTACTACGCCGACGACCCTAGAGAGGGAACTGACATTGCTAGACACATATGCAAGGCTGTGCCCATCATCAAGGAGCGCATATCCGAACGTCTGCACTTCCGAAACCTTTTGAGAAAGTGTGCCCATGAGGCGGTTGAGAACGGAGCAAGGCCTACTGCAGCTAAGTACTACAGCAAGGCTCTGCAAATGTTGCAAAAGAACCCTTGGGACGATGGTGCTCCGGACGTTTGCTACGACGAGACTCTGCGGCTCTACCTGCGCACCGCGGAGTGCTACCTCTACATGAGCAAGCTGCCTAAAGCCAACGACTTGCTGTCTACCATCTTCGCCAATGCGAAGACGCCCCTGGACAAGGCCCCCGCCTATGTGCTGCAGTCACGCATCTTTGCGCAGAATGGCAACTCCCTTGCTGCCCTGATTTCACTCAAGGAATGCCTTTCTGCCATTGGCGTCGAGCTGGACAAGGAGCCGACGTTCGAGAAGTGCGACAAGAAGTTTGAGGAGTTGAAAACAAAGATCAAGTCCATGGAGCGCTCGGAGATTACTGCGCCAGCCACTCGAAAGGACCCAGTCTTGACCTCCGTCGGCGCTGTGCTCTCCGAAGGACTGAGTGCTGCATGGTGGAGCGACTGCCTAGAATACTACTACCTCACGCTGGTAATGCTCGACACCCATTTCAAGCGTGGGACCTGCCAGCAGTCCGGCATGGCCTTTCTCAACTTTGCAGTCGTGGCACTGTGTCGATTCTCCATGGCCGAATTCGCCGTCGAGCTGGGCATCATCTCCCAGGATCTGCTGTATGAGGCGGGAGACACTTTCTCCATCGCTCGCGGCCAAATGCTGCATACGTGCTTCCTCGCGCATATCCACTGCTCCATGCCGTTGTCCGTGGCACAGACCGAAGACGCCATTGAGCTGGCTTCTGTCGGTGGCGACAGGATGTCGACTATCCTCAGCTACGGCCTGACCGCGCACACCAAGTTCTTTGCCAGCGAGAATCTGGATGATTTAGAGAGCTACTGCCAGTATGCATGCGAGGAGATTCCGACTTGGTGCTCCGATACCAGAGGCGGTGGCCTGCTCGTGAGTATCCGCCAGACGTGCCGTGCTCTCCAGGGCAAGACTCGCGTGGACGACGCCCTGGGCATCATGTCGGATGATCACCACCACGGGCCCCAATATAAAACTTGGCTTACGACGCAGACCCACGAGAGCAACCGATCTATCCTCCTGTACGAGAGTATGGAACTTGTCAACCTGTTCCTCTACGGCCACTACGACAGAGCAGTAGAGCTGGGTAGAAAGTGTTACAGCCATTTGGATACTATTTGGTCGGTGCGCAACAGCCGTCTGATCCTGCTCTTCTACGGCCTGGCCCGAGCTGGGCAGCTCCTCCGCCAGATGCAGGACCCGCGGTCGCCTACTTTTAACTTCTCCGCCCAGACTCAGGAAATCGTCAAGGAGATGCAGGGCTTCGTCGACAAAATCAAAGAGTGGTCGGCAGTCTCTGACGTCAACTACCTGTGCTGGTCGCGCGTGCTCGAGGCTCAGATGGTAGAGCTCACCGGTAACCACGGTGAAGCGGTGCAGCACTACGAAGAAGCGCTGGACCATGCAAGCGAGCACGGCTTCCTCTTTGAGGAGGCCCTCGGCAACTACCTCATGGCCGGCTTCTTCCTTCGCCGCCGCGCAAGACGATCCGCTCGCTACGCCCTCCTGGAGACGGTCGGTCTGTACCGTCAGCTCGGAGCTACTGGTGTCGCAAAGGCCATTGAAGAAGAGCACTCTTTGCTCCTTCGTGGACCTACACGGAGCCACCAGACGGCGGATGCCGCCATTCAGACTGATTTTGTTGCAGACGCTGCGTCGGTGCAATACCCCGCGGTCGACGGGGAGGATGACCACGAGCTGACGCAAGTCAATTCGCATACTCTCATGGATGTCAAAGGCGACAGGATAGGAGCCTGGCGCGGCTCCATGAATATGCAAGGCGACGACATGTCTGGACTCCCGACGCTCGACATGATAGACCTGCATGCCATTTTGGTGTCATCGCAGGTCATTTCATCCGTCTTGCAAGTGGACGAGCTGCTCAAGACCATGTGCGACGTGATCCTGCAGACTTGCGGAGGCTCAGCGACCCTCGCGGCCATTGTGGTGCAAGACCCCGAGGGGGACGCCAATTCGTGGTGCGTCGCCGCCAGCGGTGATCCCGAAAAGGGCGCCTCGGCACACAATCCCGGCCTTCCGCTGGCTGCAAATTCGCTGATTGCGGACAATGTCGTGCTCTACTGCACGCGTTTCCGCGAGGCCGTCTTCATCCCAGATCTCAGCAGCGACGAGCGCATCGGCAACGTCAACGAAACGTGGCTGCAGAAGAACCCGCTCGGACGATCAGTGATTGCCATTCCCATTTCGCACGGAAACAAGCCGCTCCTGGGTGTTTTGTACATGGAGGGCGAGCCCAGGTCCTTTACTGACCGCAACGTCACCGTCCTGCAGCTCCTGGTCAACCAACTCGCCATCAGTTACTCCAACGCGCACACCATGAAGAACCTCGAGAGGGTTTCTGCGGAGAATCGATCGATGGTGTCTGTGCAGAAACGCGCGCTGGAGAAGGCCATCATGGCGGAGACCAAAGCCAAGGACGCCGAGGCGGAGGCCAACCGCAACGTCAAGCTAGCAGAGGAGGCAGCCAAGGCAAAGTCCATCTTCCTGGCAAACGTCTCGCACGAGCTTCGCACACCGCTCAACGGTGTCATTGGCAACTCTGAGCTGCTCCGCGACAGTGACCTGAACAGGGAGCAGCTGGAGATGGCGGATTCCATCAGAGTGTCGGCGGATCTCCTGCTGACTGTCATCAACGACATCCTGGACTTTTCCAAGATGGAGGCTGACAAGATGAAGCTTTACATCATTGCCTTTAACCCGGAAGAGATGGTCCGCGAGGTTGTCCGTGCCGTGTCGTATAGTAATCGCGAGAAGACGTCCAAGAAGAATGTCAAGATCATCCAGGACATCAACCTGCCTTCGATGCTCATCTACGGCGACCCGATTCGCCTGCACCAGGTGCTGGGAAACCTGATTGGCAACAGTCTGAAGTTTACCGAGGACGGGTCGATCACTATCGGTGCGCGACTCGACTCGGAGACTGCGGAGACTGCCAAGCTCACCTTCTGGGTGCGGGATACGGGTATCGGCATCCACCCACAGCAGCTCGCCAAGCTGTTCCAGCCCTTCAGCCAGGCCGACGCTGGAACGGCGAGAAAATACGGCGGCAGCGGTCTCGGCCTGAGCATCTGCAAGTCGCTCATTGAGGTCATGATGAAGGGCAAGATCCAGCTGGAGAGCGAGGAGACGGTCGGCACGACGGCCTGGTTCACGGTGTCGTTTGAAAAGGCCAAGGCGGACGTCTCTGCTGGTGACGCGCTGTCCAAGTCGTCGCCGCAGATGGATCGGTACTCGAGCGCCATGATGTCGCCGCATTATGAGCGGGCGATTGCGGCGAACCCACCGATGGATCTGTCCAAACTGGCCACCGAGGATATCCGCGTGTGCATTGCTGAAGACAACCCGATCAATCAGAAGATTGCGATTCAGTACGTGCAGCGCCTCGGTTACCGCAACGTGGTGGCATATGAGAACGGCATGAAGGCGCTCGAGGGCCTGCGGGCCAAGGCCAAGGAAGGCCGGCCGTACCACATCATCCTTATGGATGTCATGATGCCGGTGCTGGACGGATACGAGGCGACAAAGCTCATCCGCAAAGATCCCCTCGAGGCGGTACGCAAAGTGCTCGTGATTGCCATGACGGCGTCGGCCATCCAGGGCGATAGAGAAAAGTGTCTTGCGGCCGGCATGAACGACTACCTGGCCAAGCCGGTGCGCGCAGACGTGCTGCGGCGCAAGCTGGATGCGTACGTCAACGCGCCGGAGAACGTGTACACGACGCCGTCGCCGAGCCCGCTGGAGATTTCGCAGGCCGAGTACGACGCGCGACTCAAGGCCGTGACGGAGCCGGACAACGAGCAGACCTTTAGCAGACAGGCGTTCCGGACAGACGCGAGCATGGACCCGATGGAGGAAGGCGCGGTGTTTAACCAGCCGCTGGACTCGGACGCGCTCAAGGCGTGCGACAGCCCGATCTTTGGGTCGTCGACGCCGTCGTTTCCGTTGCGGAGCAGGTCAATTGCCAGCTCGATCTCGACGACGCCGAACCCGCTCGACGAGCAAAAAGACGGCAAGGCGCGGCTGAGCGTGGACGGCAGCCGCTCCGAGGAGCATGGCGACGGCATGGCGAATGGTAAGAGCGGGAGTTGACATATATGAAGCGACAAAGAACTGTATAATCTAAGGGTCACCAACAAACGACGGCATAAAAATCACGATTGATGACATGAATTTAGTCGTCTTTGTGTATCCATAAAGCGGTTTTTATATCTTTTCCTCTTCTTCATCTTTGCTTTTTTTTTTTCTATAACGGACTTCATTCATCTTTTTTCGATTAGCGATTCCACAACCCACTATTTTCTCATTTTTTATCTCATTTTCTCTTCTTTCTTTGGACTCTGGCGTTGCAAAGTTATTTATTTTACCTAGGTCGAGAGAATGGGGAACAGGGAAGCGGGATAAATGTTTCTTCTTTTTTCTTTCTTGTTTAGCAAAAAAGGCATTATTATCTTATTATCTCTACACACACACACACATATCATGTCATGGTCATGAAAACATACTGTTTTATTGTCATTTCTTTTGGATAGGTGATACAGTTAGGTGATGTGATCTTTTGTCTTAAAACTGGGGGTTGCTACAAGGTAGACTGGGGCGTTTGGGGGGTTACTTGTATGTGATGGGAGGGTATACAATAAAACTTGTTTTTGATCATTTTGATTTGCCTTGTGAATGATGCTTGTTCGACTCGTTTGGATCAACGAGCCGGATTGCGAATGATGAGCGTGGCTGTGTGTTTGAGGCTGGAAAGCGGGCGGGCAGTGAGTGAGTGATTTGGCTGAGTTGACATGCAAATATCTGCGTGCCCTGCCGGGGTAAGTGAGCATGGTTGCGTCATTATGGATGTACTCCAGCTGCGAACCAATATGGTATATGATCGGAGTTTCAAGGTATGTACCTTGGAACAGGGTTACCGGGTAACACACTCTTTAGGTAAATGGGTAAAATTAAGCTATTTCGTTTGTTCGGGCAGAAAAGAAACGGGTGTCGATTTGCGCGTGGCGCAGCTTTGGTTGGGCCGGGCACTGGCCTATACAGTGGAGTAGTTATGACGTCGGGGGGCAGTGAGGGAGAAACAAGGCTGAGAGAGGGGCGAGGAAGCGAGCGAGGCACGATTCTGGTAACTGCCGTTGGGAATGCTTTACATAAAAGGGGTTGAGATATTTTACAAAGCTCATGATTTTGCTACGGTTTTAAAACTCTATCGTCTGAGCCAGTGTGAATACCGAACAGACAGGCACATACACACATACACACACACAAACACAGAATACACACACATACACACACAGAATACACAATGAGTCTCCAAGCGGAAGACGTAAAAGACGTTCCGCCGCCGAGCTACGGTGACACAGAGGCAGCAGAAGTTTCATCCTTGCCGCCGAGCTACGAGCACGACCAGCCGAGCAGCAGCAAGCTGGGCCCCGTGACACTGGTCCTCGCGGGCCAGAGCATACACGCCGAGTCCGGGTCGGATGCAAGCGGTGCGGCGCCGCTGCCGCTGTACGAGATGAACCGCGCGGTGGCGCACATGGGCCACGCGACGCGCGAGGTCGAGCTGTACCGCATGGAGCGCCGCGTTGCCGGTGCGGGCGGCGCCGACGACGATGCGGACGAGTCGCTCGAGACAAAGGACGCTGCCGCCGTCGCCGCCGCCGATGACGAGAAGACCGAGAAGAAAGAGCAGAGCGGCAGCACCCCGCGCATCAAGGTCCGCAGACGCCACATCATGACCCTCGTGCACAACCTGGGCACGGCGGTCCTCCGCTCCGCGGTGCTCTTCTACGCCAAGCCCCTGACAAAGACGACGCATCGCGGCAAGTACGGCCTGAAGAAGGCCTCGTCGTCGCTCATGCCCGGGCGGTCGACGCAGTGGCGCGCGCTGCCGGTGCTGACGGGGCGCGAAAATGGCAGCTACGCGGAACCAAAGTTTGACGACGACGCCGCGGCGCTGTTTGAGGTGAAGAAGGGGAAGGATGGGGCTCACGAGTGGAGGGATGCGGAGGGCAAGGTGTTGGCGACGGAGGAGGAGCACGAGGTTGCTGGTGGTAAGGATGGTGAAGGTGCTGAGGATAAGAAGGAGGAGGAGGAGGAGGAGGGGGGCACGGGAAAGAAGATGGTGTACAAGTTAAAGGTAGCGGAGGGCGTGGACAGGGATGTGGGTGAGGCGCTGGTGGCGATGTGGTGCCTTAGGCTGTGGGAGGAGTCGGCGGCTAGACAACCGCAGGTGCATGAGGGCATGGAGAAGGGTATGTATTGATCTTGGAAATGGCAGCGACAAAGAGAGAGAGAAAGAGAGAGAGAGTATGCTAACGTGTGTGATTTAGTGTCCCGACGACTGAGGCTGTCAAAGGAGACACCCAGTGGCAGCAACCCCTTGCGGCTGTTCGGCGGCGTGGTGGGCTTGTAATATACATGTATAGATGTGTTCATGAAAGCAAGCTACTAGGGGGTGAGAATGTGTCGAGGACATATATAGCCCCGGTCGGGGGCTGGAGAGGAGTTGGTTTGACGTATAGTATGGCTTGGCTATACTATGCAGATGAACGGGAACTCAACTCAGCGATACCTATTTCTTTAGTTTACTATAAATTGAGCACGCATTTAATATAATGGGAATTAAAAAGCAACTTGAAAAAAAAAAAAAAAAAGACAGGCGAATGAGCACAATTCGCAAAAGTACTATATGCATTAACATATATTACTAGTCATTTTCTAATAAGAGCTGCATGCATATGCATCCACACTCGAGTTAATAATATAGGTGGGTGGTCAGCAAGCCGGCGGGCAAAGCAAACCTAGAAGACAAAGCGCGAAACGGAATCGTTCCTTTGCCGCCCAGTGCTCGTCATGCTAAAGCTGGTTTGGTACTCGAACATCCTTTGACTAGATTAATTTTAGTACACTCGAAACTCCCAGAGCCCCTCTTAGTTCCTCCTCCCCCCCGCGGGAACAAGCCGTGTATACAGCCGATTTTCTCCATCTCTCACATACTCCCATCTGCGACATTTGCTCAGCTATGTAATAAAGCTTGAAATTTTTAAAACACACATTTCTTCTTTGCTTCTTTATTCGAGATAAAGATAAAAAGAAATAGAAAAACCACAGCACACCCAATGATAACGGTCCACACGCTCCCCAACGAGCTCCTCGCCGCGGTGTTCTCGCACCTCGACGCCCGCTCCTCGCTGGTCCCGCGCCTCCGCGACGACGCATCGCACATCCTCGACGAGTACTACGCCGCGCGCGGGCGCACCCCTTCGCGGAAGCACCCGCTCAAGTCTTCCTCGCTGGTGTGCAGGCGGTGGCGCGCGGCGGTCCTGCCGTTCCTGTTCCGGCATGTGCTCTGGACGGTGCAGCGGCTGGAGGAGCCCCCCGCCGCGGTGTATGCCGCGGCGGCTGCGCGGGCAAGAAGCATGACGGAGGGGGGTGATGGTGATGGCAGGGGACTGGGCCACGTGGCGGAACGGTTTGCGCTTCTTGCGTTTTTGAGACGGAACGGGCTGGGCGGAGCCGGGGTCGAGGGGCTGACGGTGTATGTGCCGTGCCCGGAGCACTTGATTGACGACCCGGCGGAGCTGGTTGGGCGGTACGGGATCGTGCCGTGCTCGGAGACGGCGGCGCCGGTGCGCAGGGCCGGGGACGACGGGGATGGCGGCGGTGGGGACGACGGGGACTCGGACAGTGTGATCCTGTCGGAGACGGCGAGCCTGGTCGTCGCCGAGGTGGATGGGCACGCGACGTGGGCGAATACCTGGTTCTGGGAGCTGCTCTTCCACGTCGTCGATCCGCTGCGCGTGACGCTCATCGCGGCGCCGGTCGTGCTGGCCACGATGCTGAGCCGGAAGGTGTTTACGAGGTGTCAGCCCATGGTCATGACGCGGCACCACGTCCTGTCATTTTCGCGGGACGCGCCATCGGCTTCTGACACTTTTTACGAGGACGAGGACGAGGACGAGGAAGAAGAAGAAGAAGACAACCGAGACCGCGACGACGACGAAGTCTCTCTCTCGCTGAGCATGCCCGCCGACGCGGCCCCGCGCTGCGACAACCTCCCCTGCGAGCTGCTCTCCCTCCGCCGCTGGACCGCCCTCCTCGCCAACGAGGGCTCCTTCACCTCCATCTTCAAGTTCGACGACGGCCTGCACTACGGCGAGGTCCCTCCCTCGCCGCTCCTCTCGCTCCTCGCCTCCCGCGACGCCGCCACCCTGCTCTTCGTGCACCTGCACCTCCGCGCGCTCGCCTACGTCGCCGTCATGCCCATGGCCACGCACGTCGACGCCCTGTTCGCGGCGTCGCCGCCGCGCCGCCTCCGCTCCCTCCTCGTGCAGGTCGTGCCGCGGGACCTCGACACCGGGGAGCTGTACGAGGGCATGCACGTCGGCGACGTGCTGCGCGAGCGCGACGAGGTCTACCACCTGCTGTTCGCGGGCATCTTCGTGCCGGGCCCGCAGCGCGTGTGGGAGCCGCTGCGGGTCTTCGAGACGGGGGACGCGGCGGACGCGGTGGCGTGGGCCGAGGCGGTCGAGACGGTGCGGGCGAGCAGCGCGCGGTGGGAGGTGGAGAGGCGGGGCAGGTTCGTGAGGAGCGTGGCGGGGGAGGCGGGCGGGGAGACGAGGAGGAGGAGGAGGAGGAGGAGCACGGAGGAGCTGATGCAGGCGTTCTTCACGCCGGTGTGAAATGGAGGGTGGACGGGGGTGCTCTTTTTTTTGTCGTGGAGGGGAATATGGTTGAGCGGGAAGAGCCCTTGTAGTGCCATGCTGGCATTGATGGGCGTCACTTTTCTGTGTCACTGTGTATATAGTTGTCCAATTGGCGAAGTCGCCGTGTATTTAAAGCCCTGAACAAATGGGCGCCCAAAGTCAATTCTACAACTGTTCCGGCCTCAGTCGGCGTCTACTGTGATACTCCCAACCCCGTATATGCAGATAAGATGAAAAAAAAAAAAGAGTAAAAAAGGAGAGAGAATCGATCCGATATACGTTGTGCCGGCCACGTATACGATAAAAGATGTGTAACAACATAGGAAATCCGCCTGGAAAATGATCCAAAAGAAAATGAGGTAACAACACAAGATGGAGAAACAGAAAAAAGAAGACTGAAAAATAGGAAGAAAGAGAAATATGAGCTCACGTGTCGCTATCCTCGTCGTCGTCGCTGTCCGTCAGGTCCACGGCCAGCTTCTGCGCCTCGTGCTCCGTCATCTCGCGGTACGTGCTCCAGCTCAGCGCCAAAAAGGCCACGATGATCATGGAGCCGCCAAGTATGGCCGCGCCGCTCAAAGGCTGGCCCGTCAGCGCCCAGTCGGCGACCGCGACGACAAAGATGGTGAGCAGGGCGGCGACCGACGACAGCACGGGCGAGGTGAGAGATATGAGCACGAGAAAGGACCCGCTGAAGATGGCGTTGCAAAGGACCGCCATGACGACGAGGCGCGAGGCGTGGGCGTCGGGCAGCTCAAACTTTTCCAGGCCAACCATGTTCAGGAAGGGAATCGGGATCCAGAGCACCGTCAGGGTGAAGAGGCCAATCATCGAACCGAACGTGTTGGCAAAGACCATGCCGCGGCCGGGGGACACGCCGTCGGGCGGGCAGGCGTAGCGCTTGTACAGCACCTCGTACAGTCCGTAGAGAACGGACCCGAGCCCGATGACCATGTTTCCGAGGAAGCGGCTGTCGGCGGAGGCGTCGGGGCCGGAGCTGGACTTGCCAACCTCGCCCTCGGCGGGGCTCGCGGTGTCGCCGTACGCGACGACGAGAACGCCAAAAATGGCGATGAGGACAGCGACGGACTTGTCGAGGCGGAGAGGCTCACGCAGCAGCGGGACGGAAAAGACGTAGGCGAAGAAGGCGGAGCAGTTGTAGATGGCCGTCAGATCGGAGGGCGTGGTCATGGAGACGGCAATGTACCAGCTGAGACCGGCAACGGTGAGGGCGACGGTGACAAAGGCCGTGACGCGGAGCATGTAGCGGACGGAGCGCGCGCTGTACTGGAGGGTAGTGCCGAAGACGTCGAGGGTCTGCATCTCGACCATGAGGGCGGTGGTCTTGAGGAGCTGCTTGTGGCGCCGCCAGAAGACGGACCAGGGCTGGTCGCGCTTCTGCAGGCGGAGGATGAGCAGCTGGGCGGGCCAGAGCACGATCCAGGAGCTGTGGGTGAAGTACATCATGAGATAGGCCTTGTCCCAGCCGAGGTCGTGCTGGATGTAGGCGCTCAGCTCCGTCTGGATGCAGAACGAGACGAGCGACACGATGAGGAAGAAGGCGGCGTATGTGTACTTCTTGCGGGCGGCCTGCTCGGCGGCGTACCCCCGCGGGCTGCGGCTGCGCATCGCCGTCGAGCGCCGGCTGAGGGTCGGGCGGACGGCGGATACTGCGCGTGCGGCGGAGGGGATGGTGCCGTTCGAGCGGCCGCGCTCCATGTCATGCTCGTGGCTGTCAGGCTTGTGGAGGAGCGGCGTGCCGGATACGCCGTCGGTCGGTCTGGACATGGTGTTGTCGGGTGAGGGTATTCGTAGAATGGAAGATCCCTAAAGGAGAGGATCGCGGGCAATGTGTCCCCTATTAGGCCATGAAAACACGCGACCAGAGGCGAAAAGATAGCCAAGTCTATTGCACAGCCTGTCGCAAAGCCGACACGCAAGCCGGATGCGCTAGAGGGCAAGGAACAAAAGGAGTCCCGCGATGGGATCGCCGTTGATGTCGATGTGGAGGCGTGCCTGGCATGTATCGGATTGGACGGCGGCTCCAGAACAGATGCGACAGTGTATCGGACGGGCGGGATGGAGGCGTAGATGGTGTGTTACTGTTTCAAGCGAGCGTTGTTGTCGAATGACCGAAGAGGAAGTTTCGGAAAAGAAGAAAAAAGGGAGTTGCAAACTGGACGGATAGAGAGGAAAAAGGAAAATTAAGAGGCTCTCGTATCCCGGATTAGGGATGCAGACGCTTAACCAGTGACGAGGCGCAGCCGGGCTGAAGCGCCCACTATGACGAGCCACTAGGGGACGCTGGGCAAGCCGCTGACATGAAGCCTGGAGAAACAGCGGGGAACAAAGTTGCGGAAGAGAAATGGCGATGTTCACCCCTTAGCAGTATATGGTGCTAGTTTGCTGGCGGGCAAGGCAAATGCATTCTGTAACCTGTGCAGAGTAGCAAGAACTAATCGTCTATTGCTCGGAAGTTGGCAGCTAGCCGCTGATTTCAGCCCTCTTCCCGTCACACGGTCTCTCCCAGTGGTCACCTGCGAGGCGCGAATAGTTTGATTCAAGCATAACAGACCTGCGACACTACAGACGAGACACGCACTCCCGACCCTGGCCTACAAAAAAAAAGTGGTCATTTCGATTCTCCTACATATCCGCCCACATGTGTCTGGCGCCACGGTCAAGTGCAACGCCCCGGTGTTACGCTGTCCCCCCCCCCTCTGTCGAGGCACCATGCCGTGGGCACACGCACTCATGCACTCGACAGGGCTCTATTTGGCCTCCGGAGCAAAGAGTACATTCTTCGCATCGTACGTATATTCCAGGTCACCGTGCCAGTAGTCCGCCGCGTCCAGCTTCGACGCCTCCCACGCCTCGTCCAGCGCCTTGACGACGTCCTCGGGCAGCGGGCCCTTTTCGAGGTGGTCCAGGTTCTGCTCGAGCTGCTCGACGCTCGACACGCCGATGATGATGCCGTCGTTGCCCCCGATGACGTTGAGCCCCGAGTGGTGCACCGTCCACCGCAGCGCCGTCTCGATCAGTGTCAGGCCGTTCTTGTCCGCCGCCTGCTCGGCGAGCTGCAGCGCGCGGAAGACGCCGTCGCGGAAGTACCGGCCGCGGTAGTTGGCCCCCATGCCGTTGCCGTCCGAGAAGCGGCCGCTCTCCGGGACCACGTCCTTGGACTTGATCTTGCCGGAGAAGAGGCCGCCGGCGATCGGGTTGTAGACGACAATGTCGAGGCCGTAGCGGCGGCAGGCGGGGAAGAGCTCCTTTTCGATGTTGCGCGTGATGCAGTTGTGCATGCCCTGGTAGATGGTCGGGCGCACCCAGCCGTTGTACTTGCACGTCATGACCACCTCGGCCAGCTCGTGCGCGGCAAAGTTGGAGACGCCCAGCTGGACAAACTTGCCCGCCTTGTGCAGCTTGTCGACAGCCTCGAGCGTCTCGGCGAACGGCGTGCCGCGGTCGGGACGATGGAGGTAGAGGATCTATATCAGGCGGCCACGACATTAGTATGCAATAAGCTCACTGCTTACAGCTCACAGCTACAGCTCATCACCCAGAGACGCTACTCACGTCAACGCAGTCGGTGCCCAGCGCCGCCAGGCTCTGCTCCACAGATTCGGCAACCTTCGCCGCGCTGTTGTCGCCCGGGTTCATGGGGTAGTTGACCTTGGTCGCCAGAATCAAGCCACTGTCCTGCCACCCGGCATCCCGGGTGAAAGCCTCCTGCTTGCCCTTGCCGTACATGCGCGCCGTGTCAACCTCGTTGTAGCCCCGCGTCCGGAGCACCTCGAACGCCTGCTTTAGCACTGCGGGGTCCGTGATGCGCGCGCCGGCCTCCTTGTCAGGGCCAAAGGTCATCAGCCCCAGGATGACTCTGGGCTTGGTGCGGGTCGGGAGAACGAGAGGCATCTTGCTGTGATGATTTTGTCTGTGTGGTTGTTTGGGAGAGCTTGCAAGTTGTACCAGCTGTTGGTGCGGGGGAGTTCCATCAAGGCCGGCGCCCGGAGTTATCCACCCCGCTTTGTGACGGCAGACATGACGTTATCCGGGCCATTGTGCAACTGCTAACTGTAGAGCCACGTTGGAGGGAAATTGATGTTTGTCGACCGTCTTTGACAGATACTTAAACATGTTAAAGAGCCTGCTCGGTAGTTATACCACATCCTCCTGCTGGCATGCTATGGCCTGTAGTATAGCAAAGCCGAGAAGCTATAGCAACCCCTCCCTATCATATCCATATCTGGAGCACAGATCACATAAGAATCACAAGCGTGTAAAGAACTAAATTACCAAAGCAACCCTTGAGAGTAGTCGAGTTCACCAATGCCATAGTTGCTTACGCAATGTTTGCAATCCACATGCATTGTCCCTAGAAGCAGAATGACAAAATTACCGCATATGCAAGCAAAGCAAAGTGCCTGCACCACAACACAACAAATGAGACGAAAATATAGAATGAGACGGAAATATAGAAAGAGATCATACATCCTTTACACTCGCGAGATTTTGACTTGCGTATTACTTCAATGGCATCTTTGTCAGTTAAAGCGGCAAATCACTACCGTCCATCCTCCTACAGAATGCTCAATAGGATAATGGCACATCAGGGCGGATTGCAACCCAACGCAGCCAGTGTATGACCAGGCCTAGATAAACTTGTCCAATTCTCCCTAATATTCTATCTCGACTTTTCAATGCCCGACTGGCCTCGCGCAAAAGTACCTCCAGGAACACCCAGCTTTGGCCGGCAACCACTAAATCTGCAGCTACAGGGGTCGCGGCGCCATTTTATTAGCGCTCTGCCAGCGGGGCTGACCTGGGCATCGCGACAAGGTTGCATCTCACCTCCAAGCCGCGCGCCCAACAACGCAAACCGGACACGTCCGACGCGAACAAAATATTGCAAAACTGCAGTGTCCTGCCATGCCCCGACACTGCTCGATCAGTGAAGCGTCGATTATTTTGCACCGATAACTTCATCTGGAGCTTCTTGAAGCGGCCCGTCAAATATGACTTCAACCAACCCAGACAGCGCCTTGTGGCCAGCGCGCTTCACCATGTCCGACTTCACCTTGACATTCGAAGAGACCGTGCTTGAAATCGTCCCAGCTGCCATTGTGATAGCTCTGTCCCCAGTCATTGTCTTTCACCACATTAGGAACCCGGTCTATGTCCGCCATGGCCCTCTCTTGTGGGCCAAACTTGTAAGTCTCCAGCTGTGTTGGATCATCGCCGGCCCTGACTTTGAAACCAGACTGCAGCCGTCACGCTCGTGGGCATTGAGGTGGCGAGTCTTGCATTCAGAGCTACGCATGACGGCATTCAGACTGCAACGACTCTTCCGGCCATTTCAATGGAGTTGATCGCTGCCATCACCGTCACGGCTGTCCTCTACGTCGAGCACCGACGGTCTATTCGCGCCTCAGCTTTTCTGGGTCTCTACCTCTTTATTGGAGTGATAATTGATGTTATAAGGAGTCGGTCGTTCTTTAGGAGGCCAGGACTAGGCGCCGTAGGTATCCTCGCTGCTTCATCCGGCGCCGTGCGTGCACTCCTGCTCGTGCTGCAGGAGGTGCCAAAGACGGCACAGCTCATCGACACGAACCTACGGCGCCAGGTTGGAAAAGAGACCATGAGTGGCTACTGGAGCCGCTCATTCTTCCTGTATCTCAACCCAATGTTCCTCTCCGGGTTCCGCGGCGCCATCACCATCGACGATCTAAGCAACCTCGGCCCCGAGTTCGCCGCTAGGCTGCTGCACCCCCGGTTCTTTCACTACTGGCAAGTTGCCAAGAAGGCTTCCAAAAACTGTCTGTTTCGCGCCTGCTTCAGCGCCTGGAAGCTACTTTTCCTGATAATTGCTATCCCGCGCCTGGTGCTTACCGGGCTCTCCTTTTCACAACCGTTTATCCTGTACCGCGCCATCGTTGTCCTTCGTGATGACAGCGCAGGAGTCCAGGAGCGATGGCTGCTCATCGCTGCTACAATCTTCTCTTTTGGCGGATCTGTTCTCTCCAAGATGACCACAGCGCACCTCAACACTCGTCTGGTCACGCGCATCCACGGTGCGCTCATCTCACAGCTCTTCGTCAAGAACCTCCGTCTGCGGCAGTCCGAGGCGAAGAAGTCCGCTGCAATCACACTCATGAGTACCGATATTGACGGAATCGCCAGCGGGATGCCCAAATTTTACGAGCTCATCATGACAGTTCTCGAGCTTGGGCTCGGTATATATCTACTATCTCGCTTCGTGGGCCAGTCTTGCTACGTTGTGCTGATTCCTATCGTGGCATCTGCTATTGCTACCCATTTTGTGGGAAAGTGGATGGGCGCTGCTTTCTCTGCGTGGAATAAGAATATTGAGTCCAGGGTCGCCAAGACGTCGAGAGTTCTTGGGCAGCTCAAGGCCGTCAAAATGTTCGGTCTCGGCCCTACCATCGGTATTTATCTCGACAATCTGCGGAAATTGGAAATGAGCTGCTCGAACAAGTTCCGCACACTCCAGTCCATATCTGTTATCTTTGTCCTCTGCGCCGAATACCTGACGCCTGTTGTGGTAATTGCAGCAGCTCTCTTCCTAAACACCTTTGGTGGCCGCTTGTCTGCGGCTACGGTCTTCCCTAGCCTCTCCATTGTCGTCTTGATAAAGGATCCTCTTTCCCTCATTTTGGGCGGCTATCCGACATTAGTTGCCATGTTTGGGTGCTTCCGCAGAATCCAGGCATTCTTGCAGCTCGAGGAGATAAAAGACCCAAGGACCCTGCGAAATCCGCCAGCTTCAAGTACAGAAAACGCCAACACAGCCCCTGCGGTCGAGTTTGTTGAGGCGAGCATTGCACCTCCAGGCTCGGAGGTGCCCTTCCTCAAGGACCTCAACTTCGCCCTGTTTCCGGGAGTTACCGGCGTTGTTGGATCCAATGGCACAGGCAAATCCCTGCTTATGCAAAGCATATTGGGCGAAACTGAGCTCCTTAACGGCGCCATAAATATCGACGACCCGGCCATGGGATACTGCGGACAGTGTATATGGCTCCGTAACATTTCAGTCAAGGCAAACATCATAGGGCCTCTGGAATATGATGAGCAGCTTTTCCGCAAGGTACTCAGGTGTTGTATGCTCGATGAAGACGTTCGACATTGGCCAGAAGGCGTCGATTTCATAGTCGGCAGTGGTGGTTTGCGACTTAGTGGCGGCCAGCGTCAACGAGTGGTTAGTATGACCACGTGTATTGCTTATTGTCTTCTAACTGTGTGATAGGGACTGGCCAGAACACTGTATGCGCGTATGAAAGTCATCTTGCTGGATGACGTATTCAGCGCTTTGGACCGCAGGACCGCAACTTCTATACTCCACAGGCTATGCGGCGAAGACGGTATATTGAGAGAAAACAATACTACTGCCGTGGTATCTACCTATTTGCGTAAGTAGTCAGCCGATTACTGAAGCCACCTCATTAACACGGAGCAGCCGAGTGTCTTGATGTAGCGGATGAACTCCTTGCCCTCGATGGGGAAGGAAGCGCCAAGATTGAAAGAAACTTTAGGTCTCAGAGGACTCGCCAAAGGCTTCTGCAGACCATGAACCCGGAAACTGGTGCCAGTTCTACACATGCCGGCGAGTCATCACAAAACGCAGAGGAAACCCAGGCTCCAACACCGACCCCCGCGTTTGTGGTCAGCACCGTGCGACAAAGGGGAGACAAAAGCCTGTACTGGATGTTTATCAATCCGATGGGCCGCCTGAAGACCTGTCTCTGGGCGGTCGTCATGTTCTTGGCCTCCGTGGGGGAAATGTTTCCGGACGTGTACATGCGGCTGTGGATCGAGCGAGATCCGGAGAATAATCTTTATTTTATCGGGTATGCCTCCATCGCGGTTGTTGCATGCCTGCTATTTGTTCTGGCGATTTTCGTGATATTTACGCGGCTCATGCCACGAGCCTCTGTCGGCCTCCACCAGCAGCTGGTCGACACGGTGCTGCGCGCCACGGTAGCTTTTCTCGGCACCACAGATAACGGGGTGTTGGTGAACAGGTTCAGTCAAGACATGACGCTACTTGCACGCGAACTGGTTGTAACATTTATGAGGACGACTTCTGGTAAGTGTCTAGTTTCTACGCAATTTTGATATGCTAATCCGTTCTGCAGTCTTCTTCACAGCCGTACTGCAAGCCGATATTATTGTATCTGGCGCTTCGTACCTCGCCATCATTCTACCCTTCATTGCGCTTGCCGTATACTTCATCCAAGACTTCTACCTTCGCACGTCGCGACAGGTCCGCGCCTTGGACTTAGAGAGGAAGTGGCCGCTATATACGCACTTTGAAGAGACCACCGAAGGCCTGTTGCATATCCGGGCATTTGGCTGGCAGGCCCAGAACGTGGAGGATGGACTCGATCTCCTTGATGACTCCCAAAAGGGCTTTTATTACCTCTACTGCATACAGCAGTGGCTCGGCCTAGTGCTGGGCTTGCTCAACACAGCCATTGCCACAATCCTCATGACGGTCTCGCTGTTTGTGAGCGGCGCCACCTCGGAAACGGCAGTCGGTCTTGCATTCTTGAATCTGATTCTCTTCGCAAAGACTCTGGAACAACTGATTAATTCGTGGACTGGTCTGGAGACCTCCGTTGGGGCGCTGGCACGGCTGCGAGAGTTTATGGGGATGACGCCGCAGGAACCGACACGGGCACCGGTGGCGCTGCCGGAGGATTGGCCGTCAAGAGGCGAGATTGAGTTGTTTAGTGTGTCGGCGCAGTACGAAGAAGACGAAACACAACCACTCATTTTGGATAATGTTTCCTTGGTCGTTCAAGCTAGGCAGAAGGTTGGTATAACTGGGCGAACTGGAAGGTACGTGCTTCAAGTTTTACACTGAGAGACAGTCTACGTATACTCACACGTTGTCACAGTGGGAAGAGTTCATTGTTTCTGGCTCTTCTGGGCTTTCTGAACTACAGCGGCCGTATCGTCATTGACGGGATGGACATATCGACCATTCCCCTAGACGAGCTGCGTTCACGCATCGTAACAATCTCTCAAGACCAGATCAAGTTGGACGCGAGCGTCCGCATCAACCTGCTACCATTTACAGTAAACACAGAAACCGCTGCCGCCCGTTCCACAGAGAATAGAGACGCCGAGCTGGAACAGCTCCTCACGCGGCTCGGCATCTGGTCGCAGCTGAGCAACCGAGGAGGCCTCGACACTGTCCTGGACGAAGTGGGCTACTCACACGGCGAGTTGCAGTTGTTCTGCCTGGCGCGGGGCATCCTGCGGCAGCGCGACACGGGGAGCCGGGTGGTGCTGATTGACGAGGCGACGAGCAGCGTGGAGCAGGGACGGGAGAGGGCCGCGCAGGAGGTGATGGAGGAGTGCTTCGCGGGGTGTACGGTGCTGGTGATTGGGCATCGAAGATCGAGCGTCAGGGATGTGGACTTGACGGTGGAGTTGGCGCGAGGTGAGATTGTGCGGGTAGTGGCGGGTGACGGGGAGGGGAGGATAGTGTGAGTTGGTACTCCGTAGTTTCTACATGTATTTCACGGTCACATGCGTGTGACTGTGCCGATTCTTTACGTACAATAGCCTGCTTCAGAATGGCCTGGTTCAGAACTCCCTTTCAATTGGGGGATATTCATTCAACTGTTGAAACCATTTATTTTGATTGGCCTACAGCCAGACTTGGTATCGCAGGCCCTACGCTAGCATGATTTAGGTTTCTCATCTGAACGAGCATTCACGGAGCGCAAGCACACTTGGCGAGCCTTTAACCAAAGCAAAAATGCCAGCCTTGCTCTTGCTTGCATCAAGACTTGGCGAAGCGAATCTCTAGCTGCTTGCTTTGCTCGACTGTGCGTCACAGTCTTCTCTTGTGCCAGCCCTTTGCCCTGTAGCAAATCATCGTCATGTTAGCAACCCGGAAGCGTCGCTTCAGGAGAAGCTGACTTGTCTAGCCGCCTCTGCCATCGTCTCTTTCGGAAGGACGGTGTCGAGCTTGGGAACCGCCCAGATACAGCAATCTATCATCCTCAAAGTCCGTGGCAGCTTGCTTTCACTGTTGTACTAAAAGAGCCAGAAGGTTTCTAGAATTAAAGCTCGCGAGTCCAGAGCCAAAATCCTGGTTGAGAGCGGCGTTGGTGGCACCATCAGAGGAACGGTCCAGGCATATGCCTGTGTATTCGGATTTATTGTTGACGAGGCTGTCCAATTCCATGTGGGAGTTCATCGAGAGCTGTACAATCCTGCAGGTCGCGATTAAAAGGGAGCATCAAAGATGCCGAACTGAGCGTGGAGATGTCGCAGGGACAGATTGCGGTTCCTCCTGGAGTGCAGATGCCGCCACAGGCACAAACCCAAGCTCCCATGTCGCCGGTGAGCATCATCGAGTCTGTGGATACAAATGCAACAGTGTCGAGTCAGTGGTACAGATCGCGAACGCCGACTCAAGGCAGTGTGCATCCCGCGGAAAGACGCAGATATGTGGTGCCTCATGGGCAAAGTATTACATCCAGCCAATCCACCTCTTCGAGCTACCTCGGCTCATCGTCAAGCTACAACCGGATTTTCCCTGAAGGACAAGCGTCCTCGGGGCATCTAACCTTTTCTGGCTACATGACATCGTCTGGGTACACTACGTCGTCCAGCTATCTCGGCTCGTCATCAAGTTACAATCAGCCGGCGCCTAATATCGGGCCTAGGCCCATGCTATGGCGGACGGGCATAATGCCTAGTCTCATGCCGTCCATAGAAAACGGGGAAGACGACCACGCGCCGTCAACTGGTGCCAATCTTTACAACTCGGGGAACTATAGTATATATTCAGGTGAAGGAGGTGCGATGACTTCGACCGGGGGTGGCTCGAACTCATTTGACGATGCAACATCGGCGGACAGTGACCGTACGTCCCGGCCGGCAATCACAATCAGGGCGGCGGGAATCCTTTCATGTTTCAGTAGTGTACGCAGCAATTCTACAGCCATCTAAATTAGCAGGATGTGCGTTTCGTTTTGACTGACTAGTTAGCTCGCTTTTCATCGGCGCTGCAGGTGAATTGGGTCACTTTTAGCGGTGCAACTCGGGAATTAGCAACTAGTTAGTTATAGGTAGGCATGATGCAGGCGCTAGATTATGGGCGCTGTCAACATGCCGCGTGCAAGGATTGGGTGCTGGGGAAATACCTCAGGTGTGGCTTGCGTTGGCTGCAGCCCAAGACGAGCACACAACGGGACATGGCGGCAGAGCGATACTGGTGATGCTCTTTTGATTTGCCGGAGAAGGCAGAAGCCAAGCACATTTTTACTCGCGCAGGCATAATGGATGTGATGGACTTGGGAAGTAGCGGCAGAAGACGCCCACCCGAGTCAAGCGCCACAGCGTCGCATCGCACCAGGAATGGATTGTGAATGTGATCCTGCAGCGGTGGGCGCAGATTGCACTTTTGTAGATTTTATTTAATAATTTTGTTTTCCATAATGTGCTAGGTACAGCTTGAGTTGACTGTCCCGTTATTCTTCTATGCACTGATGGCCACTTGTGATGTAGATGCCCAATATACATGTGCACACCGCGAAGATGCCAGGCTCAGAGACGGGAAACGGAAGAAAGGACTGAAAAGGAGGGGGGAAGAGACGACATGTGCTAAACTGTACCCAGTAACTGGATAGTACTGGCAAACCGGGAGCTTTTGTGGCTTTTGTTGAACAGTTAGCAGGGGCGCTTGGGGCTTCTTGCGTTGCGACTAGCGAAACGGTGGAGATGGGCGTTGACTGAAGCGGGACGGCTTCCCGCGGAAACCCTGTCGTCAGGCTGTGCGGGCCTGTGGGCTCACTGGGTCTGGAGTAATATCACATTTCACGGGGTGTGTGGCATGGTTGGATGGGATGGTGTCGTGAGAGGAGACGGTGTGTGTGTGCGTGCGTGTGGGAGCTGAGGAGGATTTGTCGGGTAACCGGAGCAGAGAAGGCGCGTTTTGCAAAGGAGGGACGAATTGTGAGCTGTCAGAGGAGAGCAAGAAGAACCCCAGCACATCAAGTTGTTTTTCGTTGGCATGGTGTCTGCGAGTTGTTCGGTGACAGCTGGGAACAGTTTTTCGGCCAACAAAAGGAGCGTAGGCGCCGCGTGGACAGAACAAGACCCGCGTGAGTTTCGGCGACTGTTTGGTTTTCCATATGTCGACTCTATTTAGAGAAAGTCAAAAGTCAGTAAGAAAAAGAAACTTTGTTCCCGGGAACTCTTGTAGCATTGACTCAGCCAGCAGGTTGAAGCGCCTAACATCAAGCTATATAGCCGCTTTTACGCGAATGACGTCGATGGCAGTTTGCAACTTGGCCTCTTTTGCGAGAAGACGGTGACGGGAAGCGACACGTCAGCACTATTCTTATTTTGTAAAAATATATATTTTTATTATTTTTATTTCTTTTTCTTTTTCCCTTCTCTGTGCTCGCTTCTCTTTGGTGAGTGAGAAAAACCCCGCCGCGAGCCTTGTCGCCGCAGCTTTCCCTTTGGGGTTAAGCTACCTAGTGTTGGGCCAGGTACAAGCTAGTCCCAGCCTAAGCCGCGCAGGCAGGCAAGTCACTGCACGTTTTGCAGCGAGGCTTGCTGTTCTTGGCCCGTTAGCAGGGCCATTATTTGGGCATTTCGTAGTTAACTAGCGGCAGCTAATGAGGCAGCTAGCGGTGAATACTCCGTAGTTACTGGGTGCTGGTAGGGTAGGGTAGAGCTGGCAAAGCTGCAGTGGGCACTCACTTAACTAACTAGTTAACTAGTTACCACTTACCCAACCAGCTCGGCTGGTCCCCCACCAAAGCTGGCCCGCCGTCTGCTTCTCTTCTCTCACTCTCACTCTCACTCTCACTCTCTCTTTCTCTCAGCCGCCAGAGCTTGCGCAGCCTCGACTCCTCATCCTCCAACACCCTTCTCCTGCTGCGCGAGACCAGAGAGGACGTCTCATGTCCGGTGCGCGCCTCTTTCGACCCAATTCTCCCCGTCTCGAACAAGAGAGCCGCCTCGCACGCCCACGCCTGGCCACTGCGCACCGGGCCAACGTCGATACCCGTCCCGTTTGCGCGCTCCCGCCGCCGCCATGGCCTCGACTGTGACGGCCCAGGCGGCTGCGTCTGGCGCCCAGCAGCAAGACTCTCTCTGGGCCAGGTCCTGTGCTGCCGCCGCCTCGGCCTTCACCTATAATGAATTGGTCCTCCAGATCCTGCCGCTCGGCCTCGTCCTCTCCATGTCGCCTCTGTTTCTGCGCCACTACTCCCAGGCGCCCGTGTACTTGCGATGCAGCCCGTTTCCCAGGCTCAAGCTGGTACGCCGCCTCTCTCGCCCGAACCCCCAAAGCCGCCCTCGCTCGCTGACATGTTCTCCAGACAAGCGCCAACACATTGGTTTTCCTCGAGTTTGCCAACCTCATTTTCCGCCGCCTGCAGCTCGATCAGTATGCCGACACCATGGTCGCCGCCTCATTGATCGATCTCGTCGCCGCCCTCATCGTCAGCATCATACTCTACATCGAACATCGCCACAGCATTCGCGCCCCTGTGCTTCTTCGCTTCTATCTCCTCGTCGGCTGTCTCATTGCTGCTGCCAAGTTTCAAATCTTTTACCTTGAGCTCGGTCTGGTATCGGCCGGCGCCGTGGCTGCCGTCTCATGCGCCCTCCACTTCAACTTGCTGGTTCTCGAAATTTTCCCGAGGAAGTTATTGATGACGAATCAGAGCGTCCCTGTCACTATCGGGGACGGAGATCCTTCCCGGGAAGAAAAGAAGCAGCCCTACGTTTTGTTTCCGAACCCAATCATCTGCAGGGAGCTCCGAATCGCCATCAACAATGGCAATCTCCTTGCCATTGCCGACGAGTTTGGCTCCGATCGCCTCTATGAGAAGCTCAAGTCGTACTGGAAAAAGGAGCAGGATCCTGGTCTGGGGCTCAACGACACGGATCAGCGTCGCTTCGCCCAGCGGCCCGTCAACCCGGCAAACGAATGGAAGCCACCCACCGATAGCCTAGCCATGACCTGCGCCAGTATTTGGAAGGAAGATCTCAAGCGTATGCTGATACCCCGATTCATTTTTGCCACCTTTAGCTTCTCTCAGCCCTTTATTCTATGCGCGGTTATTGACGCTGTGCGACGAGACGACGTTTCAATGACGAGAAAAATAATACTGCTACTCATCACTATTGTGGTTTTTGTTGGCGCCACTATTTCCAAATCCGCTTACGCTCACATGAATTATCGCCTCCTCACACAGCTGCGCGGCGGCCTCATCACGCAATTGATCGACAAGAGTCACCAACTTACACCCAAGCAGGCCAGGATGGCAGCTACAACGAGCTTGATGAGCAGCGACATCGACGGCATTGCTATTGGCCTGCCTCGTGTTATTGAACTGCCCATCACCTTTCTTGAAACTTGCTTTGGTACATACTTTCTGTCGCTTTTTATCGGCAACTCGGCTTTTCTCATAGCTGTTCCTCTTCTCATTTCCAACTTCTTTTCTTGGATTTACGGCTACAAAACCACACCAGCAAAGGACGCCTGGAGCAAGAGCGCCGAGGCGAGGGTGTCGAAAACTACTTCAATCATGCACCAGCTTTCTACGCTCAAGGCCATTGGCCTTGGTCCTACCATTGCCGACTTTCTCCAGCGCCTGCGGCGAGACGAGATTGACTTGTCCAAGCAGTACCGTTCTCTTGAAACAGGTACGGTACCACTTGTCCAATTTGCAAACTTGATGACCCCAGTCATCGTGGTTGGCAGGGCACTTTCTAGCAAGGCGTTTAATGGCACAGTTCCCCCCGAGGTCGTTTTCCCTGCTCTGGCTCTCATTGCCTCGATCCAAGGCCCTCTCGGACGCCTCTTAGAGGCAAATTCTACCGTCAACGCCATGTTTAGCTGCTTCGGCCGAATTCAGGCCTTTCTGAGTATACCTGAGCCAGAGGATCATCGCGTTATTCCCAGCAAAGCACTTCCCAGGAGTTTCCGCAAAATTAGGGACCCCCATGAACGGTATATCCACCCGGTAGAGTATGTCGATGTCGACATTGCGCCTCTCGATCAGAAGGAGCCTGTTCTCTTCCGCCTTGATTTCGCTCTCCCCCAATCGACGATAACAGCCATTGTTGGCCCGCCAGGTACGGGCAAGACTACCCTCCTGCGCGGCATGTTTGGTGACGCATCACTCGTCGATGGCCTCATTTACACCCGAGACGAAGATATGAGTTTCTGCGGCCAGAATACATGGCTAAGAGATGCCTCCGTTCTTGAGAACATTGTCGGCCCCCTGCCCTACGATCCTGATTTCTTCCGAAGAGTTATCAACTGTTGCCTACTTCATCATGATCTGGTCTTTTTCCCTGGCGGGGCTGATTTTGTCGTCGGCGCTGGTGGCAAGTATCTCAGCAATGGACAGCGCTTGCGAATTGGAATCGCCAGGACAGTCTACGCCCGCTCTTCCGTTATGCTCTTCGATGATCCGTTTGCGGCCCTTGACCGAAAGACGGCAGTTTCCATTGTCTTCCACCTCTTCGGCGCAAACGGACTGTTGAAGGAGTTGGGAACCACAGTTGCAATGGCCACGACGTTGCGCGAGTCTCTTGATGTTGTGGACAGAGTCCTTCTTCTTGACGGCCGCGGCTACGCCTCGCTTCAGACACAGCCTTTCCAGACCGCTGAATTCGAGACAAACGTTTACAACGTTCTCAACTCTGCCATGGAAGGCCCCTCGGAGGAGATGGACGATGCTGAAAAGGAGGCAGTTCGTCGAGAACTCGATTTCAAGAAGCTACCGCCACCTGTACCAACTGAAGGCTCCCTCGCCAAAAAGGTCAGCGATATGCGCCTGCCTTCGCTCTATATTAAGCCGATTGGGTTCTTCTCCGTCGGACTTTATACCATTTTGGTTCTTGCTCTTTCTCTTGGAGAGCATGCCCCGAGTATCTGGACTCGGCTGTGGATTGACGTCTACTCGGAAACGCACGACTACTACCCGTGGTACGCCTCTGCTGCTGCATTAACGTGTCTGCTTGGCACACTTACATACTGGCTATTATTTGTGAAGCTTGCCCCTCGCGCAGCGCTCGACCTTCATCGAAAGCTCGTAGACACCATCACAGGATCAACACTGCCGTTTTTGTCTGTCGTCAATATGGGCGCCCTTCTGTCTCAATTCAGTCAGGACTCGAACCAGATTTCACGCCAATTGCCATTTTACTCGATGAGAACCGCACACACACTCTTCTCTATCGCCATCAAGACCTCCATCATCCTCTCCGCGTCATCTTACCTCGTTGCGATTCTTCCTCTTATTGGAGCGGCGTTTTACTACATTCAACGCTTTTATTTCCAAACGTCCCGCCAGCTACGTCACCTGGATGTACAAGCCAAGACGCCGCTGTATAGACAATTTGAAGAAGGACTTGAAGGTGTTACATTTTTGCGTGCTTTCGGCTGGCAAAAAGCCGAAATGCGCATCACTTTTGGTCTATTGAATACCTCCCAAAGGGTATTTTTCTACTTGTACTACCTCCAACAGTGGCTCGTCTTTGTACTTGGCCTCTTGACGAGTGGTATTGCAACTGTTCTTGTCACGGTTGCCCTATTCTTGCGTGGGAGCATGTCTGAGGCTGCCATAGGGCTGTCATTCCTGACGTTGACTCAATTCAGCT
Source organism: Lecanicillium sp. G3 (assembly GCA_037575805.1). Classification (NCBI taxonomy): domain Eukaryota; kingdom Fungi; phylum Ascomycota; class Sordariomycetes; order Hypocreales; family Cordycipitaceae; genus Lecanicillium; species Lecanicillium sp. G3. Next base: position 63,896 of record JAZHPD010000031.1, on the reverse strand, counting down.
GGACTTTGGAAAGAATGTTTGAAGTCGTAACGCTCATGGAAACATCCGCAGGTGCACTTCAAAGGCTACGGAGATTTATCATCGAGACTCCCCAGCTACTGCCGAGGAATGCGACTCCAGCGCCGCCGAACTGGCCTTCCAGGGGAGAGATCGAATTCGATGGGGTAACAGTACAATATGAGTACGTGAGCTCTTATCTGCCTTTTGAATGCACTTTACTAACTCATTCGCAGGCAAACGCCGGGAATACCCCCAGCTTTGCAACATTTTACACTTCTTGTTGAGCCTGGGCAAAAGGTGGGCTTCATTGGTCGCACCGGCAGGTAAGAATGACAGGACATTACAGTATTAGACCTCCCGCTGACAGGCGTACGCTACTAGTGGCAAGACAACGATCTTGATGGCACTTCTCGGCCTTGTTGAGTACACTGGAACCATCAAGATCGACGACGTTGATCTCTCAACTCTCTCAAGAGAGGAAATTCAATCTCGTCTCATTACCATTTCCCAAGATCAAATCAGGCTTGACGATACAGTTCGCAATAACCTTCTGCCGTTCAACATGAACGATGAAGGCATCGTCCCGAAGGACGCCGATGACGTCGAGTATCGGCGAGAGAGGGAAGCCGCCGCGGAGCGCGACAGCGAACTCGAACAGCTGCTCCGCCGCTTTGGGCTCTGGGCGCGCTTCTCTAAGAAGGGCCTCGACACCATGCTGACCAACGTGGCAATGTCTCCCGAAGACTTGCAGAGGCTGTGCATAGCGCGAGCCATTATCCGGCAGCGCCACACGGGCGGCAGCGTGGTGCTTGTGGACGAGCCGAGCATGTGCAGCGACAACTTTTGGCGCGACGGCGTCGTGCGAGACATGATGCGCCACGAGTTCCACGGCTGCACGGTGCTGGTGATTGCGCATGGCGAGGAGACAATCTGGAACGCGAGCATGGTCATGGAGGTGTCGCAGGGGCAGATTGTGCATGCGGCACGGAGGAGTCACGGTTAGACTCGTGCACTGTATAATTATTCACGAATTGAAATGTCATCGTTTGAAAGGCCCTTGCTTCCTGTAATATCCAACTGTGTTCGCGCTATTGACTTCTGAGCGTACGGGATTCGATTATGACTTGTATTTCTTCAATATACATCGCCGTTTTATTGTAACAAGATTATGTACATGCGAGGTTTGTGTTCCTCCTCATTCCCCCCCTTTTCGCCACTTGATGATAGTTTATAAGTACAGAGCAGTCAGTCTCATGCCGCCTTGCTTTTTGTCTCAAGCAAAATAAGTAAGAAAGTAACGCTTTTAATGCATTTGCCACCACTCCGCTCTCATGCCGCGCCTACTGGACATCGGCCCTCAAGTTGCGGTCGATCTTGAATTGGCACAGGGAATACTCGTTCATGCGGCGGCCGACCTTCATGATCTCGTCCCACTGCTGCTTGTAGCGCTGCTTGGCCCACGCCTGGAAGCCGGATTGCAGCTCCTGGCCGGGCAGGGCGTTGTATGCGATGGCAATTCTACAAAGGGAAAAAAAAATGTTAGCAAGTCATGTTTTCGAATTGGGTCGCATTGGGAGGAGCGGTTGTTTTACTCACGTCATCGGCTCTGGCTCTGTTCCGACCACGGAGGGCATCTTCATAATGAGCGCGCGCACCTCCTTCTCCGAGGCGCCGCCCGCGGCCACGGCGCCTATGTACGCGTTGTACACGCGCGCCGAGACCTCGAGGTCCATGCGCTCGATGCGGTCCCAGATCTCGCGCGCCGCCCGCGCGCCACCCGCTTTGCGCTCGAGCGTCCAGAAGACGGCCTCTAGCGTGGCGTACGAGGGGCCCTCGCGCGACTGCGTGATCTGCGCCCACAAGTCCAGCGCGACGAGGGGCTTGTCGCACGCGGCGAAGGCGAGCATCAGCCCCGTCTGCAGCCGCGTGCTCGCCTGCACCGTCGTGTCCATCTTGAGCATGTTGTGCACCATCTCGAGGCCCGGGAGGTCCGGGTAGCGCGCCAGCCCCTCGAGGCACGCGACGTACGTGTCCGGGCGCGGGTGCATCGACTTGCTGCGGTGCTGGCGCATGTGGCCGAAGACGTGGGTGGCCATGTCGGAGCGGCGGCGGTCGAAAAAGGCGCGCATGAGCTGCGTGCGCCGCTCGAAGCTCGTGTCCTCGAAGAACTGCTGCAGGAGCTGGTAGCCGGCCCAGGCGCGGGACGTGCTGGTTTTCGGGTCCAGGCAGAACTGGATAAAGGCCGACTGCACGACCTCACGCTCGGCCTCGCTGAAGAGGAAGGAGTTGATGGAGAGGATGTCCATGACGTCAAAGTGCTGGTCGTTTTCGAGGAAGCGCAGGCACAGGGCGGCAACGGTGGCGGGCTCGAGACGCAGGCCGAGTTCTTCAACGGCGTCGAGGACGGAGAGGATGAGGGGGAATGCGGGCGGCGTCTGGCGGGCGAGGGCGAGGAGGTACTGGTTCACGAGGCGACCGAATTGGGGATGCAGCTCAGGCTTGCCGTCGCTGCCCCAGGGCTCGGCGTAGCGAACCTGCTCGTAGGCGTGGTGCGCGCGGTCGAGGTCGCGCGCGTGGAGGCAGAGACGCAGCATCTGCATGTAGCTCTCGCCGTTGATCTTGATGCCGCGGGCGTCGGCGAGCCCAAGGACGTCCTGGCCGAGCGTGTAATCGCCGAGCTCGACGGCGGCGCCGAGTAGGCCGTTGATGGTGTGGACAGTGGGCTGGATGTCACCGCCGCGGTCGACCATGTGGTCCATCATGGTGGCGACCTCGGGCAGGCCCCTGCCCGTGAGGAGGATGGACTGCAGCAGCACGTCCCAGTAGCGCTTGCGCGGCGTCGACTCGCCGAGCTGCTGGAAGATGGGCGTCGCCCAGTTCAGCTGCTCGTTGCGGCGCGCAAACGACGCGATGGCGCGGTAGGTGTCTGCGTGGCACTGTGGTTGGGTGATGGGCTTGGCGAACCACTCCTTTGTTTCTTGGACGCGGTCCCGGCTGGCAAAGTATTGCACAATGACCGATTGCAGGTTGGCGTCGAGGGGTATGCCGTTAATTTCGGCGTGTTCGGCGAGTTCGAGGAGCTCAGCCTCCTTGCCTTCGCGAGCGAGAGCCCGCGCAACAGTCTCTAGTAGTTGATCGTCTTGTGCGAAGAAGACGGCGTACTCTGGCATGCACCACTTCTCGTAGAGCATGTCCTTCGCCTCGACACCACCGCCGTACAGCGACAGAGCCCGTACTAGATATGTCCACTGCAGCTCGACCGCACGCGGCTTCTGCGCAAAATCGCCGTCCATCCACGCCCTGTACAGCGCCTTGGCAAAGTCGACATGGTGCTGCGTCGTCTCAACGGGCTCTACCTCCAGGAGTACCTGGCGCGCCATGGCAAGGTCCGCCGCCGACAGGGGCTTGACGTTGCGGTCCTCCTGGAGGCGGATTCGCTGGTCGCAGAGGTACTCGAGCAGACGGCGGCACTGCAGGGCCTGCGTGCTATTGAGCGGCGCGCGCGACCGCAGCTTGGCCTGCATGAGGCGGCGCCAGGCCTCCATGAGCTCGCGCCGCGGGGGCGGCCGCAGGTCGTCCAGCATGCGGCTGCGCCATACCATGATTTGCATCCACCCGGGCTCGTACTGCGGCTGGCGGATCTCGCGCGGCGGCTTCTTGAAGAGGGCGTTGAGAAAGGTGCGCTCGGAGCGGCGGCACACCGTCACGGGGCCGCCGCTGCGCGGTGATACGGTTCGATGCCGCGGCGAGGACGGGGATGTGGCGAGGAGGGAGCAGGACGGCGGTGCCCGGGCGCGATAGACCAGCAGGCGCCGGCCGTGGCGGGCGAGATTGGCCCTCATCGTCGTGAGCTGTGGGAGATTTTACGCGGTGGTCGAGGTGATTCTGCAGCGTGGTTTGCGCGTCAGCATTCATCTAGGTCGGCGAATTGGGTCGTTTGGATTTGATCTGCTCGTACTGTGGCATCGTAGGGAATCAATGGCAAGATCCGTGGTGGGTATAGGAAGACCAAGACCAAGCTGCAAATGTGCTGAAGCTGCCGGTCTTCTAGTAGGCATCACCAACATTTCTGGTGGAGCTACAGGGGCGCGCCGCGATTAGCCGCAGTTTCACCGGCGCAGATGGAATTCATGATCAATCCAATGCAACAGTTTTATAGAGACGGTTTTGCATGTCGCAAAAATATTCTGTGTTCGCTTTGGCTTATTAGTTAATATTCTATTAACCTGAACTCTCTGTGTTGTGGTTGCATGCTGAGAAATACAGCAATGCTCTCGCTTTGACTCTCGATACTACCAGGTGTTGTGAATATTGTTTGAAATTGAAAGCAATTATCTGCTCTTATCTATAATACATGGATATGCCAGGTTTAATAAACAAAGAAAATGGGTAGTTGGTTCCTCTTCTTATACACAGCTGCCGGCCACAGCTCTTCCTCCGCATCATGCATACTCCAACTTATCTACGCTCGACAGGGTAGAAGTCACCACGGATCATTTCCGGGTGGTCGTGGATGGTCGGGTACAAACCCATCCCCTGGATTCTGCGAATCATCTTGGCAACCTTGCGCTGGTTGACGGGTCGGAGGCCGGTGTCTCTGGAGTGCTTGATCTGGCCGGAGCTCGTGGTGAATTCCTGGATGAGAGAGAAGTTCTGGCAATTGTTAGCTTGAGTTTCGATCATTTCAAAAATTTGCGACAGATGTTGTCCGGCTCTTACCTTGTACATATCCAGCGGGCGAAGACCAAGGGCGTCGACAATGTCAGTCTGGGGCGGCTTGCGCGCGCGCCACTTGTCCATCTCGCGAGGGCTGAGATCGTGCGGCGAGTAGACGTCACCGACCTTCCAGCGGCGCGGCATCTGTCTGAGGTAGTCCTGGGACATCTTGCGGGCCTTGAGGTAGTCGATCTTGTCCTGCGAGGCCCGGAGCTTCTCGGCCGCGCGGTCCTTGTAGGCCTGGCCCATCCGCCTCATCGCGTCGCCGCCCGCGTTTCGGTCGTAGGGCACCGCGCGGTCGCGGTTGATGGACTGCAGCCGGCTCGTCGACGAGGGCGCGGGCGCGCGGCCGGGCGGAGGGGGAGGCCGGGCAGTAGCATCGCGCGGCGGCTGGGCGACGGCAGTGGTGGAGGAGAACGGGCGGAGGAAGGAGAGGAGAGAGTTCGAGGGTGCGCGTACGGCGCTGGCCGCTGAAGAGAGTCGGAGGGGCATGATTGATGCCTTCGCTCGCGATGTGGTCGAGGTTGGGAACGAGGAAGTGAGGACCGAAGACGTGACGCTCTGGCGATGAATCGCTACGGGAGGTTTTTCGACTGGAAATTCTGTTGGCCAACCAGAAGAGAGAATGAGCCCCACTACCACTTACACCTGAGCATGTGCGACAGCAAAGCCCAATTCCAGGAACAAAGTACTATTTTAGTTTATATTTGAGATGATATTCGAATAATTGGCTCACTTTTCTATTCTGTGTCACATTTTTATCTCGATCCTAATTCTGTTGGAGCTGGTGTCAGCACATCGGCGAGTCGGCGAGCGCTGCTGCTCGGTCTAATCGGCGAAGCTCCACAATATTTTTTTCAGCACTTTCTCTTCAAGATTTCGACGCCGCAACTTGCAGTTTTCTCAGACAACCCACCAGATACCAACGTACAAACCTTCAATATGGTGCGCAAACTCAAGCATCACGAGCAAAAACTCCTGCGAAAGACCGACTTTATCACCTACAAGTCGGACAACGGCCACCGTGACAAGACTGTTATCCGCCGCTACAATATTCAAAAGCCAGAGGACTATGCCAAATACAACCGTATCTGCGGTGTACGTATACCCAACTCCCTGATTTAGCATCTGGAATGCACACACACCTGCGATTTTTTGTACTTTGCTAACAATAACCTAAACAGTCCCTCCGTCAACTCGCGCACCGCCTCTCTCTCCTCCCGCCCGACAACGCCGTCCGCCGCAAGCACGAAGAACTGCTCCTCAACAAGCTGTACGACATGGGCATCCTGTCGTCAGCGTCGAAGCTGTCGGCAGTGGAGCACGGTGCGACAGTCAGCGCCTTTGCGCGCCGGCGCCTGCCGGTCGTCATGACGAGACTGCGCATGGCGGAGACGGTGCAGGCGGCGACCAAGATGGTCGAGCAGGGCCACGTCCGCGTGGGCGTGGAGACGGTAACGGACCCAGCGTACCTGGTCACGCGGTCGACCGAGGACTTTGTGACGTGGTCGGTGGGCAGCAAGATCAAGCGCAACATCATGAAGTACCGCGACCAGTTGGACGACTTTGAGCTGCTGTGAGGGGTTGCAGAGTCGTGGACATAAAAGAACTATGGTAAATGGAGTGAAGAGCTTCCAATTTCTGTATGTATCAGGCTTGGGTATTTGCAAGGCGTTGTGGTGTCATTCGTGAATTTATGCAAGGAACAGATGATTTGTTTTCAACATCGAGACTATTTACATGGGAGAGATGTACAGCTGATGGTGATCATACTACCTGGGTTCTATGTTATGCTAGTCGGCATAATCGTCACCGTTTAGTCTCTTATTGCTGACAGTATGTTCGACACCAAATTTACTAGTTGATATTCCTCAATAGGCAACCCATAGATCGATTGGGGCTTCGACGAGACGGCCACTTAGCGGCCTGCTTCCGTTTCTCATCTCACAACTGCTAAACTATCTATAAGAGCTAATCTAAAACTGTACAATGTTGCAAAGTGCGGTTTACCCCCATCGTGCTCCGGAGACTGCGAGTCCTCCAGCGACTAGTAATACAGACAGCACAGGTGGCACACCGCTCATGGCACCGCTGACTTCTGGGTTATACGTCTCTCCGCCGCAAGTGTAACCAGCCTTCGGGAAGAGAACTCTGGCCTGCTCAGCGCGATTTAAGAGCTTCTGACACACCTCAGTGGCGTTTCCAGATGGCGCAATGTCAAGGCGGTCCATGACTCGGGTTACTGCATCCGACCTGTACTTCTGTTAGTCAGATTATGGTGCAATTACGTTTTGCTGCTTACCATGGGTTCATCCAATCTGGCGTGATGGGTGAGTTTTGAATGCTCAGGGTAGACGTGTTGAAACCCCAATGCCACCCACTCAACTGAGGATAGCCGACCCGCTCTTCTCCGAATGTAAGCTGCGGGTTGTTTGTAAATTCAATGCTTTTCCATTGCAAATCCGTCATGTTAATAGGCATAACAAAGCTACTCAAGGCAGTGTTGTTGGCGATAATCAGTGACTGTGGCTTGGTGACTGTCCAGAGATTGATGCGAGTCATGGCGCTGTTAGCAAATTCAACATGCTTGATATTGATCGAGCGAACTTGACGGGAACTGATGTAGAATGCGCCTCCGAACCCCGTAATGGTGAGGTTGTCAATGCTGGCGACAGGAGATGTGAAAGGCTGGCTCGGCGTTGGCCCAGTAGGCTTAAATTCTGTCGTCAATTGCGCTGTCTGGTTTGGGCGACCATGTGCTTCCAAGAGGCCGATTTCATCAGCATTGTTGAACTCAAAGAGGGGAATATTGGGCAGATCCTTTGCGATGAGTCTTTCCAGTCGCCTGGGCGACTCGCTGAAATGATGGATGCGAACCTTGATTCTCGGCCATTCATAAATTCCAAGATCAACCAATTCCACGGTGGATTCTTTCGCAGTAACATTGTTGAGTTGCGCCATGGTCAAGTTTACTAGTTGGCGGTTGTGACGAACAAAAAGACTCTCAACCATTTCCAGGCTGCTGAGGTTCATACGCTCGAGATGAGGAAGATATTCCACGTTAAGGGTCCCGTTCACGGCTTTGAGGTTATGGAAGTCAATGTTCTTCATCCCGACAAGTGAGCGAAGCGCAAAGCTGCCGGTAACCTGCGTCAGAGTGCTACTGGACAGGCCCTCCAAGCTGTCGCATTCTGCCCAAGCTCCTAGCTCGCCGTCGAGAAGGGACTGAGTATTGTCGAGGTCATTGGCGCGGTCGAAGCATTTCTCGTTAGAAAGGCTCCCCCGGATCTTTTGAACACCATTGAGGTCGATAACCCCCGTCGCAGCGGCAGCGATTAATACATCACCTGTCAAGGTCGGGCAGTTGCTGAGGGCAATGGCATCCGCTTGACTGGTGAGGCGGAAACGGGTTTGTTTGCAATTGTCGCCATTAACCAAGCCTGTTCAAATATCAGTGATTATATATGGGGCTATGGGCGATGCCCGGCCGGTAATCTTCTGCATGCGTACCTGAAAGGAGGATAAAAATTACTACCAGCAGAACAGCCATTCTTTCCCACATCTGCGAACGGTTAATGTTTTCGCATTCTTTAGGGGAGCCAGTAGTAAAGCAAGAGGGAGGGGGAAACGGTGGATTCCACCTGGGACAGTTGCTTTCATATTCATGCCCAATGCCGTTGGCCTATTCGACCGTGGCCCGGCGCAAGTCCCAATCAACCATCAATTAATTTGCTGCAGCCAAGCCTAAGCGCGTCAAAGGAGAACTCTCGCGCCAAGACATCGCGAACCCTGTCAGTGGTCACGGGAAAGAAACAGACGATAAGACCCTTGCAGCCTGTGACATTGTCGAACACCCACGTGCGCCGTCGATTGCACGCACAAGTAATAAATATTTTTTGAGCTTTATTAAATCACCTTCTGCGGAGTACCGTCAATATAACTATCCCTAAATAGGTTCCGGCCGAGCTGCTTTTTTCCCTGGTTTCCGATACATGACAGGGTTAAGCGCCCAGGTTGTGCCATGTTCCGATAAAATACGCGATAGTTACGGGGCATAGTACAGCTTTGAGGTGTAATATCTAGATCTGAATAGCAGACATTTTATCATAGAGTGTCGGCTGACAATAAACAGCTAATCGAAAAGAGAGTTGAGGTAGCCAAATCTCTGTGGAAAAGAGTGTGTCATTTTTGCGGCCTTGACAGTTGGAGGGAGCCCTTTTCTCGGGTGCTAGGTATATTGCTGCAGATTGATAATAAATTGATTCTGCAGAGTACAGAAATAATTGAAAGAATACCACGTGGGCTATTTTTTCAATGTGTCTGGCCGCTTTGACAAGGTAGCTCCTAAACGCATACTTATCTGTATTGCGCACGCTACAAACTATGCAGGATCAAGGATGTAGAGATAGTACGAGGAACAGTCTTTGTATTTCAATGTGGCTGGCACAATGTCCACGTATGACGCATATTGTCTATGGAGCTTTGGCGGATAGAGGCTCTTCTAATTAGTATATAATGTAGGTTGAAATCACTCACGATGTGTTTGGTTTCACTCACCAATTCATCGCTCTCATTTATTCATCAACTTGCTAATCATGGTTTGGTCTAAGATCAAACCTTGGTCCGCCATCCTGTTACTCCTTACAGTTTTCGATCTTGTCCAAGCAGTCAAATGGACACCTGCAATTACGCACCACGAAGAAGCTATTGGGAAAAAGCTATGTCCGGCATCGTGCTCCGAAACCGGTTCGAGCCCCAGGAAATGGACTAGGTTTCATAGCATGGATGACCTCATCCTTTGTGAAGACCAAGTCAAGCTACTCGAACTTTCCCTCTATTCTGAGAGCCTCCTACCTGAGTATAAAAACTCTTTCAAAGCTTGCTCAATTTCTGAGCGTGAGAAGAATGTGTCCAACATCGTTGACAGGGACGTCTCTTCCCTGAAGAGTGGTCCTTTGGCCTTCCGTCTTTCAGGCCAGCCTGATGAATCCGCCAATTCTGAAGAGGCATTGGCAGCTATCAAAGCACTTGCGTCAGCCCTGGGTCAAGACCAAGATATCGGTACCAGCTCCGACAACTCAACCATTCTCTCCGCTCAGGCTGGTAGCACCGTCGCAGCCGTCTACCTGGGAGCTCGCCTTGATAGACACAGCACTGCATTCGAGATACTTGGTAAAGTAGAGGATTATATAAAAATCTCTGGAGCAGTCAAGACCCTTATTGGCCAATCCTGCGAGACCGATATCCCGGCAGATTATTTCGCCGGTGTGATAGTCAATTCCTCAGGGCGCTCCGCGCTTGAGAGCGTGCGCATGAACCTTAAGTCATGGGGCGAGGGGCACTGCGTTCTGCATACTATGGACTTTAGCAAGCTTGTCGCCTCCGAGCAAATACCGGAGCAAACGTCGTCCGTTTGGGTTACTGAAGACAACTACAAGATTCTCGACAAAATCATGAAATGGAAGGGCAACTTGAACACTACGACTAAAGCCGGCTCCAGAACATCCGAACACCGGAGATACATGCGAGTTGATCCCAGAGCACCGAGGCCGCCGCCCGGACCGGATTGTCGGACCATTCGCGTTCAGCCAGGCGACTCGTGCGGTGCGCTGGCTGCCAAGTGCGACATCACACCTGCCGAGTTCACCACTTACAACTCTTACGACGAGAATCTCTGTTCCACCCTCAAGCCCGGCCAGCCTGTCTGTTGTTCGTCAGGGCCTTTGCCTGACATCCGACCCAAACCTGACGGAGACATGTGCGCCACCCATGCTGTTGAACCCGGTGAGAGTTGCTCTTCCATTGCTGCGGCCAATGGTCTCACCGTAAAGGAGATTGAAAATTTCAACAACAACAAAATCTGGGGCTTCCACGGCTGCAAAAATCTCTTCGCCGACATGGTTCTTTGCCTCAGCTACGGTAATCCGCCTCTGCCTGCTACTGTGGATGGCGTTGTCTGCGGTCCCCAGAAAGCCAATGGCGAGCCCATTCAAGGCGACATCACGGTCGAAAACATGGCTAAAATGAATCCTTGTCCTCTGAATGCCTGCTGCAACTTCTGGGGATACTGCGGCACTCTGGAAGATTTCTGCACAGTGACTGGCGACAAACCTGGCACGGTCAAGCCGGGTACCAACGGCTGCATCTCGAATTGCGGAACCAAAATTGTCAACAATGATTCACCTCCGTCCCAGTTCAAAAAGATCGCCTATTTCGAGGCTTGGAACCACAAGCGCGAGTGCCTCCACATGGACGTCGACAGCATCGACATAAAACGCTTCACTCACATCCACTTCTCATTCATTGATATCTCACCGACGTTCGAAATTTACGTCAATGACGATCTCAATGAGCAGTTTGCCAAGTTCAAGGCCATGTCAGGCATCAAGAGAATAATCGCCTTCGGCGGTTGGGCCGCATCCACGCATCCAAGCACGTACTGGATCTTTCGTGAGGGTGTCAAGGCTGCCAACCGCGCCACACTGGCCAAAAACATTGTTGCATTCGTTGAAGAACACGGTCTTGACGGTGTGGACATGGACTGGGAGTATCCGGCCGCCCCTGATCTTCCCGATATTCCTGCTGGTGACGCTGTCAATGGTCCAGACTATTTCTACTTCCTGATCCGCTTGAAGCATTATCTCCAGAGGGGCAAGTCTCTCTCCATTGCTGCACCCGCTTCCTATTGGTATCTTAAGGGCTTTCCTATCAAGAAGATTTCTTCCATTGTTGACTACATTGTCTACATGACCTATGATCTCCACGGTCAGTGGGACGCGGGGAACCCCTGGTTAACCCTGGTTGCGAGTCTGGCAACTGCCTGCGCTCGCACATCAATATGACAGAGACTATGAACGCATTAGTGATGATCACCAAGGCTGGTGTTCCGTCCAACAAGATCATCGTTGGTGTGTCTAGCTATGGACGTTCATTCCGCATGGCTGATTCGAAATGCATTGACATCCACTGTAAATTCACTGGCGATGCCAAAAACTCGAACGCGGAGAAGGGTTGGTGCACTGACACAGCTGGCTACATCTCAGATGCCGAAATCTCTTCCATTAGGACGGGTAAAAAGCACAAAAATGTGCGCCATCTGACTGATGAGAGCTCCGAATCGCAGATTCTCATATGGGAAGACAACTGGGTTGCCTACATGGACAGTGACAACAAAAACAACCGCGAGTCCAAGTATCGTGACCTTAATTTCGGCGGCACAACAGACTGGGCTGTGGATTTGGAACGCTTCTCACCCTTTGACACAGGGCCGGGAATCTTCAAAGAGGAGCCTAAGGACAAGCAACCATTGATGTGCCACATTTCAAATTGGACCGATGCAACTCGCCAGTACATGGCTAATGAGCTTTCCAATTTCCTGTATCAAAAGCTGAGCTCCAATGGTACGGATAACTGGACGGATGATCGATGGTACGAGGGCAAAGGCACTGGCAACGGCGTGGGTGGTGTCCCGGCTGGCTCCGGCTGCGGAGACCTTGCTGGAGGAAGATGCCATTGGTCAGAACCGTGCGAAGAAGGTTACGCGAAGAACTACTGGACCATGTCGAAGGCCGAAAACTTCCTAAGTATGGTTCGGGTGATCAAGGAAGCGACATCCTTTTCGTGGATGGAAGGCACTTTCTACACCTCGACGATAAAAAAAGCCTTGCCGATGAATGGATGGGAGCCAGAAGACCCCAGCACGCTCATCTCCATGCTTTCGAACTTTGGCAATAGTTTTGCTGTTCTCGGCGCTGCGCTGGGTAACACGAACCCCATTACTGGCGCTGTGCTTGGCGTCACCAGCGCCATCCTGAGTCTGACCAAAGATAATGTTGCTAACAATGATCAGGAGTTCCAAGAAGTTGAGAAGGCTTTGAATCAGATATGGAGGTCGTACTACGATGCACTGGAGCAGATTCCGCAAGCGCTATTTGTCAAGGGCGACATCTTGGAGTGGCCCTTGGGCGCCTTTCAAGACGGCACTCAATACCCAGTCACCAAGGGGCGCAAAGATTCCGAAGAGAAAAAGAACCGCATTGTCAACTTTTTCCACGACCGACACTGGCAATACATGACCGAGTCCCAGCAAGAGTGGAACAAGGCCATCAGCCGTGTCTTCACGAACTTCATAACAAACATCGCGCTTGCTGAAGGCAACTACTACGTCATCAAAGGAGGATACTTTGAGGATGAGTGTGAGAAACAGAGAAGTGGCCGCTGGATTAATGGATATTGTTATACTTTGGAGCATCAAAATGGAGGCTGGGATGGATGGTCACGAGATAACTGGCGTGGTCAGTACTCTATACCGATCAACGATGAAAAGTTGAAATTCTTGAATGATAAGAAAAAAGGCAACATCGACTGGAAGCAGCTCTACGAGAATGCAGAAGACTGCCAGACCCACCATAACGACTACTTTGGACAAGCTACAATGATGGACTTGGATGCCGTTATCAAGCCCAGCGACCGCTATGCCCGCTGTACCTTCAATCTGCCTGTCTTTTCAGTCCCGACCATGAAGGCGGATTATCGTGGCCTAGATGCAGCGGATTGTAGTCCCTGCTGGAATCGTCTGGGAACGGATCCAAGTGGTCCGCGTAAAGCTGGTGATAACTGGTTGCCTGAGAAGATCGAAAAGTGGTTTGACTATGCGCACTACTGCAGCACGTGGGATCCCGTTCCCATGCGGGCCAACTATACGGACTACAGAATCGGCGATGGGATGAACAGCACGGAGTCGCTGGCCGCGCAGGGTGGCGACGTGGAGCGACTGTAAATGGCCTGAGATGCGATAGCTTTTGTATCTCACTTATAGGCGTAGGTTGAGAAGCATCTTTAGGCCTAAGTAAAGACTAGAAAATTAAATGATTTTAGCTCGCGCATCGTCTTATCCATCTCTATGTCGTCTTTAAAAGAGTTGTTCGGGACCTCTTCTAAGTGTTTGGCACCTTGTTTAATGGCCGTATATCGCGTTCTTCCTACTTTGTGCTTTGCGTTTTTTCTATTTCTTTGCTATATAATATAATAGCTTCGAGTTCACTAGGTATAAGCATTTCTTTACCATATGGCATCCTTACGCGGATTAACGTGGCGAGCTTATACAGCCAGCTTTTCCACTAGGACACCAGTCTGTCGTAGATCCACCACTTGATCTTCTTTTATAATACTCTTATTATTTCTAAAATAAACATTATAAATATTATATTATGATAAATATTATCTTTATTTTTTTTTAAAAAAAATATTTCTAATTGTAACTATAGTTAACTAACTAATTAACTAACTAGTTAGTTATATTATTATATAGAAAGTTGTTGGTATTAATAGCTCCGCCAGTCCCCACCCCTGGCCGGTCCGTCCGCCGCCACGAGTCTTCCCAAAGCGTCGGCCTCTCGTTTATCCTGTACCTGTGCCTGTCCGTTGCGGCGCGCCTTCTTTCGGATAGGCACACATCGATCCCTCAGTCACTGGTATAAAACACACGCCTTCTTCCCTCTTACATCCTCTCGTCGGGCTCCGGATAACACTTCTCTGACGCAACGCCACCTTCACCCATTGCTATCCAGCAAGAATTAACAAGAGGCTGTACTAGATGGTCATTGAAACGGTGGACCCAGTGGAGTTATGAAATGCTCTCTTGCAAGACTGATGGTCATCCCTCAACTATCATGGACCAGTCCCCAGTATGAAGCTGAACCTCGCCTGTGCTAGCCCCTGAATCGAATCCGTATTGTGGCTCAATTATAGGCCTAGCAAACTGGGATGATTGACACTTTGCACACTTTAGCACGAACGAGCTGGTCCATAGTACAGCCGCAGGTTAGGAACATTTTCACCTGCAGATCATATAAATATCAATGGCTTATTGCAATGGCCCGCTTCGCCAAACTCGATAGCACCGACCTGGTTGAGGCCTCATGCTCAACGGTAGGGTAGAGAAGACCGTTACTTTCCCCATGCCTAACTTACTTCATCCCCACGCCAGGCTGAAATGGCTGTTCACGGCTTTTTCACAGCCGCCAGCAGAAAATCTGCGCAACTTGCACCGAATGCTCGGTCGGGAAAAAACGTTGCAAATGGCGAAATCTTTACACTTCTTTGAAACTGCGCTTCGAGAGCTTCTGTCTCTGATTCTGGAATGCTGCATCTCTGACAGAGACGTTCGGGCGCTCGCCGCCACATGCCAGCACCTTTACAGTGCGTGGTTATCGCATCCAGGGAGGTATCGACTTGCCTGGGCCCGAGATATCCCATGTTTTGAGGAGGCTCTCATCGCAGTATGTTGACACGGATTTTTAATATTATCAATGACAATGCAAAATGTCTCATTGAATCCTTTGAACCAGAGCCGCATGGCCCAAATAGTTGCTGCGGGCGGCAAATCAGCGCGAGCGTTGAACCCGAGCGACTACTCCAGTCTAGTCATGGAGCCCAGCTTGCCAGACATACGTGCTGTTTTTGCACTGCACCAGCTGGTCGCCTTTCTGGCGATAAACTTTTGTCTTCAAGGTGTGGTTTCCCCCAGCGATCGGTCCCGGGACGAGACACCATTACCCGAGACTTCAGACCGGCTACAGGGTGGTCCAGGAGGGTTCACAAGGCTATATATAGAACCTTCATCATCGGCGCAGCGTTGGCAGGCATATACACTGAGCCTTATTCGTCAAGCTAGCTTGCACAGAGATGCAGAGATCCAGCTCCTTGGCCCCCCCCCGCCGGACGCTCTCCGATTTGCAGATGCGCTTCTTGAGACGCTTTGCTGTGTACAACCTGCAGTCGACCGAGAGGCAGGAGGACGAGGCGTTTGACTCAACGTCCAAGTGGCTGGCGGAGAGCATCTTGGCAGACAGCGAGGCGGCAAAGGACATGGCCGAGCGCTTCGACATGGGCTAGGGTCGCTGTGCGCACTGCGCCCTAGCAGACGACTGCCCGGCCGTGCTGCAAGGACTGGTTGGGCGCCATTCAGCCCATCTCATCATATGGGACGCCATCCAGATGCTGTGGGCTCACCTGCACATTGAGTCTTCGGTAGATCACGGGCCGCCGCCGCAGCACTGTCTGGGGCTCGAAGATGCCTTGCGATTCCATGGCAACAGTAAAACTGCCGCGCGCGTCGTGCTGTTCGGGTGCTTCAACGCCGAAGACATTGTTGTGCCGTTAAAGATGCCCGCGGCCAAGCAACTCGTCCCAGCTTACCCAGCGTCGCGACCCGACAAGGGACCGCGACACGCTGCAACCGCAACCGCCTCGTCAGGCCAAGCATACTGTCCTTTTCTATCCTACTCGATCCAAGTCTTTTGCCGGTCAGGGGCGCCAAATACGACTGAACCCTACGTGGAAGAGCTCCCACCTCTCATTCTTAAATTTTTTAGCTATTTTCTACGCCGCAATGTAGGTTTGCAGTTCCGCGCTGGAATGTTCGACTCGGACAAGCCGAATCTGGTGCAGAAATTCTACGAGGCAGTAGCCATCTTCTCTCATGATGATGTCGAGGGGCGCTCAATCTGCGATGTAGATGCAGGCGACGAGCCTTCCATGGCTTCCGGTGATGTCTTGAACGGTATTGAGATTCTCGAGCCAGCCGCGCCGCCATTGGCAGAGGATCTGAAGTATGTTGAGCTGCAGGACTGTGGTGTTTATCCGTATTGGTAATCTCGCGCGAGGCGTGCCGAAAGGCTCACTCGGTAGTTAATACATCCGTCGCAGATCCGCCGCCCAATATTATTTGTCCATATGCCTGTAATTAATGAGAAGAAAAATACAGATATGGCTCCGTATAAAATACTGCTTTTTTCCGTGATTTTTAAACGAAATTATTAATCATACACGGTGCCGTGTATGTAATCGCCGGTGTTAGTTCCGCCATACCAATACCCGCCACTGGCCCGTCCGCCGCCACGAGGTCCGACACTCCCAAAGCAAAGCGTCGGGCCCTCGTTTATCCTGTGCCTGTCCGTTGCGGCGCGCCCTCTTTCCGATAGGCACACACCCAGCCCCAAAGTGGCTGATATAAAAGGCACGCCTTTTTCCTCCTTACATCCTCTCTTGGGCTCCCACACCTTTTTTGAATCCTTGGTTTTGCACGATCTACTGCCTTGATCGGCTGCACCTTGGCTCCTCGCCCTCGTCATTGATTGGCATGTAAGTGGCGTACTAAGGGCGTACCCCTCAGCAGCGTGTTAGCATTGGTGAAGACGAAGGAGTCACAGCGTCTGGCACTTTCCGGATCCCCTCTCCCCGCATCACCCAAGTTCAATTTTTAAAAGACATTTTCGCCGTTATTCACCATGGCTTCCACGATCAGCGCCGTCTTTGACTTCGTCATGCACTTTGTCGGGCCCTGGATGTTCATGGGCATGGCGCTCGCGCACATCCCCCACGCTATCATCGCCATCGTCTCGTCCGGCCAGCTCTGGAAGCTCTTCTCCCCGTCGGAATTCCTCGCCGTCATGTTCGGCAAGTTCTGGGCCACCGTCGGCCCGAGCATCAAGGAGGACTTCAAGCCCCGGGTCGTGCCCATGCTTCAGGGCCGCGTCCGCGACGGCCGCGTCGTTGACGAGCAGGTCTACGAGCCCGTCTCCGGCGTTGTCATGGAGGTCGGCGCCGGCAGCGGCATGTGGACCGACGTGCTCGCCTCCATCGCCGGCGTCGAGTCCCCGCACTCGGCCGCGGGCGCCGAGGTCGGCGCCGTCGCGAATCTGCGCAAGCGCAAGGACGGCGCGGCCGGCGCCGGCATCACCAAGATTTACGGTGTCGAGCCCAACGAGATCTCGGCTGCGTCGCTGCGCAAGCGGGTCGATGAGTGCGGCCTCGGCGGCATCTACGAGGTTGTGCCCGTCGGCATCGAGCAGGTCACGGACCCTAACGCCTGGAGCGGCGAAATCCCTGAGGGCAGTCTCGACTGTATCGTCAGTGTCTGCTGCCTTTGCAGCATCCCGGAGCCTGAGAAGAATATCCGCTACCTGTACCGGCTCCTCAAGCCCGGCGGTCGCTGGTACATCCATGAGCATGTCCGGGCTACCCGCGGTGGCATCCTGATGCGTGCCTATCAGTGTAAGTGCTTGGTTAAATCATTCACCTCTTGTATAGAACTTGTCGCTAACATTAACAGGGTACGTCGGCCTGTTTCACGGAATGGTCATGGGTGGCTGCCAAATATGCCGCCCTACGCTGCAGAGCATCCTCGCTGCTGGGTCCTTTTCCGAGATTAACGTCGCCCAGCCTGTTGAGGAGACGGCTTACGAGGTCGTTCCCTGGATCATGGGAATGCTCAAGAAATCTGCATAAAATCTAAGCGGCAATGGATTATGAGAATAAGCTGTGGCAATAAGAGGCATGGTGAAAAGTAAAAGCAAGGCGTCTGGGGAGAGCGTAGTTGTGATGTACAGAAGTTCGTTATTGTCAATGATATTCATGTTTATTTATACGAAAACAATTCATACGCCAATTATACATATGCGGGATATTCAAAACGTACCAGCCGCCCCAAGTACTCCATGAAATTCACAGAATCCAATATTAGCCTCGTAGAAAGCCCCTCGTTTTATTGCGCCCCAGCTCAGAGCTGACTGCGTCCAGGCAAACCGCCTCCAACGCACACTCGACATTGCTCTTGCCCCGGATGCTTCGCTGAATGCGCAGCCTCCACTGCCCGCGCTTCACCGTCCAGCTTTCGCCCTCTGCCGGAGCACCCGACGAGGCCGCTTCCGTGCGCCGTCGCTTGCGAGGATTGGCTCCAGCAGCATCCGCCGTCTCGTCCTGCGACGGGGTAAATGTGTAGTCCTCACCATCGAGCATCACCGCAGAATCGGGTCCAATTTTTACAATGACGAGCTCCTCGCTCAGCGGCGTGTTGCCAGGCACTGACGGCACTGAGCGCGCCCCGCCGGCCGCCATGAGTAGGCCGAGAGGCTGTGTGGTCGGCGGCAGGCTGAGCTTGGTCGAGATGACCTCGAACAGCTTTGCCACCCGAGTGCAAGTATTGTCGAAGAACTCGGCCCGCGGTCCCTCGGCGGTAAAGTGCAGCCGCGTCGCCTCTCCACCAATCTCGAGAACGAGCTCGGCCGGCTTGTCGTCGACGTATGGCCGCGCATAGTTTACCCAGCCGGCGAGGGCGTCGTCATCGTCCGCGCCGCCGTCCACTGCGTCTGGCCGGTCATGCACGACGCTGATACCGCTCTTCTGTACATTTTCCAGCCGCAGCGCGATTTCGTTGCGCTGCCTGAGCGAGTTGAAGCTGATGGAGTGCGGGATCAGCTTCTGCTCCAGGCCCTTGAAGTGAAAGTACCGTGCGTCGCGGAGGAGCTCATCTCGGTGCGTTTCGTCGCGAATATTGACCGGATATCCCTGCAGGAGGCGCAGCAGCTCCGCAAAGGTATCTGCGCTGCGGTTGGGCACGGACGGTGGCATGATGGAAGGTGGCCGAATCAGGCCCTCGCGGTCTAGGCCGGGGTATACCTCGTCCGGTCTTGAAAACAAGAGACCGAATCCGAGTGAAAAATAATTCGGCGAATTCCCGGGATCTGCAAGGACATCGCGGGGGATCTGGAATTCGCGATGGCCAATGGAGATGAAGATGCTCTCTTCAGAGAGCTGCGACATCAGCTTGGGGACTAAGCATCATTAGCTAGGGTTCAATCGACAGTATCCGATACTTCATACGGTTGTAGAACTGCGCATCAGCAAACAGGCGGACAAAATGCGTGCCGTCGCGCGGCTGGATATGATAGCCCTGCAAGTGCAGTGCAATATCGCTAAATGTGACCGGATCGCGATCAATGTATAGCGTGCGGATACTCGACGAAATATCCTCTCCATTTTGTTGCGCCGTCCTGATCTGGCACAGGAAATATTGCGAAAAATACGAGGGCGCTATGCACAAACAACGCGTTAGCCATATCCCCTCTGTAGCCTGTAGCCCGGCGCAGCCGCCCGGCGCTTCGATTCTTACCATCGGAAGAGATGGATGCGCCAGAGAGCTTAAAGAGCTCGCCGCCTATCTGAATGGGAAAAACGCGCTCTCGGGGCAGGATATCGGGTATCTTGGCGACGTTGCGCTCATTCTGGCCGGCATCGCTCGATGCTGAGGTCGCTTGAGCGCCGTTGCCGGCCGACGCGGTTCGCGACGCCATAGATGTCATCGTCGCGGTGGCGTCAAGAAAGCGTCGTCGGTTTTGATAGACGCGATTCTCTGGCTGCGATTGATGTTGTTTTGAGTTGACAGCTTCCGACCGTTTGCTGTCACCCAGACGAGGGCGCAAGGCTGAAAAAGAAGCTTTGCGATTTCTGGAGGCTGGAAGAGCTGTCGCAATACAGTGAAGCAAGCTTGGGTGGGGCAACTCGACGTATGAGGCCGGCACAAAGCATCATGGCGGTGACGACAGAATATTGATGTTTATTTGGATATCATAAACTGTATTCTCTGTATAGTATTATCAATTCTGGTATATCTGAAAACGCCGCCAGCCAGATGCTGTGATGCTGCCTAATATGCATCACGTGGCGACGCTCCTATCGCATCCCACTTTACGCGCTGAGACGCGTCCACCAAGAATCTCGCCACTAACCAACAATAATGCAGCCCGTTCGTCATGGCCCCCATCGACGGCACGGCACCAGTCATTATACTAGACAGCGATGATTCTGGCCAGGAAGTGGAGGTGAAGCCAGAAATCGTACAAGACGAACCCGATAAAAAGCGCAAGGCCGAGCCGGAATTTTCGGAAAAGGTTGAGTGGACCGACGAGTCTGATACGGTGCCGGTAGCAAAGGCCAAAAAGCGACGAGCAAAGAGAAAGTCGGCACCCAAGAGACGAAGCACCGGAGCAGGCGGACCGTCTACCGACGCCGATGAGGTGGTGTTTGACGATGACTGGCAGCCAGAGCTTCCCGACTACCTGATTCAACGCCGGCAGCAATTCGATGCCGACAGGAAGAAGCACCATGAGTCGGCGCTCATGCTGCCGCCCGATTACGCCGGCGCCAATTTTGGAGGTGAAGATGGCATTGAAAATTTTGCCGAGCGTCCGGTTTTCCCTCCAAACAGTGGCATACGTCCTGTACGTGCGTACGAGGATATCGAGCTGCCACAGTCCGCAGGCTTGATTCCAGCATCAATCGCGCAATATCTGCGTGACTACCAGATCGATGGCGTCAAATTTCTACACCGGAAATTCGTTTACCAAGAGGGTGGCATCCTCGGCGATGACATGGGCCTCGGCAAAACTGTGCAAGTTGTCGCCTTTCTGACAGCTGCATTTGGCAAGACTGGCGACGAGCGTGACAAAAAGAGACTGCGTCAGATGAGATGGTACTCCGATCGCTGGTACCCTCGCATATTGATTATATGCCCTGGCTCACTGCTGGCCAACTGGAAGAATGAGCTGGATCGCTGGGGTTGGTGGCACGCCGACATTTTCCACGGGGCTAACAAGGACGACATCCTTGGGACGGCCAGGGCCGGCATGTCCGAGATTATGATCACCACATACGACACCTACAAAAACAGTCGCAGCGCTGTCAACATGGTGAAGTGGGATGCCGTCATTGCCGACGAGTGCCACAGACTAAAAAGCTACAACTCGGAAACGACCAAGGCCATGAACGAAGTCAATGCGCTGTGTCGCATAGGCCTCACTGGAACAGCTATCCAAAACAAGTACGAAGAACTGTGGACTCTTCTAGACTGGACGAATCCCGGAAATTTCGGTACCAAGGCGGAATGGAAGCAGACCATCAGCAAGCCTCTTGCCGTGGGTCAGTCCCACGAAGCAACATTAGCCCAGCTCAGTCTGGCGAGACAAACGGCCCAAAAGCTTGTCAACAACCTGCTACCTCGATACTTCTTACGACGAATGAAGACACTCATTGCAGACCAGCTACCTAAAAAGACGGACAGGGTTGTATTCTGTCCGCTAACGGATCTTCAGAAAACCGCTTATGACAACTTCCTCGAAAGCGACGATGTTTCCACGATACGTGACATATCAGAGATCTGTGAGCACGGAAAGAAACAAGGCTGGTGCTGTGGCAAGTTCATTTCAAATGGCAGGACCTGGCAGAGCGTCGTTTTCCCCAGCATGATGTCCCTTCAAAAGCTTTCCAACCACATGACGCTCCTCGTGCCCTCCACGACCGACTTGGACAGCAAGCAGGATTCAGAGCTTAACACGCTCAAGATTTGCATGCCTGACAGGTGGGCAACACTATACGCACAGCGTGACCAGATCGGCAACCTCGTTAATCCCGAGTTTTGCGGGAAATGGAAAGTCATGAAGAAGCTGCTCAAATTTTGGCACAGCAATGGCGATAAAGTGCTCGTTTTCTCTCATAGCGTTCGCCTGTTGCGGATTCTGCAGCATTTATTTACAAACACTAGCTACACAGTGAGCTATCTGGACGGGAGCTTGAGTTATGAACAGCGGCAAGAAGTTGTCGACACGTTCAACTCTGACCCGACGCAGTTTGTGTTCCTTATTTCGACAAGAGCAGGTGGTGTTGGCCTCAACATTACATCTGCCAACAAAGTGGTCATTGTCGACCCTCATTGGAATCCTTCCTTCGATCTCCAGGCACAAGACAGAGCGTACCGAATTGGCCAGACCCGTGATGTAGAGGTATTCCGACTCATTTCGTTAGGTACGGTTGAAGAAATCGTGTACGCCCGACAAGTATACAAGCAGCAACAGGCCAACATTGGCTACACGGCATCATCAGAGCGACGATATTTCCGCGGTGTTCAGCAAGATGCGGACCGCAAGGGCGAAATTTTTGGTCTGTCCAACATATTCACGTTTCACAGCGACAGCGGCCTGCTCCGTGATATTGTGAACAAGACCAACATCGCTGAAGCCAAAGTCGGCGTGAACCTCGCAGAAGTCAATATGGAGCAGGCGGTCAAAGAAGAGGATGAGCTCTCGCATGTGAAAGCCGAACAGGGAGATGATGACAATGGCGTCGGGCAGCTAGCCGCGCTTCTCACGGCAGACAGCGATCAAAAACCGTCCAGAGACCGAAAGCCCGCACCGCGTAAGAGCGACGCAATCCAAGCGATCCTTGCCTCTGCTGGCGTCGAATATACCCACGACAATGCCGAAGTCGTTGGCACCTCCAAGATTGAGGAACAGCTCTCGCGCCGCGCGGCCATGGTCTCGTGGGACGGTGTCGAAGTAAACGGCCAGAGAGCTTTGTTTGGCGGTAGCCAGGATGATATGCAAAACCTGGACGCGCTGCATGTCAGATATAACCCGCCCGAAGAAGTGCGCCTGCGCCAGTTCTGCGAGATGGCGCGTGAGTTTGGGTTTGCCACGGCACAGGACTTTGCGCTGGTGGTTGAGGGGTGGACGCAGGAGGAGCGGCGCAATTGCCTGGATACGTTCTACAAAAGGCGTCAGGAGAAGCTTGCGCAGGAGGCGGAGCGGATCATGGATGCAGGAGACGGAGCCGCAGTCAAGAAACAGGAGTCGGATGACGGGACAGTCTTAAAGAGCGTCGAGGAAGATGTTAAGATGGAGACGCCTGTCAAGCAAGAATCTGTGAAAACCGAAATCAAAAGCGAGGTCAAGAGCGACGTCACGAGCGACGTCAAGAGAGAGGTCAAGAGCGAAGTCAAGAGCGATGTTAAACGGGAGGTCAAGGGCGAATTCAAAAACGAGCTGATAGATTCACCCAATGTAAAGGGCGAAAATGTTGCCAAGGCAGAATTACAAGACATCAAAATGGTGGATGTAAAGGCCGAGGGTGGCGGCAAGAGGGTGTCCATATTCTTGCTGGACGACGATGACGATGACGAGCTGTAGATATACCATGATACCCCCTGCATATGTACGTATGCAAATTTTTAACTTTCTAAAATTTATCATTCGTTTGCTTTCGTTAAAATGCCTATTAAATTACAAACCCACGTCCTTTTACCGACCCATCAGCTCCACGCCGTTCCGCACCACGCCCACCACCGCGCCCGTCTGCAGCACCTCGCTCCCGCCGCCGGCGACGCGGTGCTCAATCTCGGCCAGACCCTCGAGCCAGGTGATCATGACTTCGGGCTTGACGTCGAGCTTGGTGAGCTCGTCGGCCAGCGCGGTGATGACGTCGGCGAGGGCGAGACCCTGCAGGCGCTTGATGGAGTTGATGGTGTTGAGGCAGCTGGTGACGTCGGCGGTGCTGAGCAGCGTCGACATGATCTGCTTGATGGCCTCGGGGGCGGGGGCTGCTATGCAGGTGTATATCGTCTCGGTGGTGATGTTTTCGCGCTGGATCTCGCTGTCGGGGACCTTGGCGGCGCCGGGGGCGCGGAGGGGCGTGCCTGGAAATGCGTGTTAGCTTTGTCAAGACTTCCGGTGTAAGATGTATGCAGAGAGGGTTTGCAACGTACTTGACGCATGGCACGCTTGTAGGACATTTAGCGCGCGGCGCATGTCACCTTTGCTCAGCTTGACCAGGGCGTCCACCGCCTCGGCGCCAATCTGCACGCTCTCCTCGTCGACAATCTTCTCCACCAGCTGCCTGATATCCCCCTCCTTCAGCGGGCTAAACCGGAACCTCGTGCAGCGGCTCAGCAGCGCGGGGCTCAGCTTGTGCGCGTAATTCGCAATGATGCAGAACCGCGTGTTGGCCGTGTACTTTTCCATGATGCGGCGCAGCGCCATCTGCGCGGTATTCGTCATCGCGTCGGCCTCGTCGAGGATGATCAGCTTGAAGCCCGCCATGGAGGACGACGCCCCGCTCTTGGCGCCGCCCGCCATGCTGAAGATCTGCTTGGTGCTGGCAAAGGTCTTGATCTGCTCGCGGACGACGTCGATGCCGCGGTCGTCGGAGGCGTTGAGCTCGAGGACCATCTGGCGGACGTTGGCGGCGCCGTAGATGCGGCGCGCGAGGGCGAGGATGGTGGACGTCTTGCCGGTGCCGGGGGGCCCGTAGAGGAGCAGGTGCGGGAGGCGGTTAGCGTCGATGAACTTGTTGATGGTGGCGAGGATGTCCTGGTGGCCCTCCACGTCGTCGAGGGTCTCTGGTCTGTACTTTTCGATCCTGCGCGACGGGGGAGAGGACGACTGTCAGCATTGTTCGCAGTGCCGTGTTGGTTGCTGAAGAGCGTCGGGACTTGTACTTACCATGGCAAGCTGTCTTCGGCCTCGACGGGCAGGTTTGCTGTGCTTCGCTTGCCCTTGGAGGCATCGGCGGAGAAGACGACGTCCTTGTTCTGCGCGGGCGCCGAGTCGACGTCCATCTCATCCTCGAAATCCGACATGCCGGGCGGTTGTTTTCTGGTTCTGTGTCTTTTACCGTGATGAATACAATATTTTGCGTCGTAATTGGGCTCGTCGGGAAGCTCTTTGCCGACAAATTGTTGTAGATGGTCTGCAGAGGTGAGGCTGAGAAGACGCGCCGGCACGCGACCGGACGTGAATATCCGTTAAAGTGCCTCCACTTTAAAAACCGCGGTCGCCTAAAACGAGTGTGGCCGCGTACTGGTAGATGTCAATAGTAGCTAAGCAATTTCCCCGGTTAGACACGAGCTTACTAGCTTTCTAGTTAACTTACTTTAATCAAGTCTCATTATTTCTAGATACTTTATATCTACTATATAATAATTATAAGCCTAGTTTACTCTTTAAATACAAGATGCGCTGCTGGAGCCACCAAACCTGGCGGGTCCTGCCGCCGTTTGTTTACAGCCTAATGGCTCTGGTGGTGCAGGGGAGTGTGTGTTCGACTTGCTGGCTGTGAGGGGGAGTGGGTGTTCGACCAACACCGGCCCAACTGCTGCGCTCATACAATAGTTGCTAATGTTAGTTAGTTGTTGCCACGATTCTATTTTCGCGTGTTTCTGCGGGAAGCTCTTATTGGACGCCGCCTCTCTTTAGCTGGCGCTTTGCTGTATGATGTGCGACCGGAACCAATCGTATCGTCAGCGCTATTCGTGATGGTATTGTCAGCTGCAAACAATGGATCTGCTTTTGCTCCATTCGTACCGCCACATCTGGTTGGAACGAAGGAGCTTGTCCTGAAGAATTTTCACGGACAAAATAAACTCCTGTTTCGTTTCATAAGCAACCAGTATCTGCTGACTGTTCCTCAACGGTTGGTCCTTGGCGACCAATCCCCAGCTCTATCTGCGCCGGTTACATTCAAGTTCATGGGCATTCGCTTTGACCGCGAACAGGAGAGAAGGAAAGACAGGCAAAAAGGAAGCTTTCGCCGTCTCCCCCGCGAATCATGGTTTGAGATGAGCCATCCGATGGCTGCGTGGAACCTAGTTGGGTGCTAACTTCGCATCTTCGCTGGCGTTACTGTTCCCTTTGTGCGGCGACTATTCTTTGTCATAAGGCCACCCGCCGTACGCGGACACCGGCGCTGTCCGCCGACGGCACGGCTCTTATCCCGAAGCAACGGCTAGAACAGTCCATAGTACGGAAGGTAATCAATTTTCAATGGAGGGAAACGGCATGCGTATGAGTTGCCGGTAGCAGTGTCTCAATTATTTCATGATACTATCCTGTGTTTGCGCTGTCCTACTACCACCTTCGGCTCAGGCCATGCTGGGTTTGCGCCTCCAAGATAGCATGTCTCGCAAGATCTTGCCTTTGAAATTGCTATCTATTCTACCATTTATAGCTAGCTATCGTACCCGAGTATAATGTTCCTTTCTTGTTATAATCCTTAGGCGTCCGCCTGATAAGTCGAGAGTACGTCTTTTCCTACACATACGGTTGCGCACCGTCAGTCACAGAGAAGGTTGCCATATCATCAGCACTCCGACTTGCCCCATCATAACACACTTAATTCGACCCCGCCACCTTGCCTCTCAAGAAACCGCCGTTGTTATACTCCTATAAGCTTACTACTCCTATCACACCAAAAAATGGGTATGCACATACCACACTTTTTGTGCTTGTACCTTCTACTTATAAAGCCCTATTCTGTACGACAACTCCCTTATAAAAGTAACGCTAACTCTTAGCTACTACTTGGCTGCTACGACGCCCACAAGCAGCCTAATAGTATAAAAGCACATAATAAAGAGCTACTATTAATTACTAGTAGAGATCTCGATCCTTAGCACACATGAAGGCTAGCTATAGCTTCTTCAAGAACTTCCATCTTAGATGTGTTATAAACCTCTGTGCCTCCGAGACTATGCGCACACGTGCGCAGACACGTGCAGGCCTGCCGCTCGGTAGGCTGTAAGTGGCGCTCCCAGCGTTATTCCTAGCTGGACAATACATCATCTTTACATCAATACACACATCACGCAGTAGCCTCCAGAGTTTAATAAAAGGAGTAAAGATATACGTTTGCCAAGCAGCTGAAATCTGAAGCGGGGTCTGTCTGTCCCGGTCGTGCCGTGCCGTGCCGTCCAACGCCAAAGTCTGCGCCTAATGCATGCGTTGCATGCTTAGTCTTTCTATCATTAACCTAACGTTCTAATAAGAACCGGGACGTTATAAGAAAAGCAGTGCCAAATTCCTAATATAGCTAGCTTCAGCAACATTTCAGCTGACACTGTATCGCTAGATTCAGCTAGCAAGTCCCAAAGCCTTTCTGGTGCAGTTACAGGCCACACGTTATAGGATGCAAGTATAGCGGTACAGCCGGATCTGCTTAATTATGTGTTGTTTGCGCATTGAGTAGCCCTGTTGTAAAAGGAAGGACCATCAAGTATAAAAGCCTGGCACAATCGGTCGAATAATCAGCACAAAAACCCAAGCCACTTCACCATTACCCGCCAGGTTCTTCCTTCTTCCCATAGCAAATTTGCTTCTAAATTTTCTTTCACCGTCTCATCGTCCAAAATGGGTCTCAAAGCTCGTGAAAAGTTTGTCAACGATCTACTCACAAGCTTGATCAAAGCCGCCGATGGTGGTAGAAAGCTCAACATCTCTGACCCCGACGAGATTGGACAATATGTCTTCACCGTTTTGGGTCTTGCTTGTGGACTCATTCCCGTTGTCGGAAGTGGCCTCACCGCGCTTACCACTTTGATGAGTGGTATAATGTTTCAGTCGGACTCAACGGAGAAGATTTGGTTGAAACTGCATGAGCGCATCGAGACACTCGTTGATTCCAAAATAGCTGGGAACCAACTCGAGATTTTGAGCGAAAAGATCCAAGGCCTCCAGGGTAACATGGAAAACTACCAGCGTGTCCTGCAAGACTTTGAGGATTCTTCAGGCCAAGAGAAAGAAAAGTCGAGAGAGACGCTCAAAGCGACTCATATCGCCTTCTTGAGCGTGGTTCGGGCTGCCATCCCTGAGTTTCGGGTCAAAAAATATGCGCTGCCTTCTCTTCCCTTGTTTGCTCTTGCGGCCAACATGCATCTCCTGCTATTATCCGACGGCATCAAGAATGGAGAAGCCTGGGGCTACTCTCAGAAAAACATCGGCACGCTGCGTGCCGAGTTCAGGAAAAAAGCGTCTAATCAAGAGGCTCCAATCGAGCACGCGAGCGACATCGTTACAGAACAAAGCTCCATGCTCAAAGGAGCCATTTCCACGGCCACCAACCTGGAGATGCCTACTGAACTAGTCGATACGTGGAAACGCGCGCATTCTGACCTGGTTGCTTACACGTCGGCAACTGCGGGGGCGGACGACGACTATAATGATATTGACTATATTACTTACGTCAACAGGATCTATATGGAAGGGCGCAGACAGGTTAAGCCATATAGTCCAGAGAAGGATATTCTTTGCGAGCCCAGTAACAAAGGAGCCGAAGTTGCTGCCAAGTTACGGGCCTGGGCAGATTATGATGCAAACATGGTCATGAATGTCCTCGGCTATGCCGCGTATTGGCCATACCTGGCTGAAAGCAAGATGCCCGAGTCTGCTTTGAGAGCTGCGGACCGCGAGATCTTCTATGGTCCGTTTGGTCGGTACAGTAGGTATGCCGCATGGAGCACCGCGAGTCCAGCCCCGATCACCGCTCGTAGTCCCCCCATCACTGCCGCATACCTGAGGGGAAGTGACAACGTGGACGGAGTACAGATGAAGTACGGAGACACCTGGGGTCATGCCTATGGTTCGACTACGGACGGCGAGCCTCGTCAATTAAACCTTGCCGAGGACGAGTACATCTATTATGTCAGTGTGTATTATGGGCATAAACTCGGAAAGGTCAGGTTCTGGAACAACAAAGATGTTGCCATGGAAAATGGAAATTACGTTAATGGTTCGAACTGGGCTGGAGTCGCACCGGCGGGGTACAGTCTGTCCAGCGTTTACATCACCAACTGGGAAAGTTACACTCCACGTGGCTGTGAGGGTATTATCCTCGGCTTCAGACCTCAGAGTTTCGAGTTTACGCCTAACTAGATGGTTGACTGATAGCTATTATCTAAAGGAGATTGTTTTGAACTTTTTTATGCTGATAAGCCTTTCTGAATTCTTGATTACCTGTTCTAAAAGTGGGAAAGATAGTGTCTAATAAGAATAACTCGTATATCTCGGGACGCAGAATTAACATCTTCATCTCTGTTAAAGACACTATCTCGCTAGATATCCTATTCCCATTTCGAGAAGTGGAATCTTATATACATATTCAACGACAGTACTCTCAAATTCATTCGCACAATAAACGAGATAATGAAATAGCCCGCGTATCAGGACCTACTATTAGACCCTTGAAGGCTACTATGTGGTGTGTGTGTTGATGTAAAAATGATGTCTTCTCTAGCTAGGATCAACGCTGGGAGCGTATTTATAGTCTACCGAGCGGCTGGCTGCACGTGTAAACTATGTCTGTGCAGGTGTGCGCAGAGGTATTTAACAGTGATAGTAGATCGAGGCAGATCCACATCGAGCACCCTGCAGCAGTAAAATAACTAAAAAAAAAAAAATCTGGTTTTTCGCGTTGTGGTCGATTCTCGCAACTCAGGTGTGCTTTGCTGCATTTTATTTTCGTTCTGTCTTTCCTTGATGCTGGTTTTGTCTGTATATGATGCCTCTATGCCGAGTTGGCTACTCTCGCTTGCACCACTTCATCATGGAGAAATGCGGCGCCCCGAAAACGTACACCACCCTTTGCGTTTTAAATCCAGCAGCCTCATACAGTCGTAAGCCCGAGGGCGTCGAAAACAAGTAAATATCCCTCCGCTGGTCCTGCGCAACCTGCAGTCCCCAGTCGAGAAGCATCTTCCCAATCCCTTTTCTCTGATACGCGGGGTCGACACCCAGGGAGTCGAGAGCTATACAAATAGAAAAAGCGTCAGAAGCTGGCGGGCAATGAATACAAAACGCGTAACCGACGCGTCAAAGCGAAAGAAAAAAAAAAGAAAAAAGAAAAGACCTACACCATACGTCTACAGCACCCTTCTCGCCGAAAGAGTCACGCTCGTCCTTGCTCATCGTCGCCAGCACCACCGCCAGCGCATCCCGGTTCATCGCGCCGCCGCCGCCGCCGCTCGTCGTCGCGTCCGCGCCGGGGCCGGGGCCGGTGCTCACGCTCTCCGGCGGCCGCGGCGCCGTCGCCACCGGCAACGTCCTCGCTGCCACACCCTGTCCCTCGCTCAGCGGCTTGAACCAGAGCGCATAACCCACAATCAGCCCGCCCCCTCCGTCTGCAGCAGCCTCCTCCACCGCGACCATCATGACGCTCCGTGGCGCCGCCAGCCGCATCGCCATGCGCGCGACGCTCTCCTCGCGGAACGCGCTGCTGCCGTGATGGGCGCTCCTCGCGCCGCCGGGGAGCAGATTCCGCGTGATGACGTCCGTGGCGGGGTCGAAGGCTGCGTCGGAGATTTCGACGATGCGGATGAGGTCCGCGTGCGTGGCCGCGCGTATGGAGAGCGGCATGGCGTTCTGTTGATTTATAAATTATAGTAATATCTCCACGATATTCTTCCTCGGCGCTCTTTTGTCTTCCTGTTCCAAGGAAAGGGAAAAAGAACGAAGAGAAGATTGACAACAACAATCACCGTCGTCACTTGGTGAGAACCCCCTCATTCGATATGCTGTGTAGCCTGACATGTTCCGGCTACAGCTCAATGTTGCTATACATGTACATCCGTCGCAACACGTCGCGCAAGCGTCTACAGAAGAATGCTTTCATCATTATTGCGCCAATTCGCGCATGCTACTCGATAACCATCATCATAACGCCGTGATCCGTTTGCAATATGTACTGCGTAATATGTAATGCCGTCAAGCGTGCACTGTTCTGCTCCGCTCCGCTCTCACGTCTTCCTCAACTCCTGTTTTTCAACGCGTTCGTAAATGATTCGTCCCCAGCCCAACCAGTTCGAAGATGATGGGAATCAACGCCACAGCCAACCATGCAATTCCTGTAGAGAACACAGTCAGTCTCCTGTATGTTGTACACGCTCATGTCGGATAACTCACCCGTATACACGATTAGTTTTGTTACAACCTCGACATCATATCTCACACGCGGCTTGACCAGCAGCGCAAACACTTCCTTCTCGTCCACCTCGCGGCTCTGCAGCTCCGTCACATCCTCGCTCGGCGTCTCCACGGCCTCGTTGCCCGCGATAATCTTCTCGTAGTCGGCCGTGGGGAGCTTCTGCGCACCCGAGGCCAGTGCCCTGCCAGATTGGTCGTCGGCCTTGGCCAGCAGGTCGAGATTTCTGGAGCGGCTCTTGAGGCTGTGGTTGCTGCTGACGCTCTCGCGGCGCTGGCGCTCACGGTACGCTAGCGTTTCGTACGCGTCCGCCGCGCTCTGGGGGCCGATGGACACGGAGCGGCCACGCGTCGTCGGATGGCGGATACCTGCGACCATGCGGGGAAAGTCCGAGGCCGTGGGAAACAGCGTATCGATGCGCGAGCCCGGCGGGACCGACTTGTACTCGCTGGCGGGGGTGAAAAAGCGGCGGGGCAGCGTGAAGCCGCACGACTCGATAAGGCGGAAGAGGTGCGGCAGAGCGCGCAAGAGGAGCGGCTTCATGGTCTCGCGCCAGGCAAAGACGATGAGCACACCAAAGATGATGCGCACAATGTTGAGGATCCAGCCGAGAGGGGTGACGTCGATGGTGCCGTCTCCGGCGTAGGCGTGCGATACCCAAGGGTCGCCGGGGATCTTGCCATAGGTCCAGCATCCAAACTCGACACCCATCACGACGCCGGCAAATGCGACGCTGTCGTCAAAGCAAGGGCAGTCGTCCGCAGGCTCCGGGTGGATGCGGACGAGGACGATAATAACCAGGCAGACGATGACGGGCGCGACCCAGGAACTCGAGTGGATGTAGGCGTCAAAAGCCGGGCCGTAGTAGAATTCGAGCATGCCAATGGCGACGCCGACGATGGAGCCGATGATGATATCGAGGAAGCCGTGCATGCCGCAGTACAATCGGCCAAAGACGATCGAGACCGCGTAAAAGTATGACAGTCCCTCGAGGAACAGCTTCATGGTGGGCGGCAGCGTGTTCTCGGGGCTCTTGAGGAGGAGTATGCCATAGACAGCGACGGAGACGGCATTGGCACTATGAGTGGAGGGAAAACCGTACTCGAGGGCGGCCGAGCCGGACATGGTGATTCGATGGAGCGGCGGGGAGAGCGGTCGGGGCAGCGAGTAGAAGTCCTTGATGAAGCCGGTCCAGAAGACACCGAGGGCGAGGATGTGCACGAGGCTATAGGCCGTTAGCTTTCTGCAGCGATTCGAATGCCCAAGAGATCTAATTACCCTTTGCCGAACCAGGCTTGGCCACACCAGAAGCATATGGGCAGAAAGATCATAAAAAATGTATGCGTGCCCAGGTTGGCGGTGATGGCAAAGTAGCTGTCGAGGGCGGGCGTGCGCAGCTTCTCCTGCATCCAGGCCAGGTACGGCGTCTCCCATCGGATCAGCGGCAGAGCCTGCTGCCGGAGACGATATCGCCATGGCGGCAGAGCTCTCTTGTCTGTGTGCATGCGTCAAGCGACGCGTCAGTCGGGGCGTTCGAGGGCGAGGGCGATCGCTGGGCGCAATTGCGACCAAAGCCAACAACAGAGGGGGTGGTGACAGGTCAACGTACAGTGATCTAGGCTCCTCAGCCCAGCGTCCGGAGCATCGCCATTCGGGTGCGACGCACCGTCGTGTCGCGTGCTGCCGCCCATGGTTCGCGTTGTACCTCTCTTTTGGTGGTGTTTCTTTTCTGTCGCTAGTCGTGGGTCTTGAAGAAAGGACTGGATAAGGAGGGTCGACCGAAAGGTGTCGCTCAGTAGAACCGTCGCAACGCAGTAGAGGAGCCAAGCATCGACGAGTTTGCCGCCCGGTTTGTAGCAGCAATTGAGGAGAAAAAGGCCAAGACGGCACGATGAACAGGAGAATCAAACAATACAAGCACAAAAGCCAGGATTAAAGGAGCGGATGCCCAGAGACTTGCGCCGTGGGCCACGAGTTGATTACGGACTTTTGAGAATGCGTCGCAGAGATTGCGGAGGACCTCGGATCCTTTGGGTACTACGGAGAGTAGTTAGGTGCTGGATATTTTGGCCGGTGGGGAGCAATTTTTAGCGGGTACATAGAAGGTCACTCACTGTACTGTAGCCGGGCGACTGCTGAGCTGGGCTTGCTTTGCTCTGCTTACCCGAGCACCTGCTTCACGCTTCACTCCACGCTTCACTTCGGTACCTGTACGTAGTAGCTTCCCCAGGCGGCAAGGCTCCAGGGGTATAAAACGGGCTGGCGCTAGCTTCCGGCTCTGGTCTCACTGCCAATGTACCAAGGTACTTGATCAATCATCTCCCCAGACATTACAGCCAGAAAAAGAATACACAATGGCGGTAAAAGTCGTATTATTATTACCCATTGCAAAAAATAGCGGAAAACAACTCCTGCAATGGCCCAAGGAAAATAAACAAAAAACTCCTTCCCGCGCCAAGCATGCCGGTGTCCCTCGTCCCTCCCTGCAGAGAGGCCAGGGCCAACATCATCCGCAAACTCAATATACAGTCCATTCTCGGTTCAAATATATATACGTGACATCTCCAGATGCAGTCATTACCCGAGTCCCTAAAAAGAAATGCTCCAGGCTTCAATGCAAAAAGAATAGCAATTTCAAAAAATCATCAAAACTGGTACTCGCTCATGGGTATCACTTTCTCTCCACTGTCATGCTTATCGTGTCCTGCTGGTCGTCCGGCTGGTCGTCCGGCTGGTCGCGGTTCTGCTCGTAGTTCCGCTCGTTGTGCCGCTCGCAGCCCTGCTCGTCGCCCTGCTCGTCGTCCTGCTCGTTGCTCTGCTCGTTGGCCTGCTCACAGGCTTCGTGGTTGTGGCAGGCTTGGCAGCAGGCCTGGTTCGAGTGGCTGTCGTCGTCGTCTTGGCAATTGTCTTGGGCGTCGTCTTGCTCAGTGGTGCCTTGGTAGACGTCGCGCTGATGTCGCGCTTCGCCGCCGTAGGCGCCAGTTTTTTAGGTGGCACCGCAGTGGCCTGCGCGATACTTCGTGCCCGTCCTCTCCTCTCTCGGATCTTCGCCAGCGCTTGCTCGCGCGTCATTGTCGGTGTGAGGGCCGGGTCCTTGAGGTCGAAACTGGCACTGCTGCTGCCCGACGGCGTTCGCAGCTTTTCGTTAAACGAAGAACTGTGCTGAGACGTCTCATCGCGCACAGGAATAGTCGTCGTCGTAACCTTGAATCGTGATGTCGACGAATACATGGTAGGCGTAGGTGACCCAGGGGTTCGGCAGGCCTCTTCATCCACCACGGCTTCTTCCGGCGCGTCCTCGACTGCAACTTCATCCATCACCTCTGCATCCTCCACAGTCGGAATGTTAAAGGTGCTCGGAATCGATGGCCCCTCTTCGCTGTGAGGCGCACTAAGAAGGGACTGCAGAGACGTGCGATCCCCGCGATCTCTTGCTCGAGCCATGATGGCGCACGAAGGCGGCTCCACTGATGGCGTTCTGGCATACATGCGAGAGTTTCTCACACCCTCCACAGCGTCGGGCAGGATAATATCGACATCGTTTTCGTCCTCGTCCGCTACAGCCTCGTTTTGGTATCGCTCCTGAAGTGCCGCAGCTTCGGCCTCTTGCTCTGACACAGTGCGAAAGACGCCTTCTTGCGGGCAGAAGATGGTGCTGGTCCGCTCCTTTTTGGACTTGACAGTCAATGTCTCGGGCTCACCGAGGGCCTGGGGCTCAGGAAGCGATTCACGGCGCTCATCGGCGTCGGATTCGTGTGCACCCTCTTCGTTGAATTCCGCAACAAGCTCCGGCTCAAGCTCCGGGACGGCGTCTGCGGGAGGAGCAAGCGTCTCGTCGCCGCATTCTTCCACCACGAGCTCTGTCTCCTGAACCATAGGTTGCTGATCTTGAATCTGCTCTTGCTTTATTTCCATATCTTGAGGCAGTTCCTCTGTGGTTGGTTCTTCAATAGTCGGCTCGTGGATTTCAGCTGCAGGTAAAGTCTCTGGCAGGTATTGGGAAAGCTCGTCGGGAAGTTTTTCACTTTGCGCTTCAGGTTGGTGTTCAAGTTGCTGTTCAGGCTGTTGGTGGTGATCTTCGTCCATAACCAGTTCAGGCTCAGTCTCAGGCGCCGTCTCAGCCGCCTCAGCTGCCGGGACAGGGCTTTCTTCCTTGATCTCGTGGCTTTCGGTTGAGACTTCAACGTCAATCATAGGCGCGGGCTCGTCAGCAGTCGGCTTGGTAGGTTCGGTGGTCGATTCAGGCACGATGTCGTCGGTAATTTGCTCGGCAGACATCGCAACATCGTCTGCGACGGCATTCGAGGCTTCAGGGATGTCCATGGGCTCAGCAGGTTCCGAGCTCTTTCGTTGAGTAAAATGTGTAATTTGTTGCTTGGCTTTGGCGCCAGGGCAGGTGTGCATCT
This sequence comes from Lecanicillium sp. G3, assembly GCA_037575805.1. Taxonomy (NCBI): domain Eukaryota; kingdom Fungi; phylum Ascomycota; class Sordariomycetes; order Hypocreales; family Cordycipitaceae; genus Lecanicillium; species Lecanicillium sp. G3. The sequence goes on along the minus strand of JAZHPD010000031.1, from coordinate 28,416 downwards.
GGCATTCAGCTTGCAGAAACTCGATCATTTCCTGCGCTCGGTCCGCCCTGTGCTTCTCCCAGGCTGCCTGCAGCGTGAGCTCCTCAATCTCCATCTCACTAGCAGCAGAAGATACAATCTCCATCATAGAGAGAGAAACGCGGCTACTGTCCTTGGCAGAGTCGCGCTTGCGCTTCTTCTGGACCTTTTTGGGCGAGGCGAACTCGTCCGTCTCGTCGCCAAAGGGTAGAGGCAAACGTCCCTCCGCGGCTATGCGTGCAACCTCCTCGTTCTTAGCGGCGGTCTTGTAGGCGTCGCGTTCCTGCTCAACGACCTTTATGCGTTCGAGGGCTTTGTCGAGTTGCTCTTGGACGCCAACGATCTGGTAGCGGGCGGTAAAGGCTTCCTGCTCTCGCGTCCGGCTGCGCTCCTTTTCGCGTTCGAGGCATTCTTCGTTGATCTTGGCTGCCGTGCGGGCTGTCTTGAGCTCTTCTTGTAGCTTCACAATGGTCGACTGTGACTTGAAGTTTTCTTTCCTCGCTCGTCGAATTTCCTTTTCCCATAGAGCCTGGGTATGTGCGTGCGTCTCCTTGGCGCGTCCGTAGCTATCCTTTTGGTCTATTAGCATCGCCAGACCCATGTTTGCAGTTTGTGTACGGTAAATTTTGCTTACCATGACCGTCTCCAGGCGCTCGCCGACTTTACGTTCTCGTTCCTTTCCTTGCTCGATGTTGCCCTGGAGTCCTTTGATCTCGTCTCTCAGGCGCCGCATTTCCGTCTCTGCCTCTTCTCGTCCGAGAACAGCTCTTTTCAGAGCGTCGTTTGTTTTGCGTTCCAGTTGTCGGGCCGATCCAGACATGTTGTTGAACTGGCTGATTTTTTCTAGCACGGGACTATCGTAGCCATCCGTTCTGAATGGCATCATGTTGGACTCGCGGCGCTGATTGACGCGGTCTGGTGTTGACGCCTGTAGCGGGTTGAGCGGCCCAGTTGGCGTCAAGCTCAAGCTGTCATCCATGGTTGTCGTGATCTGTCTTCTCCGATGTGTAACTTTTTTTTTATGCCGAAAACAAATAAGTCAAATCTTCTACTACCGGCCACCGCGCATCTATCGCACCGGAATTGATGGTGTCTTTGTCGCAAATTTATCTTGCCTGCTGGTTAGTCGTGGTATTGCTCTTTGATATTACGAAGGAGTATGTTTACTGTGGTGCCTGGACCCAAAAGCCGGCATACTGGGTCTGCTTTTGGGCCGCCGTTGCTGTGGCGACCACTAGGTCATGTGATAATACCCGAATCGCAGAACTCAGTGGGCGGAGCTGCGTCACTTCCCGCTTCTGTCAGGGGGGTCCACGATTGGCTTTAATTTCCTGTTTTGGACAGTAATTGGGTACTCAGACCTGCATACCGGCCGAAAATCTTGCTTGTGGTTGATTTCCTTGGTTGTTGTGGAGGATCTTGATTTTTTTGCGCATTTTCTCTCTCCCGCATCGACGACATTGGACGAAACCGATCGCCCCTGCGAAATCCAGTACCAAGATGGCTGATACGGAGCTGCGCCAGCGCAAAGGCAAGGCCGACAAGACCGTTGACGGCGCAAAGCTGACCACGAATACCCAACGCGATGAGGACTCTAGATCTTCTCGCATTGATATCCTGCGAGTCCTGACTTTCCTGTTTCTCGCCTCGAGCGGCCTCAGCTATGTCATTAGCTCGGGCGAGAGCTTCTTCTGGGGCATGAAGAATAAGCCGTATTACCTGAAGCCTGAGTGGTGGAAATCTCAATTTGTATGTCGCGACCATTGCACCCACCACAAGGAATCTATCTTTGCGGCGATTGCGTAGCTAACTGTCATTGATAATACAGGCCGGCCCCATCTATCTTACCGATGACGAGCTCTTCAATTACAGGGGACATGAACAGGGCAAGCCCCTCTACCTCGCCGTCAATGGTACCATCTTCGATGTCACCAATGGCCTGAACATGTACGGTGTCGGCGGTTCGTACCACTTCTTTGCCGGTCGTGACGCCTCGCGTGCTTTCGTCAGTGGATGTTTCGACGTGGATCTAAGCCCCGACATGCGTGGCCTCGAAGAAATGTATCTTCCTCTCGACGACCCCAAGATCGACTCTATGTGGACATCGGCCGAGATGGAGGCCATTAAAGAGGAAGAGATGGCCGCAGCCAAGGAACGAGTGTACAGCGGCCTGAAGCACTGGGTCGACTTCTTCACCAACAGCCCAAAGTACCAAAAGGTAGGCTATGTGAAGCGTGACCCAGACTGGCTTGAGAAGACTCCAGTTCCACCACTTTGCAAGTCTGCCGCAGAGAAGCGCAAACCGCGAGCTCCTCGCGAATAAAACACAAATATAAAAGCTACGTTGCCGAGTCTCGAATGCTGTCGTGAAAGTGTATTATAGAAAGTTTTTCAATTCGATGTGAAAAAAAAAAAAAAAAAAGAAACTATATATGCCAGAACTAACTCGTAGCAAACACAATATTCTGTTTAGCGGCTACCGCGTTGATATCATTAAACCGACTACTCCCCCAACCCTTATAAACACTCGATCATAATTCTTTTTACAGGAGGATGAAGATAGCGCCAAGAGCAAGGAGCATCGAGCTCGATACGCTGGCAATTGAGGCTCCAGCCGTCGTCGGGGTAGTGGTGGTAGAGCCGACGGGCGTAGTGCTAGAGCCAGAGCCAGAGTTCTCGGCGGCCGGCGTTTCGGCTGCGGGAGTGCTGCCTTCGGGGTTGGTAGAACCGCCCTCAGAGGAGCCGCCGTTAGAAGAGCCGCCTTCGGAAGAAGATCCACCTCCAGACGAGCCCTCTCCAGGTGCCATGGCGGCAGCGAGGGTCTTGTAGTTTTCCAGAGAGCGAGACGAGTTACCAGCAGTGCTGTAGAGGTAATAGGTTAGCAAACTCAACAACAGCATAGATGGATATTGACTAACTTTTCGTTCACGACCATTGCCATGCCCTTCTCGCAGTGAGGACCCTGGCTGCAGAAAAACCACATCGGCTTGGTGTCGTTGACCATGATAGTGAAGACGGGGATTTCTCCCATGGCTGCGCTGGCGGCAACTGGCTGATATGCGGAGAAGATGCCCTGTGTACCGGGGTTGACTTCCTGAAGGGGCTTGCACGGGTTGTCAAAGTTGGACTGGGTAATTGTGTGGTTGCCAGCGAGGAACTGGAACTGGATCATGGAGCCGGGGTCGGCCTTGACCTTCTCTGGCCAGAACTTGAGGCCGGTGGCGTTGTTGACTGGGTTCCGGCCGACTGAGACCACTTGGACATTGACGGCTTCGAAGGGTCATTAGTACAACGAAATGTCCCCAAAGAAAGAAAATAGAGCTGCGTACCTTGAGCAGCGCCCATCAGGGCCATAGCAGCAGCGAGAGTAAGCTTCATGATGTCGGATTGTGTGGGGTGTGGTATTAACGTCTGTAAGCACCGGAGGGGGATGGAGCTACCTGAGCTACCCCGCAAGGAAAGAGAGAAAATATACGGAAAAAGTAAAATAGATGGGATAAAAAAATGCGTATGAACAAGAAGAGATGAATTCGCACAGACAAAGGAACTCGCCTCTGTAGATAGGAAGGAACGAAGAGTGTTGAGAAGTAAAGAGAGAAATAATGAAACAGGGAGAGGGGAAAGGCTAGAAGAAAAAGAAGAGCGGCGTCCAAGATAAATGCAAATTTTCAGAAATGCAAAGGGGTGTTGGGAGGGAACCCAGATGACGAGGACGGCGCTGTAACGAACTAGTTTCAACACCAGGGGAAAGAGTGCTGTGTTAGAGGAAACAGGAGGAGATCGGCCACTCGTCCCCCTCTCCAGGCGAATCCCACTATCTTCCCAAGGGTGACCTTGTAAAGTGGACTGACTAAGTGCGAAATGAGAAACCTGCTGCGGGTGCGCAGGCTTGATGCAAGCTGTGCTGGCTCAACTTTCGTCTGAGGACGGGGCAGCCGTTGGGCTGTGATGGGGGCATGGGGCAGCGGTCGTCTCATCTGCCCCGCGAGGTACGCGCTGGAGTCGTATTTCCAAAACGGGCTACGGGGGTACCCGAAACAGAGAAGGGCAGCTTTTGCCTCCGGTTTTGCTCAGGAAGGGCCGCGTTCCGGGGATCGGGCGTGTTAGAGGTCCTGTCAGAGATGCATCTTCAATGTGGCGATTGTCTCCTCCAATTTACATTTTACAAATGGTTTATAGTCATTCTTTGATTGCAGACTGAGTTATTGTACGCGGCCAGGCTCAGTGACGGCAAGTACAGATTCGTGGGGTGTATTAACGAAGGGTGTAGGTGGCAAGCCATGGTTAGTGGTACCGCTCTGCCCTCAGTCCTGCCAGACGCCCAAGTAGGCTAAGATCAGGCCAATACCACCAGCTGATTCTGACTGTATAAATTACGCTCGAGAAAAATTCGACATCTCCTGCGCCTTCCACCCTACAGACGCGTCTGGGCATACGTAGCCTAGTACTCTTCGTGCTTCACATCCGTCACTCTACGACACCACCGAGACACGGCCCGTTTCAGACTCGGCCCCGCAGCTCCGTATCCCCGCCGGAGCCGGGGCGCCGATGGGCTACTAAGTCGCTGAGCTGCCAAATATGCCATTAATAGACGATAGCTGACGTCTGGGAAAATTCGCGAAAGTTTATAATATAGAAAGCATGATCCGTTATTCGTAGAGATGCGCCCTGTCGGTATGTTGAGCGGGACAAATGATAGCCGGGCGCCCGCCTGAATACTGAGTACCTCACTGTGGCACAGCCACACATAGTTACTAACAATAGGCACTGTTAGCCACAGACTTCCAAATTCTCCCAGCCCTTGCTTGCTTCATAATGACACCGGCAAGCTCAGTAGAATCACCAAGGCATTGAATCTCGCCTTAGTGATGATCATACTGGCATACAAGCGCAAGGAATACTTTTCAGTTCAATGGAATACTCTGGCGATGGCCTCGCTCTTAGCTCCTAACCACTCTGCAGCTCCATGACATCGGCCTCCACGATGGTTACCGACTTCTCCAAATGCGATGAATTCCATCCTAATATTGTCAACATGTGCGAATAAGGCCAACGACATCAACTTTCAGGATAAGTGTCGAGTCGTGGCCCGAAAATGTGCACTGCTTATGCCACCACGGCTCGCGCGCAGGATTTGGGGGGTAACCCGTTTATTTCTAGCCGCAGCCTGAATTGAGCTGAATTGCGACTGGGCCAGCGCGATGCTTTCTCCGCCTCACAACAACGCCCTCCGTGGCTCGCCCTGTCATCTCGATGTCGTTCTGCAACTTCCCGCGCCTACCAAAGGAAATCAGAGAGCAGATATGGCTCGATGCCGTGCCCACCGCCGCCGACGATACTCCCGAGGTCTGCATCATGTGGCCGCTGAATCTGCGCAGACAAGACACAAAAGACTTTGACAGCATTATCCCCACCAGGCCCTTTGTCGTTGACGTCGGATTTTCCGCCCTCATGCACACTTGTCGCGAATCGCGCGCCATCGCTCGAAACACCAGAGTCAGTGGCCTGCGCTACAGAGAGTCGCCTGCCGCCGGCATCGCCGTGCCCTTTCGCGCGTTCCGTCCCGAGATGGACACCATGTTCTGGGGAAGCGAGGCCATTAATTGCCTATTCGATAAGTATTTTCTATTTGACTTCCTCCACGATGTCAAATATCTTGCTGTCGAAGCAAATCATGCCCTTGGAACACACACTGGGTTTATACTCTCCATTCTACTGGGGTTTCATTCGCTTAGGACGCTGTCCATTGTTTTTGCGGACTCATCTCATGACAACGTGGCCGCTAGCTGTTTCCAGCCTCCAGGCCGCCGCTGCAGGCTGGTGCGCATCGAGACCGGCGGGCCGGACGAAATGACAATTGGTCCAGAGAACCCGTTCAAACCGAATGCCGCTCCGCGCATCAAACTTTCCGGCCTGCTTGATTATTGCCGGGAACAGCTGCAGAACTGGATTATCGACGACGCTGCCAGGACAGTACCCGATAGCTCGCCTTTCGACAAGGATGCATGGAACTTTGATCGACTGAACATTATCGGCCAGACATTTGAGCAATATCAGCCGGACGGCACCTGGGAACGGGTGTGCCGGGACAGGAAATTTGGCACGTCATACCGAGAGGTCGCCAATTCCCCATTTATACCACTGTCGAAGCGCCGTAATCCAGAAGAATACAGGGTGAATGACGACGATGCGAAATTCACTGGCGTCTTTATTGCTACCGAACGGGAATGGGATAATTATCGCTGAGCTATTCAAATTCTCTCAACTATGACAGTATAGTTTACCAATGAGTCTTTATGAACTATCAACGAGTCTCGATTTAGTTCGATATGATCCTTCATTATCGCTCATGAATGCACACCCAGTTTCCCAGCCACAGACTCTTACAGTCGCTGCCAACCGCCGGATTCCATTTATAGAAGTCATTAAGATCAATTCCGGCTTGACGGCAAATGTCGAAACAACTGTCTCCAGATACGACTTCATGAAACTTGTCGCAATTCTTCGTCATGCCTTCCTGGAATGGAGTTGGTGTCGCAATTCCATTGCCCGGGTCGGTGCTCGTCGGCGGCTTCGTTGTCGGCGTACTGCCAACGACGCCGACACAGACATAAGTGTCGACCCAGAGTGCCTTGCAGTCCTTACCAACCGCTGGGTTCCATTGAAAGAAGTCTTGCAGGGAGATGCCATAGCTTGAGGCAACCGCGGCGCAGCCATCGCCCTTTTGGACCTTGTAAAACTTGTTGCAGTTCCCGATCATGCCCGTCTGCGTCGGCGTTGGTGTGGAAATACCATTGCCAGGCGGGGTGGTCGTAGGGGGCGTGCTGGTCGGCGTGCTGCCGATGATGCCCACGCAAACATAGACATTTGCCCACATGCCAGAACAATTGTCTGTGACACTGGGGTTCCATTTGGCAAAGTTCTCCAAGCTGATGCCGTATGTCTTGAGAATAGAATCGCAAGCCTCACCCTTCTTGACAAAATGGAACTTGTTACAGTTTCCAACCATGCCCGACTGTGTTGGAGTGGGAGTCGAGATACCATTGCCAGGTGTGCTTGTCGGCGTGGGACCACCAATCAAGCCGACACAGACATATACATTCGCCCACATACCAGAGCAGTTATCTGTGACACTGGGGTTCCATTTGGCAAAGTCCTCCAAGCTGATTCCGTATGTCTTGAGAATAGAATCGCAAGCCTCACCCTTCTTGACAAAGTGGAACTTGTTACAGTTGCCAACCATGCCATCCTGGATGGGTGAAGGAGTGGTCACACCGTTACCCGGCGTAGTAGTGGGAGGTGTAGTCGTCGTCGTAGGAGGAATGCCATAGTTGCTCTCAACGCAGTACGAGTTGCCAACAATAAGCTTGCAAGGGTCTCCCAGAGATGGATTCTGTTGGACTTGTCAGCGAGATTCCACGACCACTGGTTATAGTACATAGTGCCACATACATACGACTTCAAGTCAGCCAAACTAACGTACCCGGCTTTAGCAATGTCATCACAGGTCTGTGAGTCTTTTGCGACGGCCCAATTGGTACAGTCTTTGATTGTGTTTGGATCAGCCTTGGTCAGAGGATCGACAGGCCACGCCGCTGCTAGAGCCGGCAGCACGGCCAGTAAGACGGCAGTGCTGAATGTCTTCATGATTTGACGCGATTAAACCTGAAACAAGCAGTGGATACTTGGTGTTTTGAAGCATATAGCGTATAGTTAAAAAAGAGTACAAAATCGGTCGGTCATTTATACCCTCGCCGAGGTGCTGTCTGCCGCCGGCCGGCTCTGTTTGTGTGGCTTCCGCCTAGTACTTTTATTCAGGCTGAGTTGACTCAGCGTGGCGTGGCCATTTACAAAATCAGAAATTAAGTATCATGTGCCCTCAATGAACCGGACGGCTTCTGACAAGGCTGTGCGGGCGTGTCTCTATCATGCAGGTCGGAGACTGCCTTTTCGAGAACACGGCAATTCTATCGGCGAGGTGACATTCGTCTTTGCGTTATCCCCAAAGGTCCGAATATTACACTATTTCAGTTTCTTGTACTCGATCTTTTGGTGTTAGGCAGTTCCTGTGCCTTCAGGCTCACTCACTCAATTTTACGTCTATCAAAGTCGACGTCCATCATGGTGCTCTGCATCAGTATGCTCGCCTACATCGGCTTCATGTTCGCTCTCTGCGTTCATGCAAACAAACATCCCGTGGCACACATCAGTGCCAAACATTTCCCGCTTCTCTCGGAACCGCAGTTCGAGCTGCAGGGGAGCTTGGACTACGGCAACTGGGACGTGTTCTCGTCTGGTTATGATGTTCATATGTTCAGCGCTCGCGCCAACCCGATCGCGACGGCATATGGTCCATTGATTACGGTTCCTGGCTGTGTTATTTGTCCGGAGAGCAGCGTGAATGCACTAGATGGAGAACAACTTCTCTCGTTCTTGTCCACAAGCAAGATGAAATCCTATATGCGTGCTAACCAAGGCGACCTGCATAATAAATGTGTTTTCTACACTGCGGTCACAAAAAGCAAAGCCACAAAGAAGGCTTTGAGCGTGGACGCAGACGACTGGGCCTGTAAGCACAGCAAATACACCATTTGGGTGAGTTTTCGTTTTCTTCTCCATGTCTGCTCAAACACGGATGGGAAGCTAGCTGCTGACGAAATACGTACGATCGTTACAGAATCTTTGGCCGAACTCTTTTCTGGCAAACAATGAACTCAAAGACTTTTACGGTTTTGATCAACCGGGCAACTGGCTTGGTATCATTGGTCAGCTCCCAAAACGACAAAGCGGCGCCCCGGCCATCATCGTCTACTTCCAGAACATGTCGCGCGCGATGGCGGAATCGTGCAGCGGTGAGGTTGTTATCATGACTGAGGAGCCTGACAACATGGCCATTTTTGGTGTCGCGCCCGCAGCTCCTAACATTTGGCACATGGTTGAGCGGCCGGCGTTGCAGAATGGCAAGAACAGTGGCGCCATCGACAACTTTGTCATCGTTGACGTGGATACCAAAGACAAATGGGAATTTGACATTTTCACGCTGAGAAAGGGCAATCCAGTGACGACTCTCAAGAGCAGAGAGCTCCAGGACCTCCTTGAAAGAGACGGTGGTTTGTGCACGAGCTCTGGCGTCAAATCAGAACCTCCAGGCATCGATATTTTCGGTGGCAACTGGAACAACTGGCCCTAATCAAATGTTTTTTTTTTGTCTGCAAATTTTATTGATATAATTTCCTCAGTATTCGTCTGGGATATTGGCACCTTGCTCGTGGTGATATGCTGCGCATAGTTGACTAGCACACGAAGTTCTGCTGTACGGTAGGCCGAAGTAACCCTGATAGTGGCAACGATAGAAATGACTGTCACTAGGCCTCTAATTTCGGTGTCTTCCTTCTTGAGACTTTTCACGGGGCACTGCCTAGCTGAGCCCTTGATTAACGACAGACTAAACTCGAGGTAACCGGGCCTCATTATGAACAAGGCTGAGGCTGTGAAGAACTAGCTAGCTAGCCTCGTGAACGGACGCTAGCGAGTGTTGTTCGTCGTCAACTGGTTAGAAGTTCTGCTGCAGCTAATAAGGCCTCCAGATTGACTTCTAGGTAGAGTTCGGCAATGTCCTAATCCGGTAAGTTATATTCAAGCTGGCGTGGAGAAGGGTCGAAGCCAGCGCTGGGCAGGTGCAAGCCGAGCCTTGTTTTCATAGGATACACGCTTTCATTCAAGAGATATATCACTGATAGCTATCCTGGACTAAAAGGGAATCTGCCGGACGGCTGCCTCGTTTTTGGCTCACTGCGCCTTCTACTAACAGCTCCGCCACTCTGCATCTAGCCATTTGACGTTTCTTGCACGCGTTACATACAATAGTAGGAAAAACTCATTTTAATGAAGATAAGCCTCGTGACAGAGGGCAAAATGATAAACGAGAAAAAGAGCCGTTGACACCGGCAGGTAAGCTTTCAGTAAGTTCAAGCCAAAGCAAAGCTGGGAGGATACGTATTATTTTAAACTAAACAGAGCGGAAATCCTATCTATAGCATTCCAAGTAGCAAATTCTTACAATGCTAAACAGCGGGAAAGAGTGCGCCACCTTTATCTGCCGGGTGGGGGAAAGGTAGGAGTCCCGACGCAATATTCGAACGAGGGTTGAATCCCAGAGCCTGATTTATCGTTAGTGTATCTTCGTTCAAAGGAGTTGCATACTACTGACAGTCCGACTTGACTGAAGGATTCCAGGCGACAAATCGTGGGTGAGAGAGCCCGTATTTTTTCTCAAGCTGGCCGCATAGATCCTTGGCACCTGCATTACAGAATTAGCGGCGGAGTAACTTTGGAGAAAGCGGCTTACCATCACTGGTGTCTGGTGACGCCCACTTGCTGCACGTCGAGATTGTGTCTACCGGAGAAGAATAATATTTAGTTCATGACCCTCAGTGGCTTGCGTTGGACCTGCGTCTCATACCTGGAGGCCGGAAGTTCTTGGCAGCGGCGCAGTACGTGTGACCTAGAATGGGCGTTAGCAAACTCGTCTTACTGATTTGGGAAGTGATACCGCCAGCCTCTCCCGTTACTTCTGCAGATAATGTCTCCGGTGGCTTTTGGGGGTGTATACGGTACCTGATTCAAGCTGGCACGAGGGACCGACGTCTGGGTTCCAGGCAATGAAGCTCTGGCGGTCAATGCCATTCAGGCTTAGTAGTTGCGCGCAGTCGTAGCCGGGTGTGGCGAGCAGTTTGATTGCGCACGAGGATGGCATCTTCGGTGACTGGATGAGCGCTTGCTGCATGCAGTACTGGAGGCCGCCGCCCATGATGCAACGTCCCTGCTGGTCAGTGCTGCCGTTGCGGAGAGACGGATTCCAGTCCATTAGGTTGTCGAGCGAGACCCCGTAAGCTCCGGCCACTTGCTCGCAGTCATAAGTCATGTTCATCATAGTGTAGTTGAGGTAGATGGGTGTCGTCTGGTAGGTTGCGCAGTTTTGGCTGGTGCCGTTGGCGTATGGTTCGACGTAGCCTATGTTAGGATAATGCCAGGCTGTCGGCGACGGTTGAGAGGAGAATTCGGTGCCAGTAAGTGTAAAGTATGTCCTACAGTGGTAAGTAGCGTTTCGACATTATTTTTAGGGGAAATTAAAATTCGCAGAACTCACTCTGGGCCAGGAGTCGTTGACGTCGGTTCGAGTTCCGGATGAGGATTCACCCAGTCGCCGCCCGGGTTCGAAACACACAGGACAAATCCATCCTTTGAGAGTTTGCCAATTCGGTCGCAATATGCTCCCACATCGGGATTCCAGCTCACAATCTGTGTCCAAGAAGCGCCGTACTTGGTCGCAATGCTCCCGCACGTGTCCGTCCCATCAATGTTGAGCTGATGCGGCTTACACTTCTTCGCGTCAGGGATACAGACATTCCCGGATGATGGGAAATTGCTGCACCAAGCCTGCAGACCATTGGCCGCGAGTAGTTGATTTGTGTTGATACCCTCGCTGAGAGAGACTGCCCTGCAATTGTCATTGGAAGTAACGGCGCGTGTTTTGCCAGCGCATGTGGGCGTCGGCTGGGGAACACTGGCTTGTACGTTAGCTCGACAGTCTTTCGTGGGCTTTGTAGTTCATCTTACGCGGATACAAATGTGGTGGTGGTTGCCAATGGAGTGGGAGACATGCTGGAAATTTTGCAGGACGAGGTAAAGGACGAATAGTAACTAGATGAATCAGTTTCTGTGCCTATGAGCTGCATCTGCAGCCGTGTACTCAAAAGTGACGCCACGCAACGGTTGCAAGTAGCTTCAGGTCCCGGTTTGGCAGTCATTGTCTGAGCGTCAGGGTCAATGTGCAGAGCATCACGGATTTTCGCGTGACAACGTGCACCATCTCTGACAAAGAAAAGTCAGAATCATCATTATTCATTTAAATATGAGGGAAGCTCACGAGTCTTTTAGACACAGAGTGTCAAAACGTTCGGATACTGTCTCTGGATAGTATCCCATAATGTAGGATCGTCCATCTCTGCCAATGAAGCGCTTGTTACCGCATGCACCAGCAACTCTGCGCGTAAATGTCGATATCGCGTGAGCACATGCTGGTGTACAAAGCTTGTTGAGAATGTCATCAGAGTAAAATTTCTCCGAGGCATCCGCGAAGCGCAGCGACTCGTCGCAATCTAATGCTTGGTTGAGGACCGGAGCACAGCTAGCAGGGTATCCTTCAAGCGAGCCAGTGAAGTTGAATAACTGAACTGAAGCAAAACAGAAGTTTAAGCTCCCAAGGAGCACCAAAAGAGCCAACATGATGCTTTGCGTTGCGCAGTTGACTTGTCGTCGACTTGTCGTCAGCTTGTTTCTGTCTTTCGGCTCAAATCTTCTTCTACTAAACGTGACTTCGTTTTTCTATGAATCTAGACTATAATTCAGCATTAATTGCTGTGTCGTCCGGTGAGTTCCCAAATGGAATGGTGCCGAGCCTCGTTAGGACATGACCAGGGTTATGATGAGAGGGGGGTGTGAATATCGCCGCATCCTGCATGCATAGCGTGTAAGTCATTTGCCGAAGTCCAAAATATCACAAAATCTGGATTCTTTTACGCAAAGTATTCCGTTCCACCTCTCGCGAGGCTGTGTGGCTTTCTGGCGCAAGGACACATGATGCATTCCAAACATGGTATTCGCCGACAAAGCAAGCTTGATTGAAGTCTTCATGCAGGGGTATCGGCATATGTCCTGACCTGAACGAATTATTCATCATGTTCCTTGTTCCATGTATCAGTGAAAATCCCGTCTTCAAAGACCCTGATCACTCACTCTGAAAGTTGGATGACCTGAGTTGCATGCAATGTCCTCGGGCATCATGGCCAACATTCGTGTGCTCGGGCTCTTGATAGCCTTCTTTGTTTCCAGTATTTCTGTTGCGTCTTCAATTAGTCAAGACCAAAGTCTTGCTTTTATGCCACTTCTGTCAAGGGCAGATCTACCCAGAGACAGATGTACCAAGGACATACCCTGCCAAACTGAAGCTTGCTGCAACGGCGACTATGTAAGTGACCAATGTGCCATTACGAGTACAACTGTGCTAATCTTCGATATTTCCAAAGTGTGGATTTACTCCCCAGCATTGTGGTAAAGATGTTTGCGTATCGCAGTGCGACGCGAAGCCGGAGTGCGGTCAATACGCAGATCCCCCCGACAAGCAGTGTCCGCTAAACGTATGCTGTAGTTCGGCCGGGTTTTGCGGTACAACCAAGGTAAGTCATAGTGTAAAGCGATTGGTATGATTATTCACACATTTTAGGAATTCTGCACAGGTGGCTGTCAAAGCAACTGTGATCAGCCTGGAAAGACGAACCCTTCCACTACAGACGTTCAAGATATCGTCATTGGTTATGTCGAAGCTTGGGCGTTTCTGCGTCGCGGCTGTGCGAATCGTGAGATCAAAAATATTCGAGCTGATTCAGTGACGCACCTTTATGTATCGTTTGGATACATTGAGCCTGACAGCTATGACATTTATCCTATTGAGGGCTCCAGCATCGAGACCTTTCAAGAGCTCACCAACCTGAAGCAGCGTGCCCCTGGACTCAGAGTCTTCCTTGCCCTCGGAGGATGGACATTCAGCGATAATGGAACCGACACGCAGCCTGTTTTTGGAGACTTGGCTAGCACTCATGCCAAGCGCATGAAGTTCATTAAACAATTAGAAAAGTTCATGGTAGAATGGGGTTTTGATGGCGTTGACATTGACTGGTATGTATTATCCTAATATTCAACGATGACAGATCTGACGCTGAAATTGTAAAGGGAATATCCCGGTGCACCAGACAGAGGCGGCCATCCTTATGATGCCGAGAATTATGTCGAGTTACTGCACGATATGAGGGAGCACTTCAGTACCCTTGGTCGAGGATGGGGAATTTCATTCACGGCGCCATCTTCATACTGGTATCTGAGGCATTTCGCGATCAAGGATATGATGGAGTACGTCGACTACGTCAATCTCATGACATATGATATGTAAGTTCTGCAGCCCTCCAATATTGCACTGTCTGCTGACGTTCGCCCAAGTCACGGGAGTTGGGACAATCAATCCGACTACATCGGTCCTCACATATACGCACATACAAACCTGACGGAAATCAAAGAGTCTCTTAATCTACTCTGGCGCAACGACGTCCCCGCAAACCAAGTCAATCTTGGCTTGGGCTTCTACGGTCGGTGAGTGCAAGTATGCGCGTTTGCGCATATACATTCAGAGCCGGTTATGATCTAACAATAAATCATAAGTACATATACACTCAAAGACAATGACTGCTATGAGCCTGGCTGTGGCTTCAGTGGCCCTGGTAATGCCGGTACATGCTCTGTTAGTCCACGACTCTCGGCTGCGCCCGTTCATGCAAGTCGCTAATGTATCTGTCAGGGACAAGCTGGGTACATGAGCTATCAAGACATATCCTACTTCTTGAAGTCCAAGGATGTCGATATCACTCATGATAAAGAAGCTGCGGTCAATTACTTCAGGTACGTCTCAAGCACGTCCCAGTGAAGGTCTAAGCTAACTTCATTGTGCAGATACCACGGCGATCAATGGATATCGTTTGACTCAGTAGAGACAATAAAAGAGAAAGTCAAATTTGCAAATGACCAAGGGTAAGTATACCGTCAACCCTAAGAATTCACCGTCTGACAAAGCAGATTGCGTGGGCTCTTCATATGGGCTCTTACACAGGACACATATGACAATGAGCTCTTGGATGCCGTACTTGCACCAGACGGCTTAGGGAAATTTAAGCACCGTAACGGTGCTGGAAATGATGGAAATGACTGGGAAACAATCGACCCTGGAGCTTGTTACTGGAGCAGTAGGTATCCCATTCTTGATCCCTTTTTTACCGCAAACTGCATCTGCGCCCAAGGCTAACAATACAAGACTGCGGAGCGGACTGCAGTGGCCCCTACGTTGAGATCACGCACGCAAGGTGCAACCGCAAGGAGGACGGCAATAGAAAGTTCTGCTGCCCAATGAGCAATGCACCTGACCCCAAGCAATGTCACTGGAGATCCCACGAGATTCTTGGTTACTGCAACCTTGAGGACAGCGGGCGCTGCAACGGCGGCGAGGAAGAAGTAACCAGCTCCGTCTGGTATATCGACGAAGACGGAGGCAATCACTGGTGTACACTTGGTAGCACGGCCGCATTCTGCTGCGCGCAGGAAACTGACCTCGTCTGCGGATGGGAAGACAAGTGCGTATCGATCAAGGACGGCAAGGCCCCATCGGACGCGTGCCCGAGCGGCAAAAAGTTCGTCACGTACCGTGAGGGCTCCTGCAATCAGTACAAGAACCAGTGGGAGCCATTCTGCTGCGATGAGAAATCCAATCCCTCCTGTCACTGGGTGGGATCGGGTGCCCGCAGGTGTCAGGAGAGCTGTGGCGATGGCGAAGTGTCGTTTGGAGTCCATGAGATGGGTGGAGGGGCAGACTGCATGTACAAGTACAAACAGGGAAATTTCCCAGATTGGGCAGAGGTCAAACGACAGCTATGCTGCAATAAGGGTGAGACGCGCGTCAAGCTCAAGACTCTCCCCGTTCCTCTTGAAAACCTGTTTCCCGATCCGGGAAGCAAGGACGACAAGCAGGAGTTTGAGATCAAGGTCGACGCCAATGGCGGCAGCCTTCACCCAAATGACCACAGCTTCGGCTGGCACATTATGTCGGGCCCTGAAGACCAAGTAACGACTCTGAATAAGAGGGACGGATCACACTGGGAGGTTTATGACTGCGACCCAACCATGCATGAGGGTGCCCAAACTGCCAAGCTGGTCTGTTCCGCCGATCCGAATGACAGCACCAACAACTGCGATACCATCTTCAAGGGCGGTGTTGCTGACACAGTCATCGAGATGCCTCACGACTGTGGCCCGGGCAAGTACGCCATGGCCATTAGTCTGGAGCCTTCTTCCGGCCAGCTTCTTCCTCGCCATCTCGAGGGCAATGTGCCAAGAGACTCCGTCGTTTACACACTATCGTTTGACTACGGCTTTCACAGACTAGACGGCCGTGACGACAGCAAGGTCCTCTTCCGAGTTGACTACAGTGACTCGCCGAATTACTGGCAAAATGTGGTTGGTACGTATCATATATTCGGACGCGTTTACTTTGATGTTTCAGCTAACTCTTCTGCCAATTAGCCGCTGCCCCCAAGCACCGCAAGCGTGACATGAACGACCTTGCAAATGTAGTCAAGCGCGACCACGGTGGTGACTGGAAGCGCTTCCTTGACCACAGCTGGCGGGAGGACAAGCGCTCGACGCCCTCCCACGAGCTCCATCTCCTGCACGAGCGCTGGTTCTCCGAGGCGGTACACGACAAGCTCCAGGAGATCAAGGACTGGATTCAACGCCAGGGCGACGTCAACCTCGAGCAGAACCTTCTCGAGCACAGCGTACAAAAGACGTTCCAGTACGATATCATCAAGGAGAGCCGCTCATGCGCGGTCAATGGCATCCCGACAGAGATTTCAGCGCACATTTACGCCGTCATCAAGGCTGATATCCAGACTTCGGGGGTGCTGTCCTTGATTGGAAACCTCGGCAACCTGCGCACTTTTGAGCAGTCGCATCTGATGTTCCGCAACAAGGGTAGCGTCGATGCCGCTCTTGTATTCAAGGCAAAGGCAGAAATGAGACTGCCTCATTACGAGAACACCCTGTTCGGTAAGAAGTAACATTTCTCGGCACGTAGTGTAAAGGCTGACGTCTCTTCAGGAGTGGCGCCTCTCGGTGCATCCTTCAAAGTGCCCGGAATTCTCACCGTCGGACCGGAATTCAAGGTTGTAGGCTCGGTAGAGGGGCGAATCACGCTGGAAGCGTAAGTTCGACACTCTTGTCTTTTTTTAACAATCACGCCACTAAACAATTTGCAGAGATGCTCGTGTCGACTACAAGGTTGCCGAGTGGGACTACTCGCAGACGTACCCTTTCAACGGCGACGACCCTACCAACAAGAAGGACGGCGCAAAGAAGCCATCTTACACTTCGACAGACGAGGACGGCGACAAGGGCGGCGCCAAATTTGGCTACAGCGTCCATGTCGAAGGCGAGGTCGAGGTCCATGTGTAAGTTGCTATCCCACTCAACAAACGATAGAAGAAAGAAAAATCTGTTTGCTGACGTATTCATCGCAGCATCCCAATGATTACATTCGGAGTCGTGTTTGACACCAAATATGGCATCCCCAGTACCGCGGTAAGATGAGCTCGAGAATGGTATTTCCGGACTGGTTATTTTTTTACTGACACTCTGGCTACACAGGCTGACTTGGCGATTGACACCTTTGCGAGGATGCACGGCTCTGCCGAGACCACAGACCAGGTTGCCTGGAAGTTTTGCTACGGCGTAGCGGCCGGATATGAGATTTTCGCACGAGTCTCCGCCCCGTAAGCAATTTCCTCTCCTCGACATGCCGTCTTGCAAGGCCCGTTTAGCTGACAGTTCCTATAGTACGCTCTTTGGCGTGAGCCTCAGTCGCCGGTGGAGTCTAATGAATGACCAGGTATGCTTGAAATCCCTGACTTTTTTTTTTTTTTTTTTCGTTCTGATATGTTTATTGACAATGCACGTGCAGACCGACGTTATCCCGCAAACCTGTCGTCAATCAGGGGGCAAGAGATATATCGACGATGGGTATTCATCAATGTGGGTTGGGGACTTGTACTGAGTAGTTGGGCGGCGGAAGTAGATTGCATTCATTTCAGTAATTTAATTGAGTTTGCTAAGTCGTGTCCTCGTGATATATAGTGTATTGTACATAACAGTCGCAGGTCTGCCCCAAAGGAAACGTATTGTCTCGCTGGTGATGGTGGCCAAGTCCTACGCGCCGCAGAATTCTGCTCGCCATGAAGATAGTCTGCAGTGGCACCGGAGCAAGACAACGCGAGAAGACTTCGTCTGCTTCTAGCTGACTTCCTTGCCATCTGAGCTGTTGCAAGCGTGGCCTCTTCTGCAGGTGGAATCGTCGCGTTGCGCTGCCACATAACATGCTAGGTTATGCGGTGCCGTCTTGGTCGACTTGCCTTCGTCTGTCGGAGGGCTCTCGGCTCAGAACACCTATATATATAGTGCGGATCGTGCTGCTACTATGCTGCTGCATGTCGCCTCACGCAGCACCCTCAAAGATCAAGCAGCAACTGCGGCGCAATCTTTTCCAGATCCTCAACCTATAGCAGCAAAAAGCAGTCAGCAAACGCGCCCCAAGCCAAGAACAATCACACGCCTCCCTCCAGCCGAAAGCTGCTCGCTCCAGCCAAGCCCGCAAATCAACTTTTCTCCTGCAGTTCTCACCTCCAGAAATCCAGACCTCTTCTCCACCGCCGTCCGCGCAATCGCCTCCCGCACAAAGACGTCGACGTACTTGCCCACCGCGGCGTTGGCGTCGCGCGAGACCCGCGTGGCGTCCTTTTCGAAGAGGTCGTGCAGGATCCGCGTGAGCAGGTTGTGCGGGATCGTCTTCTCGGCCGCGTCGCCGGTTTTGTTTCCAGCCGCCGCCGCAGGCCGTGGGGTCGTGGTGTCGTCGTCGTCGCCAGAGTCGAACGGGTCGCTGGAGGAGGCGGCAGAGTCGCTGGCGTCGTCGGCGGCGGCCTGTCTGCTGCTGCCGGCCTGAGATCGGCCTCGCGGGCCGCTGACTTGCTTTGGAGGCATTATTTTCTGTTAGGGATACTGGTATTGTACAATGTTGGCGAGTGGCCTGAAGCTGGGAGACGCGCCGTGAACCGCGTATGTGGAGAGGCGACGTTAGTCAGCGGCCGACGCACTTCGGTCCGCGATCTTCGGAGTTCTACAAGAAATTTATCACAATTGCATGAGCGACGAAGTTAAAAAGTCACAAAGAGAACCAAAAGTAATTAAGAACCAAATTTCGGTTAATCTAACAACAAGGGAAATTGCGTAGGTGTATAAATTACAGCGACTTAGAAAGTCTTGGCAGAGCCATAAAAGAAAAGTACGCCATGCCAATGCCATTCTAATCCGCGCATTGCATCAGCTGTTGCACATGACCGTGTGTCAGGGTAGCTACCCCAACTTCCCTCACCGTCAAACTTCCCATCTCTCCATTTTTATATCCCCCTGGTTAATCCTTTCCCAGCAAAAACAAAGTGTCTATACAGTGGTGGTGCGGATCATGGTATTTAACCAGAGCCACCCTTGAAGGCCTTGCCGAACATGAGGACCTGGAGCTTGTCGTAGATGGACAGGACACCAGCACCGGCAACACCACGGAGGATGTTGGCACCAGCACCGTTGAAGAGGGACTTGATACCGTTGGCAGCAATGATCTGGCGGGCAGCGTCGAAGGAGTTCTTGTACTTGACGGCCTCACCAGAGGTCATCATCATGCGACGACGGATGGTGTCGAGAGGGTAGGCAGCGATACCGGCACCGGTGGTGACACCCCAACCGAGGAGGAAAGAGGCAAGGAAGTTGTCCTCGAGGGCACCAGTGAGAAGGACGGGCTTGAGGGAGTCGTACATGCCGAAGTAGAGACCACGGTAGACGACAATACCAGCAACGGAGGGCATGAAACCACGGTAGAGACCGGCAATACCGTCGGAAGCGAGGGTCTTGCGGTAGACGTCAACGAGACCGTTGAACTGGCGCTCACCACCCTTGGAGGCGTTCTTGGCATCGTTGGCAAGACGGGTACGGGCGTAGTCAAGAGAGTAGACGAAGAGCATGGAGGTGGCACCAGCGGCACCACCGGAAGCCAGGTTACCAGCCATCCACCAGGCGTAACCGTCACGGTCCTTCTTGAAACCGAACATCTTCTTGAACTTGTCGCGGAAAGCGAAGTTCAGGGCCTGGGTAGGGAAGTAACGGATGACGTTGGCGGTGTTACCACGCCACAGGGAGAGGACACCCTCATCGGCAGCAGTGCGCTTGAAGCACTCCATGATGCCGGTGTAGCGGCGGTCGAGACGGCCAGACTTGATCATCTCATCCTGTTGTCGAGGTTAGCGGGATGTGTGTATGTGAGGTTGGCGCGATAAATTGAGTCAGTGCTGACCTGGTTCTGGATGAGAAGCTTGACACGCTCGATGGGAGCGGCAGCGGTCTTCGAGACGGCGGCGGAAACACCGCCCACTGTGGAAAATCGTTAGCATTCAATTCAGGGGGTGAGAATTTTATTGCTTCGGTAAGATGCGAGGTGCGAGCAATTGTTGTTTGCGGATGAAACGTACTCAAGAAGTCGGCAAGGAACGGCTGTGAGAATCTTGGTTAGCACATGTGTCCAGGGGTAACCGGGCGTTTAGCCGGTGGCTGAGAAAATTTCATCGCGTCGCCGACGGCAGCAGCAGCAACAAAGAGATGTGCAGGCGACTGAAGTGCAGCTGGGCGATGCGAGGCATTGGCAGGGCGCATCTCGCCAATTGGCCCGCAGAGCCGCAACAGCTTCATCGAACCGGATCCCCCCTTTGTTGCCGAGCGTGCGGCAGAACGCGGCATTTCCAAAGCAGCGCAGCGACGGCGAGGAACATGATTGCATCAAACTTACCGGCATGCCGAGAACCTTGGGCTGATCCTGAGCAGTCATTGTGACGGTGATAGGTGCTTTCCCGGAAAAAGACAAGAAAAGACTGAGGGGAGATTTGGGGATGGAGAAGAAAGGAAGAGAAGGGTGTCTGGGGAAGTCGAGCGAAATAAATTCTGCTCGTCCAGCGGGTGGCAGGGTTGGGGGGGAGCGAAAAAAAAAATTGCTGCGGGTCCAGCGAAGGGGACAGTTTTTTTAGAGCGAGTCTTTCCGGGCCTCTTTGCGCTAGAGCCAGCTGGCACCAGGCCACCCAAGGCCACCCAAGGCCACTAATAGCGAGAGCCTTCAAGGCTCCCATGACTTTTTTTCCCTGGTTCCATGGCAACAGCTGGGTGGAGTCGGCGCCTGAGGCCAGAAAGGGTCCGCGCTGCCGGGCTGCAGGCTGTACGGAGTACCTCTCTAACCTGAGGCTACCAGCAAGGTACAAGTGCTGATACTGGCAACACTCTGCTTTGGTTGCCCAGGGGGCCAGAGTTACCGGTTCGCCCCGAGGCTCCTGTTTGCTTGTTGGCATGTACCCAAAGGTACCGACAAGTACCTCTCTGCCACTCTGCTATCATTAGCTGCACCGTGTGGCCTCTGTCTGTCCGGTACGTACCGTATAACCAATAGGTAATGCCGCTCCGCAGCGTGTACTCCGTACGGAGTACCTATTACCTATTATTACCTATTCGAATCGCAGCCTCTCCCGCAGATGCGCTCACTGAGATGCATGTACCTGTACGGCCACCACCTGACTAGCAAGTCAAGAGCCATGTGAGCCTCTTACCACACAATGTACTCCCCAAGTACCCCCGTATCACCTCCCTCTCACTCTGAGACGTCTGCTAGTCTGCTACCAGTATGCATCGTCACGCATACCGCCGAGCTGCTGCATCTCAATCGGCTCTCACCTTGTCTTCACTTCCTAGACAAACAGCTCCTCCCTCTCCATTATAATAAGATGGTTTATATCCACCCGTAAACAATTCTCATGGGGCTGCGGCGACCTCGATTCTCACTTTAATAATAAGAAATTTCTTGCTTCGTATCACTTTTTGCCTCTTTTTTTCCATCGCAATTTCTCACTCTCCCTGCGCCACATCGGAGGTACATGAAGCTACATGCCAGTCGACCTGCCTCAGCCAAGCGAACTTTTTTTTTTTCTTACTTTTCTTTCTTCTCTCTTCGGCCGGGGGCTCCACCAAACAGCGGTTGCGCCGAGCTAGCTTCCTCCTTCCCCCGTGGTCTGCGCCGCGTCCCTGCAACCCCTTTCGCCCGGACGAGCCGCTAAGTTCCAGAAACAACAAGCGCTGCATCTTTTTCTGGCTGACGTCCCTTCGGGGACTACGAGGCCGGTACGGAGTACGGATACTGAGCAGAGAACAAGAAGACACCAGATAGGCTGAAGCAATTGGCTCCCGTCTCCCGCCTCCTCCGAGTTGGGTGACAGCCCTCAGATCTCTCTCCGACCGGCCAATTGCAACGTAGCTTTTAGTATCTTCCCCCCTAAACCGTAACCCCGTTCCCGCCTCAGACCTCGCCCTCCTGCTGTTTCAATCCCGCCAAAATCCCGGCTAACCGACCACCTTGCCGGGTCTCATGCAGATTGCTGCCGCCGCATCGGTCCACGGGCTTTGACCACTCTCTGTACCGGACGTGCGTGCGCCTACCAAGTCCTACACGTACGTACATGCGAAGCAGGCAACCGACATTGTCACAACGTCAAACGCGACGCTTCCGATATGCTACGCCGATGGTGTCCATTCCACCCCCGAGTATGCCGGCACTTTATTAGTACGAGAACGCTTCTTCTCCTCCCTCTTCGTAAACTCGGCGCCGCCTCAATTTACCAGCAGACCCAGCACCGGAATAGCTAAGCGGAAGCCGGTGTGGCCGATGCATCACTACCGCAATCACATGCCTAATTAGCACGCAGGGATGCTATTTTTGCCAAAGAAGAACACAGGATGAGTGACTGAGGCAAACCTTTGCCAACCGTTAAGATTTCGTTGTTACTCTGAATCTGGCAAACATTCCTCTTTCATCTCAAAAAGATCTTACAAATCCCAGCCTCGGTCGTAGATTGGTCCCGTGTCTGGTCACGTGATATCCTGACTCTGATGCTTACCACGGGCAGAGCCTTGCACAGATGCCATGATGTTGGGACATGATATTGATACGCTGACGATACAAATTACTGTAAATTAGACGGCCTGCTGGCTTCCTCCGCTCTGTTTTTTGTGCGGTTCAATTGATGCGACAACGGAGTGGTGAGATAGGTAACCAACTGTAATGCTGCTTCAAGTCAGCATGTCGCCACCATCATCGTCACCGACGCCGCGTAGCTGGCATTATATACCTTTGAGCAGGATATTCCTGATCCTGCACAAAGAAACAGCCAGTATGATAAACGTGCGGAAAATAACAAGTCTCAGCATGCAGCGCACCAGTCACATATGTCATCCAGGCCTAGAAAATTGTCATGAAGATTTTTTTTATTCATTCCGTTGCCGTTTGCTCATGCAAGTTTCGGTCTCTAGTTATGTCAAACCGAGTATGAAAAGCGTCCCATCCAGGCAATTCTTTGCCTTTGCATCTTTTCCCCATCCTTTCCGCCATATATTCATTCAGGCCATAATGACGCCAAACTTCCAGACTGAAAACATCTTGATCGAAATTCGCTTAAGCAGAGGCACCAACGGCACGGGCTAAAACATCAAACGTTAGTACTCTGTCGCATTGTCGGGACTCTTGGTGACTTCTGTTCGGGCGCGGCATACTGTAGATCTTCATCTTGCTGTGGGTGGTGACGGGCTTGATCATGCCCTTCTCCTCGAGGTCGGCAAGGCACTGGCGGGCCAGAGAGCCGTTGATCTTCATGCGGTCGACGAGGACGGCGACGGTGACCAGACGGTAGGACTGGACATCCTTGTAGAGCTTCTCAGAGGTGCTCTTGTCGAGGATGACGGCGTGCTGGGCCTTGTCCTTGACCTTGCCCTTCGACCACTTCTTCTTTTGCTTCTTAGCTCCAGCAGCAGGCGCCTGCAGTGTAAAATCGCACGGTTAGTTCATCTGGTTCTCTCGAGCATGTTCATTGTCCTTTCGGCGAGCATCGTCGTCGTGTTGCGCGGGTGCGGGCGTACCATTTTGATGTGATGTGATTTGACGTTGACGGAGTGTGGAGGAATCAACGGAATTTCGAGAGAGAGGCAGACAAAAGTCGTTCTACTACCTTTGGCGAGAGAGAGCGAGCGCCCCCACCCCACCGCACACACACACACACTGGGCCGCACCACCACTCACGCTGCGCCGTGGGCGGCTCGGCGGGCACTTTTTTTGCGGCAGGGCAGGCTTGCCCTAACAATGTGTGGCGTGTAGGGTACGCATCCAAATTTTCGCGACGCCTGATTGGCCCGCACGGCACCCACCAGAATTTACCAAAGCCCTCCCCTCTGCCGAGCCAGACCTCCAAACCTTTAACGAAAAATCCCATCACGACAACCCGCGCATACTAACCGCAGTCCCCCGCCAACCACGGAACCCATCGACTGCAAATAATTCAAAATGTCTGAGGGCGGTGATATCGACGTTCTCCCCAGCGTCCTTCCCAAGGACGTCGCCAAGGAGGTTGGCAACGTCAAGTTGTTCAACAAGTGGGACTACGATGTTGAGGTTCGCGACATCTCGCTGACGTACGTTTTTTGACACCCATCATGAACATGTTGTGCGGGAAGGCAGGAGGGGGGAGGGGGCGAGGGAGCCGAACGCGCGAACGAATGCCCTCTCTCCTCCCTTCACTTGCGGCCCTGCACATCTGAATCGAGAAGAACGAGTTATTCTGACGGATTGAATCATATAGCGACTACATCTACCTCAGCAAGCCTGTCTATGTCACCCACTCCGCTGGCAAGTATGCCTCCAAGCGCTTCCGCAAGGCCAGCTGCCCCATCATTGAGCGTCTCACCAACTCCCTGATGATGCACGGCCGCAACAACGGCAAGAAGCTCATGGCTGTCCGCATTGTCGACCACGCTTTCGAGATCGTGAGTGCCACCCACCACCCAGCAGACACCCACAAGCCCTCCCTACGAAAACGTCGCAACGCACCAGAATCTATTCGACATGGACTCGAGCAGCACAAGACGATTGGGACAATTGGCTGCGAATACCGTCGAAAAGTCGGACATGCTAACATGAAAAATTTTAGATCCACCTCATGACCGACCAGAACCCCATCCAGGTCGCCGTTGACGCCATTGTCAACTGCGGTCCCCGCGAAGACTCTACCCGTATCGGTTCCGCCGGTACCGTCCGCCGCCAGGCCGTCGATGTCTCTCCCCTTCGCAGAGTCAACCAGGCCATCTCCCTCCTCACCACCGGTGCCCGCGAGGCCGCCTTCCGCAACGTCAAGTCGATCGCCGAGTGCCTTGCCGAGGAGCTCATCAACGCCGCCAAGGGCAGCAGCAACTCTTACGCCATCAAGAAGAAGGACGAGCTGGAGCGTGTGGCCAAGAGCAACCGATAAACGGTTTCGCTCGCAAGAGGAAAAGAAAACTGGATTTACGGCTGGATGGAGTGCGGCTTTTCGGCGTGGTTCTGGCATATTACAGAATTGCATTTTTTTGCGTTTCGGGTCTGGGAACGCGGGCTACGGATTGTTATTAAAAAGTCTCTAGTCAATAAAAACTGGGCTCTGATGAAGCTCGTTTGATCTAATGAACGGGTCTGACGAATATGAATCTGCGTTGTTCCAAAGTCTCTGCATGGTTGGTCGGTTCATGTCTAAGGTGCGACTTGTGACTTGTGTCGTGTGTGACTGTCGAAGAGAGAGAGACCTGTTTGAAGTCGTATATATGCGTGAAGATTGCGCCATGTTGCAGGAAAGTGTACGCGGTTGTACCCATTTACATGGCGGTTTCGTATGGGAGCGCGAGCCTGTCATGTGCCTCGGTGAGAGATCGTCTCATCTTATCAGCGGTACAGGAGGGGAGACGAGGAGATACATGGTGTGTGTGTACATAGAGGCTTCCGATGAAAGAGATATTTTAGCTGCACACTAATGCAAGGCTGATCAGCTCACTGCCAGTCGGAACCTTGCTGTATATACGGAACCATTGGTCTGGGTATGGTTCAGCTGTCCTTGTCACACATGGCATTGCCGGCCTAAAAATATGCTTCGGGAGCAAATGATTTTTGTCTTTCTCATTTGTGGCGAGGGAATTCATCTATGCGTTTCATTCAAGGTCATTTCAGGTCGTAAAAGAATAAAAAACTCTATAAGGCAGACGTCATGTCGTGATTGGGCCAGCCACTTTAGTAGATTCGGATATGCTTCTCGCCTATGGGAAGGCGCTGAAACATGCCAACGTGAAGCATGCCCTCTTCCCACCAGGAGCCCATGCCCTCGTCGAGCTTGAACCCCCATCGCTCCCATACGGACTGGACCCGTTTCTGCGCGTGGACGCAGACCAGGCCGCCCCAGGACGGGATTTCCGTCTCTCTCCTTGCGCCGACCTGCTCGAGGCCGAGCTCGGTGATGCTGGGGTCAAAGTAAGAGGGGTTGTCGCGGAGCCACTGGAG
This sequence comes from Lecanicillium sp. G3, assembly GCA_037575805.1. NCBI lineage: Eukaryota > Fungi > Ascomycota > Sordariomycetes > Hypocreales > Cordycipitaceae > Lecanicillium > Lecanicillium sp. G3. The sequence continues at coordinate 2,258 of JAZHPD010000031.1, read as the reverse complement.
GACGGTGGTGACGAGGAGGCCGGCAATCTTGTTGCCGCGGAAGCTCTTTTGGACGGCGAGGCGGCCGAGCTTGACGTAGGACTCCCTGCCATCGTGATATGTGGTGGGCCGATCGTGGACAAAGGCGGCGGCGGTGGCGGGAGGTGGAGGAGGAGGGACGTCGCTGGCGAGGCCGCCGTGGTGGTGGTTCTTGTTCTGGTGGTTATGGTTCGCGTTGCCGGTGCTGCTCCCGCCGCCGGGCGGCTCCTCGCCCTCGAGCACGTTGTTCCAGTACCTGCCGCCGTTGACGGGGTGCGGGCTGTGCGGGAATGGCACGAGGCGGATGGTGCCAATGGGGGTGGTGCGGGTCGAGCTCTTGCGCGGCTGGACGACGGCGCCCGTCTCGTCGCGGACCTCGTGCTCCTGGGTGGTGTGGACGGAGGCGTAGGCGACCCAGTGGCAGCAGCGCGGGTCGTCGGCGTCGAACTCGTTCTCGACGGCGACGCCCTGCTCGTCGACGAAGACGTCCTCGCGCACCTCCATGGCGTCGAGGAAGGTGGGCGGGATGCCGGGCGGCTGCTCCTCGCGCGCGGAACCGGGCTTGTAGCCCTCGAGCTTGCTAGGCTCGACGAGCGAGATGAAGGGGGTTCCCATGGCGGAGGAGGGCGAGTGCGAGGGCGAGGACGAGGACGAGGACGAAGACGGCCCGGGGTAAGTGCAGCAGAAGGTGGTTGGTTGTGATGGTGACGAGGGCTTCGGTGCTCTCTCTCGCGCTTGCGAAGCTGACTACTCGGTGGTGGCGAGAGGATGGAAACCGGACCTTGGCGCGGCTTGGGATAATAAAAAGACGCGTCGTGCAATTATTCGGCAGCTATCGTGTATTAGCTGTGATATTGAGGAAGAAGACGGTCAACGTTTTTTTTTTTTATTGGGGCGGGGTTGCGAAGCGTTGGTGTTTTACAAAGAGAGCAATGAGCGTCGCGAGGATGACGTTTGAGTCAGAACCTCCGCCTCCCCGCCAAGCTCAGCAAAGGTGGCCAGCGCTGTGATTAAGGCAGGAGAGATGATCCATTGGGCAGTGGCGCGAGTGTACGCCCTTTTTTTTCCCTCTTGGGTTGCGCTCATCTGTTCACAGTGGTGGTGCGAGGCGGTGAGTGGTGAGATGATGGAATATCAGTAAAGTAAAGGCATTGGGCTAAAACAGTGTGTCTCGTGTGGCCCCGATGTAGCAGCAACACTCTGTTGCAGGAACATGCATACTGTAGCATCAGCCTAGAAAAGGAGGGAAGAATAATAAGTCCCGAGCACTTCTATTTTCATGGGATCAGGGGGTAGAGCAAAGGCTTGCTTGCTCTGGGTTTGGTCCGATGGCAAACCAGTTCGCGTGCTGCTACCCTGTATTGGGTGCTGGCGGACGAAAACAGTAGACGAGGCGGAAGCGCGCATGCTCTGTCTTGGATTGAAATGAGAAGCGTCCAGAATTCATTTTAGATGATCCAGCAGAAAAGAAAGAGAAGGAAAAGAAGTCCACAAGGAGAATGGGCTTTGCCAGAAGTGGTGCTTGTGCATGTACATGTAGATGAGGTGATCCCTGTGTGGTTGAGAGAGGGTCTGAGCACTGCAGAGACAGAGAGTGTGATTCAGCAGGCCTGCAAGCCTTGTGGGTTGGGACTGGACTGGGCTGGGTGGTGCAGTGCTGCGGGATTCACAGGACGGCGGAGGTTCGCAGCAGGCAGCCTGACTGGATATTTTTACATTTTTGTTGTATTGTAAATTTTTCTGGTGGTAGTGTCAACGGCAAGTCACCCAAGCGCTCTTTTCCTCCATGTTGGAGGTGCGGGATTGTCTAGTGGGGAGGGAATAGGGAAGGGGGGGGGGGGGGGGGGGGGTTTGGAAGACATGGCGCGCCAACGGCGGGACAGGCCAGCCTCGTGGTGGCTTTTTGCCAACGGATTGCCATTTTACGCGTTTTTATTTTATTGTTTTCCATGTGAGCTGTCGACGTTTTCTTTACTTGTCCCGCATCGGTTCCTTGTCAAAGCTTATGGGCATTGCAAAAAGCAGCAGATTGACACGGCCGGGGGGGAAAGAATCGATTGACAAGCGAACTGACACTGGATGGCATGCAGAGCGCTGGGCTTTTTTTTTTTTTTTTTTTTTTTTTTTTTTTTTTGGTTGTGTGTGTTGTTTTTTTTTTTTTTATAATTTTTTTTTTTTTTTTATTTTTAATTTTTTTTTTTTTTAATTATTTTTTATTATTTTTTTTTTTTTAACCCCCC